>OZ017738.1:264963451-264965951 GCA_963969285.1 Odontomyia ornata | reverse complement strand
GATATGGGTATCAAATGAAAGGTTTTGATGAGAACTCTTCAAAACAAGTTGAAACTTTTTGCTTCGAGAGGCGCACAAGGAGGAAAAATACACGAAAAATTGGTGTCCAGCTCCCTCACGATTGGACACATGTGATCCGAAAAATCTGAAAAAAAATATGGAGGTAGGTGTTTATGAGCACAACAACAACAAATACCTCAGAAGTCAAAATTCGTCCAAATTTGTCAATAATAGTACGATATTCGAATTTTACATTTTCCCCAATAAAATTGCATACGTACCCTTAAACTGAAAATTTGATATTTAAGGAGTCTTACAAAGGTCCTTAAACTTTGTAAGTTTAATGAAAATTGATTGATCATAGCCATTTGAAATTTCTCTAATTACAACAACAATAACATATGATTTTGATATTTTATGGACTTTCCATCGAACCAGTCATTGCAGTTTTGATTTGCTCTTCTTGAAACTTTCAAATAAAGTCAGTAACATTAATATTTTTAGGAATTCATGATTTGAGTGACTTTTGTTGGTTTGCAACAATATGGCGACCGTTGGAAATAGAAAAACAATGGATTTTCTTTTAAACGTGCACACCTCTTTGACATATTGCTTGACTTTATACGGTGTTAGTGACTGCGTTACTAAGAAGTTGGGTACAAAACCCTTCTGACATGAGCGTAGGTCTGTCTACCGAACTTGTTTTAATCGCTTGTTTCAATCTGGTTAATTGCTAACACTACAGAGCCAAATTGAGTGGTTGGTCAGGTTCTAGCACCTCGTGATAAACAATTCCCTTCCAATTCCACCATACACACAGCATAACCTTATTTGGTGTCAATCCTGGCTTTGAAGTCGTTTGTGATGGTTCAACTTTTTCGGCCATGATCTTTTTCGAACGAAATTCTCGTATCTTACCCATTTTTCATCGCCCGTAATTATTTGCTTCATAAACGGCTCGATTTTGTTGCGTTTTATTAGCATTTTGCAAACAGAAATTCGGTCGATCAAATATTTTTGTGTTAATTCATGCAGCACCCAAACGTCGAGTTTCTTTGTGCATCCAGCCTTACGCAAATGGTTCAAAACTATTTGACAGTGGATATTCAGTTCCTTAGCAATGTCATGGCTGCTTATGTGTTGGTCTTCTTCAAATTTCTGTAAGATTTTATCGACTTTTTCAGTGATTTGTCGACCTGAGCCAAGTACATTTTTGACATCAAAATTTCCAGAACGAAAACGCGCGAACCATCTCTTGGCTATGGCGTTTGATAAAGTATCTTGACCGTAGACACCACAAAATTTTTCTCGAGCCTGCAATGCATTCTCACCTTGATCGTAGTGATATTATAAAATATAACGAATCTTTTCAGAAATTTCTTTAATTTTTAAATGAATACAACTTTTGACATGAATGAGGAAATACAAAACTGTCCGGATAAAAATTGTTGACTGGAATGTCGCGTTTCAAACGCATGTCAGTTTGACTCAACCTGATAAGAATTGCCCGATATATGACAACAAACACTATCTAGTGAAAAATAAGGCTCAGCACTTTTTAGACTGCCCATTATATATATATACATATATATATATATATATATATATATATATATATATATATATATATATATATATATATATATATATATATCTATATATATATATATATATATATATATATATATATATATATATATATATAAATACTCGTATATAGACACTGAAGATGACTCAAAGTAGTCGAAACGCGTCTGCTCACACAACTAAGCAAGGCCCGACGGCTTTTAAAGAAAAAAAAAAATATATATATATATATATATATATATATATATATATATATATATATCTATATATATATATATATATATATATATATATATATATATATATATATATATATAAATATATATATATATATAAATATATATATATATATATATATAAATATATATATATATATATATATATATATATATATATATATATATATATATATATATATATATATATATATAGGTGGGTAGTACGGTCAGTGACATTTTTGTCAAATTTACATGTCAAAATATTCATTTGTGTTTGAGATACGCGTCGTTTTGTGTGCTGCTATAAGTGAGTTTTTCATTTTTTACGATGTCGAAATTAGTTAAAAAGAATGTTTACAAGTGGTATAATGAGTTCCAAGCCGGCCGTGAATGTGTCGAAAACGAAGAGCGTCCTGGGCGACCACAACCTCTTCTCTTCTTGGATTATCGTGGTGTTGTGCATTATGAATTCCCTCCGCCGGGCCAAGCAGTCAACAGGGAATATTATTTTAACGTCATGCGTCATTTGCGTAACGTTATCCACCTAAAAAGGCCGGAATTGAGGAAAGACAATTCTTGGTTTTTACACCGTGATAATGCACCATCCCATCCTGCACTCGTAATTCGTGATCATTTCGCCAAAAACTCAACCCATATCATTCCGCAATCACCGCATTCACCTGATCTGGCATCGT
>OZ017738.1:264913451-264960951 GCA_963969285.1 Odontomyia ornata | reverse complement strand
ACCCATTTATTTAACTCCGTTATATATAGAGTCTCTAGTGATTCAATCCATTTCTCGTATATTGGCGAAGGTTCTGGCAAGAACTTATTTATTCAGTCGCCAAACAAGGCCCATTTTAAATTAAAATACAAATCAAATTTAACTAAAGTAAAATATCAATACAATAATACAATCTTAATTATGTTGTCGATGAATTGAGGACTTTTAAAATTCTGGATTTAAAACAGGACTTGGAAGTGGTTGGGGAATACAGATCGCTAAACTTATTGAATGCCTTACAGCATCTGTTAACCGGCTCATTGTCTGCATAATTGGTGTGGTGTGTACTCGTGGTCAACATGGGAATGTGTCTCGTGACTCTAATAGGATCGTGAAAGTGCATCTTGTCTGACAAAACAGTAACTTGAATATTGTACCTTATTACGCCGAAAGGTAGACATGCAGACGAAGCGACTCTTCTGGAAGCGAATGATGTTAGGTTTAATGTTCGAAGTCGATCCTCATAAGATGGTAGATTGTGTAAAGAAGTTGGGTCGTACAGAGATCTTAAGGCAAAGAGTAAAAATTGTTTTTGTACAGACTCAAGCCTACGGCTATGGATGTCGTATATAGGGTCCCAGACTATGCAGCTGTATTCGAGAATAGGACGGACTACCGAGGCGAACAAGGATTTTGTGGCCCAAATATTCATGAATTCTTTCACCCTCCGTTTAATAAAACCCAGCATCTTATAAGCTTTGCACAAAATTTCATCGTAGTGAGGGTTGAATCTGCGTTTGGCGTCTAATACTACGCCAAGGTCTACAACTTTATTAACTCTTCGCAGTTGTGTGTTGTTAATTTCATAGTTATATGTGTCGACATTCCTTTTTCTTGAAAAGCTTATCACGTAACATTTTTCCAGATTTAGTTCAAGATGGTTCATATCGCACCATTGGTGGAGGACGGTTAGTTTGGATTGAAGAAAAGATACATCAGTTAACGATTGTATACTGTGATATAGTTTCAGGTCGTCAGCATAAAAAAGGTGCGAAATATCCGGCAGCGCTTCCGAAAGATCTGAGATGAAAATATTGAAGAGGAGTGGACCGAGATGACTGCCCTGAGGAACCCCAGAGGCGACATTGATCTCACGCGACAACTGCCCTTGAAACTTGACAAATTGTGTGCGGCCTCTCAAATAAGACTGAATCCAGCTCAGTATTGAACCTGATATGCCGAAGCTGCGGAATTTTTCAACAAAATTCCATGGTTCACTCTATCAAATGCTTTGCTAAAATCTGTGTAAATGGCATCAATCTGATTTCCTTGCTCCATTCTACAAAGAATATCTGACGTCAAAGTGGTTAGATTAGTGGTAGTAGATCTATTTTTATGGAAACCATGTTGCTCTTCGTTAAGAAATGGTTCGATAATGGGAGAAATTTTACTACAAATAATTTTTTCAAACAGTTTTGGCATAGCAGATAAGATAGCAATGCCCCTGTAGTTCACCACAAGCCGTTTTTTATTTTTTTTATGTATTGGTGTTATAAAGGATGGCTTCCAAATTGTAGGAAAGATACCACTAGATAGGGATTTATTGAATATAATGAAGAAGCGTCTAGTCAGTTCACTTTTGCAGAGGGCCAAAAAACAGGGTGGAATCAGATCTTGGCCAGGTCCTTTATTTAAATCGAGATCCTCGATATCTTGGAGAATTTCATCTTCTGAAATCAACATGTTCTCCATAAGGGTTCCAGACGATTGTTCTGGAGGCTCTAAGTTTGGTGGAGTAGCAGAGTACGAGTAAACATGCTGAAAGTGGTCTGCGAAATACTTGCAGATCTGTTCTACACAAGATAACGTCGAGTCTTTGTATGTTATAATTGAAGTCAAAAAACTTTTTTGGATTGGAAATACTTTCCTCCGCTACAACGTTAACGTACGATTGATATGCCTCTTGGGATTTTAGTTTGAATTCGAGAGTTATCACGTTAAACTTACTCTTGATCTCATCGCTGGCATCATTATTGGGTTTAAGGAGCCTGTAAAGTTTATTTCTCTCGTTGCGTAAATGCCGGAGATCGCTTCCTAGCCATGGTTCTGAAGTCTTGTCTTTTTTTTTATTTTAGGTATGAATGATTCAACGGCGTCAAAGATGATGCTATAAAAGGTGGATAATGCTGTATCCAAGTCTAACGTTGACAAAGTGTCATTCCAATTTACTCGGGATAAAAGACAATTGATTTGATCGTAATTGTCATTACGAAAGTCATATACAATAGTGGAATTGTACGATATAGAACTAGAAGTATCAGAAGTGGACAATTCAACGGTAAAAGCGGAGTGATGAACTGAATTAGAAAACAGATGCTCGTTGTCATCAGTTGAACAGACCACTACTTCGTCGTAAGAGTTAGAGAAAATAAGATCTAGCCATCTGCTGTTTTGGTTGGGTATAGGAGCTACTTGCTGCAAATCGTTACTATAAAAGGTGCTCATGAGATTGAAACCATTACTTTTTAGGAGATTGATAGGAAGGAGGAGGCCGTCTTGTTCATCGGCCACAAACTTTAAGTTTGGACGATTAAAGTCACCAGTAATTATAATCTTATCTTCTTCATTTGTAATTTCACCAATTTCAGCGAAAATTTGACAAACGTCGTCGTAGACAGTATCGCTAGAATTTGAGGGGACATAAAAAACACCAATATATAAATAAGATCTTCCCAACTTTATTTTAACCACTTTATGCTGGAATAATTTGTATCGCGTGGAATTTACTTGCTCACTCATAAAAGAGTTGTGTACTGCAATTAAAACACCACCTCCTCGTGATTGTTCTGTGCTGTGACGATCTCTATCGTCTCTATATATATTCCAGTCACTATCAAGGATCTCTTCGTTAATGTGAAAATCATTCAACCATGTTTCGGAAAGGGTTAGGATATTAAAATGGCACGACTTTGCGTCAAGAAACAGTTTGTTTAACTTTCTACGAATACCACCACAGTTATGGTAAAATAATTTTAAAATCTTCTGCTTATTGCGGACGAAAAAATTTATGGTGCTGTTCCCTTGCCCTTTGCAATGACGAAATATGATTTGAACTAGCATGTGATGCGTAGGTTTCGAGATCTTTTGTTGCCTGGTTAATGGTGATACCCAGTTCTTCATGGTAGGAAAAATACAGAAGCCGGAGAGCGTCCAGATCAATTGGAAGACCTTCTCTCTGAATCACAATTTTCAGACTTGTTTTCGTTATCCCATCTATGCAAGTGGTTTCTGATGCCTTGTGCATATATAACAGGTAGAGCCGAACCGATTCCTAAATTTTATTATCTCTAAGTCGACATATTAAATATCTTTTTTCGAGGTCAGCACACGAAACTATAGTGGCCTGGACTGTAGGTGGCAATAACGGGTCTAAAAAGGATTGGTTGTTATTAGAAGGAGCAAGTGATATGGGCTGTAAAATTGATCCGGACGAATTCGTTATTAAATAATCTCCGCGCACGAAGTTACTATAAGTGCCCTGTATAGTAGAAGATTTATAGTTTAAAGAGGAAGCTGCTTCTAGGTTTTGCGCAGCAGACGCCTCAGCGTCTATGACTGTTTCCAGTTGACCAGGACTAACGCTAATAGAGAGAAGTTTTGGGTCGACAACCGAAGTGCTACCGTTATCCGAAGCGTTGAAGGCATTCAAGCGTTTCGAAGGCGAAAATAGGGATTGAGGTTTAGGATTCATGTTAGAAGTTGCTATTGGACCATTAGTAAGGGTAATGGGCTTACATACATACTTAGCGCTACTTATTTTTTTACTGTCCTTGGATCCAGGGCTCGCGATTTGATCAATCCATTTCTTGAAAACTATGCCGCACGAGGAACAAATACCATTCTTCTTCTTGAAACTCGTGAAAAGCCAGGCATATCGCGTTGGAATCAAAACTTTGAAGCCACGTCTTTGCTGATTGCGGGAAGGTAGCTGCTCAACGCTGCATCCACTGATACGAAGGTCATTTTCAATTGTTTTTCGAATTATGGCCTCATTACAAATCCTTCTACTTCCTTTAACATAGAAAGTGCAGAAGTTTGCCTCTTGGTTTAAATCCGCAAGCCTTTTGATGCGATTATCCCACTCTTCTGTTGACCAGAAGGTTCCAAGTTTGTAAATGAACTTGGGGCTTTTCGGACTTGGTGATAGTGGACTACTGGGCTGTGTATCAGTTAAACAGGGAACATGCGGCGCGTTGATTTCGGGAAATATTGCGGTTTTTTGAGTTACCAAAAAGCCTTGCACTGTTTCTTCCAAAGAGGCGAATGGTTTATCTAGAACTTCGAAATTCACTAATACCTCAGAGAGGAGTGTGCTATTTCGTTGTTGCGCTGGTATCTTCATCAATAGATTTTCCAGTAACTCTTTCATGCTGTCTTTGTTCAAGTCTTCAGTGCTCGGAAGATGAAGATTGGAAATTAGGTTTCTTATAGAAGTGAGGCGTTTGTCAACTGATTCAAGAGTTCTTGTGATGTTGTTATTGCTACTTGATAGCGTCGAAGTAAGATCATCAAAGCAAGTAGCCATCTCCGCAAAGCTTTCATCGTTTGCTCGGGACTTTGAGCTCTGGGCAATTGATCTTTTTTATTGATGAGGACATCAATTCGATCAGTTATTTGATCATAAACAGCTTTAAATTTCTCTTCAACATTTTGGTAGTCCGAGCAGATGAAATGCGACTCCAAATAGGGATGAAACCAATCCCTTGGAGCATCCATACACGCACCATGCAATTTTCTCTTACAAAAACTTTTACATATCACATATTTGAAAGTGTGATCGAATGCGACACAATTGGCGAGATCACATTTGAAATTCATTTTCTTTTTTAAATAATAGTTGAGTTCTGGCAATTCAAAGTCAAGATTGTATGATTGTTTATTTAATTGCTCAATACTAAAACCAACACTTAATTATCACGAATTGCAGATTCAGCACAAATCAGTAGAATCAATAAATTAATTAAAAGCAGATTCCTCACAAAATTAAAAAGCGGTAAAATGTTCTTACGGTTCAAATATAAATATAACTTTCATTAAAAGCACTATGGTCAGTCGATCACAGAAATGAGGTCACTGGTACAAAACGTCGATGTTGAGTTTATGGCACAATTGGGTCACGATTGCTATAACTTTAAAATGTAAATACTTGGATTTATTTATAAATAAAGGCACAAATTTAACTAATTGGAATATTCGAGCAATTCCGAATACCCCACAGTGACGTCACTTTCAGATATTGATCATGCTTGGTCGATTCTTGTGCTTTATAGTGCATTTGTTTATTGATCATGATATTATTAATAGTTGCCATAACATCTCAGACAGTGGCTCACAGGATTGTTTGGACATGTAACACCGCCCCCACATCAGTTATTTTCGCCCCGAAAAGATTTGTCGCCATTTGTAGTTAAGGCTCCCTGGATGTAATATGGAGCAAGATGGTCCAGGTACACGATTTTCATTTTGGCTCTTGGCTTATGGTGTTCCTGGATGTGAGATACGATGTCCCTGATTCGCTTAGTAACTCGATATGGTCTCTCTCAAATATGCTGCAACTTCAGAGACCTACCCTTCCGCCATTGTACGTTATATAGCCACGCAAAGTCATTTTAATGGAATCCAGTAGAATTCACCTGTAGATCATGACCAATCTTCATGTGGTTAGCAGCCGATTCGAGGTACTTTCACACTGTCTGATGTATCTGGTTCAATCGTTGCCTTATCTCACTTGCGTACTCCGAGATCGTTTGGCATTTCTCAGGGGGTGTTCCTAACATTATATCAGCCGGCAGACGAATAGTCTTTCCAAAAATGACTTTGGCTGGGGCTTTGCCCGCTGATGCATGTTCGGCAGCTCTATACGCCATCAAGAATAATGGGATGTGCCGTTCCCATTCCCTTTGGTTCTCGTCAATCATCTTGACCAGGTGTTTATTGAGCGACCATTCCATCGGATTGAGGATGCGGTGGTGTTGTCCTTGTTTTCCATATTCCCAGTAGCTTGCACATTTCGCCGAAAACTAGTAACTCAAAGTTTCGGCCTTGATCCGAATGCAGTTACGGTAGATACTGCTCCACCTACCACCTCATACTCCCATACACCCAAAACACCACCTAAACTACCCACTGTGTATCCCATATTTGTATAAACTAAACTTCACTTATTTTATACTCTCAAATTATACATACTTATCACTTTAACGTTCCTTTCCCATAGAAACATTTAAGGCCTAAAGACACTCACCACTTTAATGCTCCTTTACCCTAACAATACAAATTGTAACCACATATCCTATAATTCATCGTCCACAAAATGCTGAATATGCACAAGTGCATGATAATAAAGATTGAGCATTTGAATTCCTTATCATGCATCGTTAATAAAATGCTGAATACGCACAAGTGCATGGTAATAGAGATTGAACATTTGAACTCATATCTTCAGTTTGTTACATAAACAAAAATTGTGGAACGTGGTTCCATTTCATTTTTATTATGTAATACTTTTTCTTTATCTAAGTTGTTTAATATTATATTGCCTGGATCGTGGGAACAAAAGATAAACATTTGAGAAGAATCAATTTGTGATTCCTAAAGACTCTGTTCAATTCAGTTAGTTCAATTTTATGTGTCGGAGCGAATAGTCTAAATCAAACTAAATTAAATTTTGTATTTGAAAATGTTAAATAAATTAAAGTTTTTATAAAGATTGTGAAGTTATTTTCTCTTACTGTTCTAACGGATTTCGAAACCTTTAACTTTACTGGCGCAGTCGGAAGTCCTTTTTCGAGTAGTGTTTAAAATTTCCGGAAGAAAAGGCGAATCAACGCGTGTAGTGCGAAGTGAAAATAGTGACAGTACCACGCTTAACTTAAAAAAAAAATAAAAACAGCATTAACAAACGGCGTTACCAGTGTTTAGATAACGTTATGAGATCCCGAAATTCAGGACACACCGTAACTGAGGTCTAATGGTTTTTACTCATTTGAGACTGACTGAGGTGCCTGAATAGTGTAATTAACAAATAACAAAAGTGCAAAACAACTACTGAACGGCAAGTTAGTTAGCACGAGTACAAAACAACAGATTCATCGACAATATTTTCTCAAATAAGGTGAATTCAATTAAAATTCAATTTTTCTTTTTAAATATTTTCAGTTGTGAGACAAGGAAACAAAGAAAAGGCCTGCAATTGCCACTTCGCAGAAACGGCTTACAACATCTAAGGGCATCTTATCTGAAGAAATAGGACTACAAGAAATTCAGCAACTTAACACCTCTCGATGCTAAGACCAGCAATTTTACAATTTCCGCAGCTTCAACCCGAACTACTTCAAGAACCGCAAAATAACATCATGAAATTACCCCAAATTCCTCCAACAGAAGGATTGAAGTTATTCAACCACATCCCAATTTTCAACGGAGACAACGATCAATTCAACATCACGTCGTTCATCAGGGAGGTAGAATCAAAACTTGGCTTACTTCACAACCGTGAGTGGCAGCAATTCACCGTGCAAAGCTACATAATTAACACACTACAAGGACGAGCTCTACCAGCAGTCAGACTAGTAGGCGAATCATCCAGTTGGCAGGACATCAAATTGCGGCTAATAGCAGTATTTTCACTGCAGCAAGATTACATCAACATTTATCAAATGGCAAGTAATTTTGAGAATTTTAATATTGAAAAATATTATCAAAAACGTTGTTACTTTAATGAAAAAATTAATTTCAAATGGGCATTACCAACAAACAAACCCCCTAAATTCAGCCACCTAAATTCAAATAGGATAATTTTGAATTTATTCAAAAATAATTTATATGCAAGCCAAAATAGTATTATTGCGGCATTGCAATGTGCTTCCATTGAACAAACCTTTAATGTCCTCATGAATCAAAATTTACTCTATGCAAGTGACAAATTTAGTGATCCTCAAAGCGAACGCACTGAGCCCAATTATATCAAACCAAATAAAAATTATAATAAAAACAATACTAATCGAACTCAAGCCCGGTAACAAAATAACTACATAAATAACGGAACTAATAACTACAGACATAACGAAGCTAACAATTACAGAAATAATGATACTAATAATACCAAAAATAACGACAATAATAATTTTCGATATAATCCCAGGCAAAATTCGGGTACTTCTAGGCAAAATTTAAATAATAATAATGACAGTAATTTTTGTCAACGTAATTCAGGCAACTTTCGAAATAATGATAAAAATCCATCAAATCAGGTTATACAAAATTTTAATAACCCAAGTACAGAACCAATGGACATTCTTAATGTGAATGCTGAAAACAGCGTAGAAAATTTTCAATCAGTTGCCCCGGAAGAAATCTTTCAATAATAAATATATCAGTAGGAGACGAATGCCTCTCCTGCTTAATTGATACAGGTTCCTCAATTTGGATCCTTGATTCTAAAAAACTCCTTAAATATAAGCGAACAGGACTACCTAACCATCTTACCATTAATGCCATTAATGGTTGCTCATTAATAAAATATCAAACTGTCACGGAACTCCCCTTTGACTTTTATAAGGAAAAAAGGTACATGGTATGAAAAGTCTGTGACCTTAATCGAAGGAATTTCGATTGTATATTAGGGCGAAATGTTTTTAAATCCCTTAAAAGCAAAAATAAACTTAAAAAACAACATTTAATCATAAATGATCAAAAACTCTACTTGAAACATACGTCCCCTTATGAAAAAGAGGAAATAAATTACTTAGATTTACCCACAATGGCCAACATTGACACAAAAGGGCTCAATTCTGAGGAGAAAAGAACAGTTGAAAGCATTACTCACTTCAAATAAAAATTTTTTTTTTTAAATGGTCAAAATCTAACCTTCGTATCTCATATAAAGCATGAAATAAATGCCATTAGTGACAAACATATTTACAGTAAAATTTACCGATTTCCCCAAATTCACGAACAATAAGTTGAAAGGCAAATGTCGGAGATGCTTGGCCAAGGCATTATACGAGAATCCATCAGCCCATACAACTCACCTTGGTGGGTTGTACCCAAAAAAACGATGATTCTGGCCAGAAAAAAATGGCGAACCGTGATCGGTTATCGTCGACTTAACAATCAATACAACTGTCAACGATAAATGTCCAATCCCAAATATTGATAATATTCTCTCCAAATCGAGAACTGCGCAGTATTTTTCGACACAAGGTTTAGCCAAAGGCTTTGTTACAGATAAAACAGAAGGGCATCATCATTACCTCATCCCGAACACTATCGTAGCATTCACGTGACTCGGTAAATTAAGTAAGCTAAGCCGAACTTGACTAGGTTTTGTTTGCCACTCCAAATTGTACTCACAATAGTAGGTTAAGTACGAATAGTTGTAATTTTAAACAACCAGAATTGTCATCGGGCGAAGGGCAGACTATCGGTAATTCGAATCTACAAAAGCAGGATCTATCACAACTGGATATCACCAAGCCGACGCCACTTTCGCCGAGGTAATTTCCCGCCAGGCAACCATCAATATTGGCACTATCGTGCATGTAGCGCACGGCAAATCAACTGTGGTCAAAGCCACTTCGGGCATACCGACTGTTCTTTTCAAGAACGAACTCGAAAAGAATAACACTATCAAATCAGAACGTTTAACTGATAGTGAATTGACCAAATTGACAAATTCGCCGAGTAAGCTTCTTAAATTTATACCAAAAACAGAACGAAATACGTCACTACAACAAGAAAATCACAGCCCAAAACGGTATTAACAGTTTCTTTAACAATTGGTCAGACGATGAGAAGGTGAAACAAGTGAAAATCTGCCAATTTAAAATTATCATCAGAAGTCAATAAAATGTTTTCTGGCTTTAAATCACGATGGATAACATTGTTCATGTGACAATAGTCTAAAGCATCTGCCACTTGATATGTGTAAATGGTGGCCCGATGTTCACCGAAACGATGCATTGGAGCATTCCTCAGATGTTTATACAATTCACCCTGAGTAGCTAGTTCAAGAGCTAGGTAGATTCTCTTTTCATCATGGAACCATGTATACAAGCGCAGAATATTTGGATGCTTTAATCGGGATTGAATTTCAAATTCACGGAGAAGCTGCCGCTCCACTGGACCTTTGCTGAGTTCCGACTTGAACATAATTTTCATTGCAACCATGAAGCGAGTGTTAACTTCGCGCGCAATGTAAACACGTCCAAATTTTTCCGCGTCCTAGTGGTGCTCCGAGTTCAAAGTTTGCTGTCGACCTTTCATACGGTTTCCCATACGCGGGATGAGCCATCATTTTCGTTGCCATATCCGAGACTGTTTCTTTATACATAGGCGAAACATCTTTAATTAGCTTAGGCAAATCATCAATGGTGGCAGCGACATTAATCATTTACAATCCTGTTTTTCTGATTTACGTAGATAAATTCACAAAATCCACCTGAATGAATTGCCAAACCGCCGAGCACCGACGTTGCAAAAAGGAAATAAAAACATTTCACAGCACCCTAAACATATGCATACACACCTGAAGACTGTATCTCTCAGCTCGGAACACAAGCACTTCACCGGGAAAATTGCAGAAAACCGAGAAACCATCGTGACACTTGAAAAGCACTACTTTAGGGCGGATTTCGGGAAGAATTATATATCACAGCCGCGACACGATTTTCCCCAAATAAAGGTTCCTCCTCAAAACAAAGGTAAACAAACACCACTGACGTGCCAAACTGCCAGTGAATCATGTTCAGCCAATTCAGCCACACTTGGAGTGATCACCACCAGAGCGGAGCGGCAACCAAGTGGCGCCAGAGAGAAACTACCACGCTGAAGAGGTGGATGACCGGAGACAATGGTATTTGGTCGAAGAGCGGGACATTGTCCGTTAGAAGGAGATGATAAAAGCGCGTGAAGAATGACGCGCCTCCTCTTTTCTTTCTTTTCGGGTGTGGCGGAGCGGATGTGCTGGGAAGCGGCAAGCGTGAAGCAGATACAAAGCATCAAGTGGCGAAGCGGCAAGCGTGAAGCAGAAAATCTCGAAACTAAGCATCAAGTGCGAAGGGACGAGCGTAAGGAAGAAGAAATTTCGATTCGAGACATCAAGTGCGTTGAGACGAGAAGCGATAAGCAGATTCCAGACGTCTAAGCCAAATAAAGTGCACCATCGGATGCACACTGTGAAGGGGCCGCTTGTAGGTACGATTAGAAGTAAGTTCCTTTTAGAATTAACATCGATCGGATGTTTGTTGGTATTTGGTTTGAAATTCAATAATTAAAACGTATCTGATTGATGAAATTTACGTCTTTAGGGAAAAAGTAAAAAACAGAAGGTAAATTTTCTTTGTTACAGGTTGTGACGGGTGCGGCTTGAGTGGCATGTCAGGGTGTAATAATAAAAAGAAAAGTGAAATCGGTAGTGTATAGAAGTGTTCGGGGGTGGTGTGGTGATTCCGATAGCTGGTCGGACGGATAGGGTTAGTGTTCGAGGGGAGTCTAGGAGGGTCGCATAAGGGCGGCAGAAGTGTCGAAGTGTAAAGTTAGTGTGGTAGTATGTGTGTGCTCAGTAGGTAGGTTTCGGGTGAAAAGTGACGTTGGTTGATCCGGCAAGCCGCATTCTTGCTTGGCGGCTTATTGGGGCCTTGAAAGACAAGCGAGTGGCGCCCCACGCCCGTCTCCGGATGAGCTAAACCGGGTCCGTAAGCCCCACCGGAGCACCCTAATTTCCCTAGGGGCCATAGCAGCTCCCGTGGAATAAAAGGGGGTGTAACGTTTGGCGCCCAACGTGGGGCAAAAATCCGTTGGAATCCTCGGAAGGATTATTCGTCCAAGTTGAAGTTAAGTTGAAGTAAAGTTACGCTGAATAGTGAGTGAGAAGTGAAGTGGATAATATTGCGGGTGTGGAAAAGTGTGAAAGTGAGACTCGGTGGAAGTGCATTGTGGTGGAGGGTAGCTTTTAAGTATAGTGATAAGGTAATAGTAGAATCCGTTTGTATTGTATCTATCGGTAATGTATATGAAATAAAGTTCAGAAGGGGCTCCTTTTTTAGCGATAATAATTGTGTTTTTCTGTTCAGGCCGTTGAATTAAGAAATGAGTCGTTTTCATTTTAAAGTTGTTTTCATTCTAAAATTCGAGGATGTTGAAATCAGGAAAATTTTTAGTGGATCAACTAGTGAAGGACAAGCTAAGCTATGAGTTGGCCATCCGGAATCTGCCGCAAAACACCGTGGTAGCAATGAGGAAATCACTTTGAGCTGTGTTACGGGCAGAGGATGCCCTGAAAGAGTCGTTAGTGGCGAAAAATTCTACGTTCACTTACAAGGAAGATCTGGAAGCGATAAAGCAGAAGAAAGCGGAGGTCGAGGTTTTGGTGGTGAGCTTTTCAAATGACAAGAAGTCCAAAGAAAACCTGAAAATCCGGGCTAAGGTGGAGTTTGGTTTGCGAGGAATTCGCAACACGGCTCAGCTGCCTGAGGCATCACAGGTGGAATTGGACAGGTTGCGTCAACAGCTAATCATGACCCTGGGAATGGTGATTGATCCGTCAGAAAACGAAGGGGAGACGGAAAACGAACCCGAAGCACAAGAGCGAGAATTCGAACGCAGATCGTCCTTAAGACCTGGAGAGCCGACGTCCTGTTCAACACCGAGATTTGGCAATGGTGATCTGAAACATCAGAACATCGCAAAGTGGGGTGTTACGTTTGCAGGAGAAGCATCGGGGGATTTGAATGCTTTTCTGGAAAGGGTAGAAGAATTAAGGTAGGCTCGGGGAACGACCAAAGTATAACTATTTAGGTCAGCGGTGGAGCTTTTCGAAAAGAAGGCTCTAATTTGGTTCCGGGCCAATCGACAATTAGTGGATGATTGGGACGGTTTGGTCAAAGCCTTGAAAACGGAATTCTTGCCGCCAGACTATGATGATCGTCTTGAAGAGGAGATCAAAGAGAGGACTCAGGGCGTAGATGAGACAGTTGGAGTTTATGTAGCGGTGATAAGGGGAATGTTCAAGCGATTGTCGGAGCCAAAATCGGAGAAGCAAAAGCTCAAGATCATTCGGAAAAACATATCCCTTTTCTATTAAACTCAGTTGAGTTTAAGAACAATCGAGAGTTTAAAAGAGTTGGTTGAATTGGGAAGGAAGTCAGAGGAGACTCGGCAAGCGGTTGAAGCCTTTGTACCACCAGTCAATCATCGAGGAAAGCAACGTTTGGAGCAGGACCTGGCTCATGTGGAGCCCACACCATCTGTGGAAGTAAGGGGCCAATGGGAGAATGTGAGACGGTGTTGGGATTGTCAGCAAGCTGGACACTGGGAAAGGGGGTGTAGACAACCAAAAACGTGTTACGGGTGCGGAAGAAGGGACATGAGTCGAGTTAACTGTCCAAATTGTCGCCAACAGGACTCGACGAGGGCACGGGGAGCAACTAATTGGCTATCGGGAAACGAGCAACAAGTCCCATAGGCGACCGTGGTGGCACGGATAAAAGGTCGCAACAGAGTGTTTCAAAAGTAGAATTCGCCTTGGAGGAGAAAGAGGGAGATGCTCGCCCACATGTTCTGGTGGAAGTTGCAGGAAGGAGAATGTCAGGTCTATTGGGTTCGGGGGCAAGCAGAACAATCATTGGTTCAGAAGGTTGGGAGCAATTGAGTAAGATCGATGTTTCCTTGGATAAGTGTGGGACCCATGCAGTACGAACAGCGAGCGGCGAGAGTTGTAAGGTGGAGGGCTCCATATGTTTGCCCTTTAGGTTAAAAGGACATACACAATACTTGGAAGCATCGGTGGTTACCTCAGTCCCGCAAACACTAATCCTGGGAGTGGATTTTATAACAAAGTCTAGAATTGTCTTGGACCTTAGCAGTCAGCATTGGGACTTCGCCTCATTACTAGATGAGAAACTACCCAACCACTGATCACTGAGTAGTCTTTCTCTAGAGCAGGAGTTGGAATTAAATAAACTGCTAGAGAAAGAATTTAAGGCTATGGGTGAAGGGATGGGGAAAACATCGATAGCAGAACGTGTGATCAAGACAACTGCAGCGCCTATAAAACAAAGGTATTATCCGATGTCGCCAGCCATATTGAAGCATGTCTATATCGAGTTGGATGAGATGCTAGCCATGGGAGTAGTGGAACCTTCGAACAGTGCCTGGTCATCCCCACTCTTGCTAGTGAAGAAAAAGGAGGGTACCTATAGATTTTGCGTGGACTATCGCAAACTCAATGCAGTATCGGAGAAGGATGCGTACCCAACACCATACGTTTCCTCGACCCTCGATAAATTACGGGATGCTCGGTACCTACCGTCACTCGACATAAAATCAGCGTATTGGCAAGTCCCAATGGCAGCGGACTCAAAAGCTTTCACTGCGTTTACCGTGCCTGGGAGTGGACTTTCCCAGTTCAGAAGGATGCCATTCGGACTGCAGAATGCATCAGCGACTTGGCAGCGATTGGTTGATCGCGTGTTTGGACCAGAACTAGAACCGTACGTATTTACGTACCTGGACGATATAGTGATCGTGACTCAGGACTTTACAAAGCATGTGGCAATACTTAGGGAATTATTTCGACTGCTACGAAAAGCAGGACTACGGGTTATCGAGGGAAAAGTGTCAGTTCTACCGACCGCAGTTAAAGTACCTGGGTTACGTCATCGATCAACAGGGGTTAAACGTGGACCCAGATAAGGTTGAATCGATGCTGCGTAGTCCGCCACCAAACACCATGAAGAGGGTTTGGCAATTTTTAGGAATGGTATCCTGGTACCGGTGATTTATTCCGGACCATGCCACCATTACTGCATCTCTGACTGACCTTCTACGGAAGAATAAGAAATTTGTGTGGACTCTACAGTGCCAAGAAGCATTTGAAGTCTGTAAGGCAAAATTGTCATCCGCACCAATCTTGAGTTGCCCAGATTTCGACTTGCCTTTTATATACAAACGGATGCGTCTGATGTCGGATTAAGGGCAGTTCTTAGCCAGAAGCATGCCTCAGGAGAAAAAGTAGTGTGCTACTTGAGTCGCTCCCTCAGTAAGGTGGTGAAGAAATATTCAAAGATGGAGAAAGAATGCCTCGCGTTTCTGTGGGCAATGGAGAAGCTGCGGCCATATGTAGTGGGCTACCATTTCCAAGGGGTAACGGACCACCATTTGTTGGTGTGGTGAAATAATTTGCGAGATCCTACCGGTCGATTGGCTCACTGGGTGGTCAGACTGCACCGATTCGGCTTCGAAATCATCCATCGAAAAGGAAAGGAACACCTTGTTCCAGACGCTCTATTACGCTCAGTACCAGCGATAGAGTTAATAGCAAATGTAGAGGACGACGCATGGTACCGGAAGATGAAACAGAAAATAGGAGCCGAGCCCGAGAAATATGCCGCCTGGCAAGTGAGGTCAGGGTAATTATATAAGCGGATGCAACGTCGACTGCCAGGTTCCGGGGGGGAAGACTCCTGGAAGAAGGTAGTTCCGAAACCAGAACAAAGAGAGCTCTTACCAAAATGCCATGATGACCCAACAGCAGGACACATGGGAATGACAAGAATGCTCGATCGTATTGCACAGCACTTCTACTGGCCGAAGATGGCCGCGGACGTTAATGCATACGTGCGAAGATGCAAAGTTTGCCAATCAATAAAAGTGGATCATCAGGGATCTGCGGGTCATATGGCTAGTAGGGTGAACGAGGCTAAACAACCATTGGAACTCTTTGTGTTGATTTAATTGGACCTCTTCCCCGTTTGACAAAGGGGAACACACACATTCTGACCGTTGTCGATTACTTCTCAAAGTTCATGTTGTTATATCCAGTACGATCAGCCACAGCCAATGAGGTCACACGGATCTTGGAGGACCAAGTCTTCATGCTGTTCGGCGTACCACGCTCCCTTATATGCGATATTGGTGTGCAATTTCACTCGAGAACTTTTCAGCAAATGCTAGGGGCTTATACGGTCCACGCGAAATTTACCACATTCTACCATCCTCAAGCTAATGCCGCCGAGCGAGTGAATCAAGAAGTTAAGAAAATGCTGAGGGCGTACAGTACAGAGAACCACCGGAAGTGGGATATTAACTTGGCAAAAATTAGATGTGCCTTACGGACGTACATTTATGAGGTTATGAAAGCAACTTCATATTTCGTCGATTTTGGAAGGGAGGTGGTCACAGATCCACGACAGTACGAGGTAGGTGGAGTGGAGAATCCAATTTTGTGCATACAGGAGAAAGCTAAGGCCCTGCAGACTATACGAGAAGAAATTGCCCAGCGGATGAAGCAGATGGCAGAAAAGGTCACGGCCCGATGCAATTTCCGAAAACATCTAGCATCTAGCTGGAGACGAAATGTCGTGCAGTCGGACGCTGCAAAATATTTCTCCGCGAAACTGGCTCCAGAATATATAGGACCTTTTGTGGTGGAGAAACAAGTATCAGCGAGCTCCTACAACCTCAGACACATGGTTGGGAGAGCTGCAGACATCTGGCATGCGAAGGACCTCAAAGTGTATATCTCGTAAGGGTAGAATCGGATCGACAAAGGGGTAGGTTACGGTAACATAGACACGAGTGAGTTACGCATTCTAAAACAAGGTGGATCGTAATAGTAGTTAGTTTTCCGAGTGTAAGACATGAATGGAGAACCAACTTACATGGGTTTCAATATGTAGAAAAACCGCGAATCAGAAACTAAGGGATAAATGGATAGAATTCGTGCGATCATGAGTCGGAGTTCAAAATGAGTATATAGCTTACATAACTAGTTAAACTTATGATTGAAAAAAATGAAACGATTACCGTTGACAGCAAACTTTAGTAGCGTTGTTAGGGAAGGGTCGCTTCCGCGGCGGTTACAGTGTTTTTTTTTCTTTTGGCCTTCTTATTACGAGTTTTCGGACGTTCTTGCGGTGTTGTTCCAAGAGGACCTAAAATGGAAGGTTGTCTTAAAGCTAATAATAAAAGTAGAGAGTCTCCACAGACGACACAACGTAGAGTAAAAGGAAGGTATGAATAGAGATATTTACCTATAGTGAGTTAAGTTTTCCTCTTTTGGGCTCTTCCATTTGTTTCTTTCTGGGTTTTCTCTTGATTTGTTTCCCCCCTCTTTCTTCCTTTTTCTGTTCTCGAGTTCTTTTACGTGCTTGAAGCACCTAAAATCATAGGAATTAATGTAGACTTCGACAGAGAAATGAATTAACAAGTTACGAGGAGGGAATGGTTACAGGATAACGAAGTAAGAGACATCAGTAAAGGGAGTCTTGTCCATAAACAATGAATCTAGGAAAGAACATGAAGGTTTAGACGATAAACAGGAAGGATTTATGCAGTTTATACAAGGATAATGTTGAATTGTCGGTAGTTTTAAGGGAAGTCAAGGTTTTCAAGTTTGGTTTTAGTTGTGTTCATATTGTTTGATACTAATATTAGGTTAGGTTGAGGGGCCCAGAAGTCTTAGTATTAGTTTTCTTTTTTCTACTCAGTACTCGTAGTCTGTTAGGTTGGTGGAGGTCAAAATATTAGTTTTCTTTTATTTATTTTTTTCCTACTTGGTACTCGTAGTCTGTTAGGTTGGTAGAAATCATAGTATTAGTTTTCTTTTTTTTTTATACTCCTTTTCTTATTAGTACTAGTATTATGTGAGACTGGTGGGCCATGCTAGCTCAATTGGTAGAGCATGAGACTCTTAATCTCAGGGACGTTGGGTGGTTAGTATTATAGGAGTGGATTTCAGGGAAATCCACTAAAAGTAAGGGGGGAAATGTTACAGATCAAATGAAAGGGCATCATCATTACCTCATCCCGAACACTATCGTAGCATTCACGTGACTCGGTAAATTAAGTAAGCTAAGCCGCACTTGACTAGGTTTTGTTTGCCACTCCAAATTGTACTCACAATAGTAGGTTAAGTACGAATCGGGTGAAGGGCAGACTATCGGTAATTCGAATCTGTAAAAGCAGAATCTATCACAACTGGATATCATCAAGTTGACGCCACTTTTGCTGAGGTAATTTCCCGCCAGGCAACCATCAATATTGGTACTATCGGGCATGTAGCGCACGGCAAATCAATTGTGGTCAAAGCCACTTCGGGCATACCGACTGTTCGTTTCAAGAACGAACTCGAAAAGAATAACACTATCAAATCAGAACGTTTAACTGATAGTGAATTGACCAAATTGACAAATTCGCCGAGTAAGCTTCTTAAATTTATACCAAAAACAGAACAAAATACGTCACTACAACAAGAAAATCACAGCCTAAAATGGTATTAACAGTTTCTTTAACAATTGGTCAGACGATGAGAAGGTGAAACAAGTGAAAATCTGCCAATTTAACATTATCATCAGAAGTCAATAAAATGTTCTCTGGCTTTAAATCACGATGGATAACATTGTTCATGTGACAATAGTTTAAAGCATCTGCCACTTGATATGTGTATTTGGTGGCCTGATGTTCACCGAAACGATGCATTGGAGCATTCCTCAGATGTTTATACAATTCACCCTGAGTAGCTAGTTCAAGAGCTAGATAGATTCTCTTTTCATCATGGAACCATGTACGAGTATACAAGCGCAGAATATTTGGATGCTTTAATCGGGATTGAATTTCAATTTCACAGAGAAGCTGCCGCTCTACTGGACCTTTGCTGAGTTCCGACTTGAACATAATTTTCATTGCAACCATGAAGCGAGTGTTAACTTCGCGCGCAATGTAAACACGTCCAAATTTTTCCGCGTCCTAGTGGTGCTCCGAGTTCAAAGTCTGCTGTCGACCTTTCATACGGTTTCCCATACGCGGGATGAGCCATCATTTTGTAATGAATTTCGAAATGTCCGTGTAGGACACGGGTGCCGATGGTCTGGCACAAGTGTCAGCGAGCTAAAACAACACCGAGCTCAGCTAACTAGCTTCGCTTAACGACCGCGTACGCGTGCTTGACGACTAGCATTTGCGGGATCATATGAGGCGGGTTCTTGTCGAGCCACGAAGCTACACTACAAAATACCTATCACGCGTACTCTACTCTACAAGACGCACCGATCCATTTTTATTGTCTTTAGAAAAGTTCTATTAGGTGTCAATTAATCTACTCTACAGAAATTCAATATTTTTTTGCCTCGTTAAAGTTAGCGGACACGGAGGCTTGAGACAAACGCAAACATTACACAAAAAGCAACCGTTACTTTCACAGAAGAAGGTCGTTGCATTACAAGGGGAATGTTAAACTTAAAGATGTTAAAGTGGCTGAAGTGAACCACTCATCTCTGCCTAAAGGATGGAAACTTGACGGATGCAGTTTACTTTACACTAGTAAAACAACAAACTAAGCAGTTTCGACGGGGTGACCACCTTTTCTCTTCAGGAGCAGCCACTCCTGATCACCACGGGGCTGCTCGACTGCTTATGTTTATTACAATTTTTGTTGCCATATCCGAGACTGTTTCTTTATACATAGGCGAAACATCTTTAATTGGTCCAGGCAAATCATCAATGATGGCAGCGACATTAATCATTTACAACCCTGTTTTTCTGATTTACGTAGATAAATTCACAAAATCCACCTGAATGAATTGCCAAACCGCCGAGCACCGACGTTGCAAAAAGAAAATAAAAACATTTCACAGCACCCTAAACATATGCATACACACCTGAAGACTGTATCTCTCAGCTCGGAACACAAGCACTTCACCGGGAAAATTGCAGAAAACCGAGAAACCATCGTGACACTTGAAAAGCACTACATTAGGGCGGATTTCGGGAAGAATTATATATCACAGCTGCGGCACGATTTTCCCCAAATAAAGGTTCCTCCTCAAAACAAAGGTAAACAAACACCACTGACGTGCCAAACTGCCAGTGAATCATGTTCAGCCAATTCAGCCACACTTGGAGTGATCACCACCAGAGCGGAGCGGCAACCAAGTGGCGCCAGAGAGAAACTACCACGCTGAAGAGGTGGATGACCGGAGACAATGGTATTTGGTCGAAGAGCGGGACATTGTCCGTTAGAAGGAGATGATAAAAGCGCGTGAAGAATGACGCGCCTCCTCCTTTCTTTCTTCTCGGGTGTGGCGGAGCGGATGTGCTGAGAACCGGCAAGCGTGAAGCAGATACAAAGCATCAAGTGGCGAAGCGGCAAGCGTGAAGCAGAAAATCTCGAAACTAAGCATCAAGTGCGAAGGGACGAGCGTAAGGAAGAAGAAATTTCGATTCGAGACATCAAGTGCGTTGAGACGAGAAGCGATAAGCAGATTCCAGACGTCTAAGCCAAATAAAGTGCACCATCGGATGCACACTGTGAAGGGGCCGCTTGTAGGTACGATTAGAAGTAAGTTCCTTTTAGAATTAACATCGATCGGATGTTTGTTGGTATTTGGTTTGAAATTCAATAATTAAAACGTATCTGATTGATGAAATTTACGTCTTTAGGGAAAAAGTAAAAAAAGGAAGGTAAATTTTCTTTGTTACAGGTTGTGACGGGTGCGGCTTGAGTGGCATGTCAGGGTGTAATAATAAAAAGAAAAGTGAAATCGGTAGTGTATAGAAGTGTTCGGGGTTGGTGTGGTGATTCGAGGGGAGTCTAGGAGGGTCGCATAAGGGCGGCAGAAGTGTCGAAGTGTAAAGTTAGTGTGGTAGTATGTGTGTGCTCAGTAGGTAGGTTTCGGGTGAAAAGTGACGTTGGTTGATCCGGCAAGCCGCATTCTTGCTTGGCGGCTTATTGGGGCCTTGAAAGACAAGCGAGTGGCGCCCCACGCCCGTCTCCGGACGAGCTAAACCGGGTCCGTAAGCCCCACCGGAGCACCCTAATTTCCTTGGGGGCCATAGCAGCTCCCGTGGAATAAAAGGGGGTGTAACGTTTGGCGCCCAACGTGGGGCAAAAATCCGTCGGAATCCTCGGCAGGATTAATCGTCCAAGTTGAAGTTAAGTTGAAGTAAAGTTACGCTGAATAGTGAGTGAGAAGTGAAGTGGATAATATTGCGGGTGTGGAAAAGTTTGAAAGTGAGACTCGGTGGAAGTGCATTGTGGTGGAGGGTAGCTTTTAAGTATAGTGATAAGGTAATAGTAGAATCCGTTTGTTTTGTATCTATCGGTAATGTATATGAAATAAAGTTCAGAAGGGGCTCCTTTTTTAACGATAATAATTGTGTTTTTCTGTTCAGACCGTTGAATTAAGAAATAAGTCGTTTTCATTTTAAAGTTGTTTTCATTCTAAAATTCGAGGATGTTGAAATCAGGAAAATTTTTAGTGGATCAATTGGTGAAGGACAAGCTAAGCTATGAGTTGGCCATCCGGAATCTGCCGCAAAACACCGTGGTAGCAATGAGGAAATCACTTCGAGCTGTGTTACGGGCAGAGGATGCCCTGAAAGAGTCGTTAGTGGCGAAAAATTCTACGTTCACTTACAAGGAAGATCTGGAAGCGATAAAGCAGAAGAAAGCGGAGGTCGAGGATTTGGTGGTGAGCTTTTCAAATGACAAGAAGTCCAAAGAAAACCTGAAAATCCGGGCTAAGGTGGAGTTTGGTTTGCGAGGAATTCGCAACACGGCTCAGCTGCCTGAGGCATCACAGGTGGAATTGGACAGGTTGCGTCAACAGCTAATCATGACCCTGGGAATGGTGATTGATCGGTCAGAAAACGAAGGGGAGACGGAAAACGAACCCGAAGCACAAGAGCGAGAATTCGAACGCAGATCGTCCTTAAGACCTGGAGAGCTGACGTCCTGTTCAACACCGAGATTTGGCAATGGTGATCTGAAACATCAGAACATCGCAAAGTGGCGTGTTACGTTTGCAGGAGAAGCATCGGGGAATTTGAATGCTTTTCTGGAAAGGGTAGAAGAATAAAGGGAGGCTCGGGGAACGACCAAAGTATAACTATTTAGGTCAGCGATGGAGCTTTTCGAAAAGAAGGCTCTAATTTGGTTCCGGGCCAATCGACAATTAGTGGATGATTGGGACGGTTTGGTCAAAGCCTTGAAAACGGAATTCTTGCCGCCAGACTATGATGATTGTCTTGAAGAGGAGATCAAAGAGAGGACTCAGGGCGTAGATGAGACAGTTGGAGTTTATGTAGCGGTGATAAGGGGAATGTTCAAGCGATTGTCGGAGCCAAAATCGGAGAAGCAAAAGCTCAAGATCATTCGGAAAAACATATCCCTT
Organism: Odontomyia ornata; assembly: GCA_963969285.1. Classification (NCBI taxonomy): domain Eukaryota; kingdom Metazoa; phylum Arthropoda; class Insecta; order Diptera; family Stratiomyidae; genus Odontomyia; species Odontomyia ornata. The sequence goes on along the minus strand of OZ017738.1, from coordinate 264,938,740 downwards.
TTCTATTAAACTCAGTTGAGTTTAAGAACAATCGAGAGTTTAAAAGAGTTGGTTGAATTGGGAAGGAAGTCAGAGGAGACTCGGCAAGCGGTTGAAGCCTTTGTACCACCAGTCAATCATCGAGGAAAGCAACGTTTGGAGCAGGACCTGGCTCATGTGGAGCCCACACCATCTGTGGAAGTAAGGGGCCAATGGGAGAATGTGAGACGGTGTTGGGATTGTCAGCAAGCTGGATACTGGGGAAGGGGGTGTAGACAACCAAAAACGTGTTACGGGTGCGGAAGAAGGGACATGAGTCGAGTTAACTGTCCAAATTGTCGCCAACAGGACTCGACGAGGGCACGGGGAGCAACTAATTGGCTATCGGGAAACGAGCAACGAGTCCCATAGGCGACCGTGGTGGCACGGATAAAAGGTCGCAACGGAGTGTTTCAAAAGTAAAATTCGCCTTAGAGGAGAAAGAGAGAGATGCTCGCCCACATGTTCTGGTGGAAGTTGCAGGAAGGATGCCATTCGGACTGCAGAATGCATCAGCGACTTGGCAGCGATTGGTTGATCGCGTGTTTGGACCAGAACTAGAACCGTACGTATTTACGTACCTGGACGATATAGTGATCGTGACTCAGGACTTTACAAAGCATGTGGCAATACTTAGGGAATTATTTCGACTGCTACGAAAAGCAGGACTACGGGTTATCGAGGGAAAAGTGTCAGTTTTGCCGGCCGCAGTTAAAGTACCTGGGTTACGTCATCGATCAACAGGGGTTAAACGTGGACCCAGATAAGGTTGAATCGATGCTGCGTAGTCCGCCACCAAACAACATGAAGAAGGTTTGGCAATTTTTAGGAATGGTATCCTGGTACCGGCGATTTATTCCGGACCATGCCACCATTACTGCATCTCTGACTGACCTTCTACGGAAGAATAAGAAATTCGTGTGGACTCTACAGTGCCAAGAAGCATTTGAAGTCTGTAAGGCAAAATTGTCATCCGCACCAATCTTGAGTTGCCCAGATTTTGACTTGCCTTTTTATATACAAACGGATGCGTCTGATGTCGGATTAAGGGCAGTTCTTAGCCAGAAGCATGCCTCAGGAGAAAAAGTAGTGTGCTATTTGAGTCGCTCCCTCAGTAAGGTGGTGAAGAAATATTCAAAGATGGAGAAAGAATGCCTCGCGTTTCTGTGGGCAATGGAGAAGCTGCGGCCATGTGTAGAAGGCTACCATTTCCAAGAGATAACGGACCACCATTTGTTGGTGTGGTTAAATAATTTGCGAGATCCTACCGGTCGATTGGCTCACTGGGTGGTCAGACTGCAGCGATTCGGCTTCGAAATCATCCATCGAAAAGGAAAGGAAAACCTTGTTCCAGACGCTCTATTACGCTCAGTACCAGCGATAGAGTTAATAGCAAATGTAGAGGACGACACATGGTACCGGAAGATGAAACAGAAAATAGGAGCCGAGCCCGAGAAATATGCCGCCTGGCAAGTGAGGTCAGGGTAATTATATAAGCGGATGCAACGTCGGCTGCCAGGTTCCGGGGGGGAAGACTCCTGGAAGAAGGTAGTTCCGAAACCAGAACGAAGAGAGCTCTTACCAAAATTCCATGATGACCCAACAGCAGGACACATGGGAATGACAAGAATGCTCGATCGTATTGCACAGCACTTCTACTGGCCGAAGGTGGCCGCGGACGTTAATGCATACGTGCGAAGATGCAAAGTTTGCCAATCAATAAAAGTGGATCATCAGGGATCTGCGGGTCATATGGCTGGTAGGGTGAACGAGGCTAAACAACCATTGAAACTCTTTGTGTTGATCTAATTGGACCTCTTCCCCGTTTGACAAAGGGGAACACACACATTCTGACCGTTGTCGATTACTTCTCAAAGTTCATGTTGTCATATCCAGTACGATCAGCCACAGCCAATGAGGTCACACGGATCTTGGAGGACCAAGTCTTCATGCTGTTCGGCGTACCACGCTCCCTTATATGCGATATTGGTGTGCAATTTCACTCGAGAACTTTTCAGCAAATGCTAGGGGCTTATACGGTCCACGCGAAATTTACCACATTCTACCATCCTCAAGCTAATGCCGCCGAGCGAGTGAATCAAGAAGTTAAGAAAATGCTGAGGGCGTACAGTACAGAGAACCACCGGAAGTGGGATATTAACTTGGCAAAAATTAGATGTGCCTTACGGACGTACATTTATGAGGTTATGAAAGCAACTTCATATTTCGTCGATTTTGGAAGGGAGGTGGTCACAGATCCACGACAGTACGAGGTAGGTGGAGTGGAGAATCCAATTTTGTGCATACAGGAGAAAGCTAAGGCCCTGCAGACTATACGAGAAGAAATTGCCCAGCGGATGAAGCAGATGGCAGAAAAGGTCACGGCCCGATGCAATTTCCGAAAACATCTAGCATCTTTTAAGGAAGGTGACAGGGTTTGGAGACGAAATGTCGTGCAGTCGGACGCTGCAAAATATTTCTCCGCGAAACTGGCTCCAGAATATATAGGACCTTTTGTGGTGGAGAAACAAGTATCAGCGAGCTCCTACAACCTCAGACACATGGATGGGAGAGCTGCAGACATCTGGCATGCGAAGGACCTCAAAGTGTATGTCTCGTAAGGGTAGAATCGGATCGACAAAGGGGTAGGTTACGGTAACATAGACACGAGTGAGTTACGCATTCTTAAACAAGGTGGATCGTAATAGTAGTTAGTTTTCCGAGTGTAAGACATGAATGGAGAACCAACTTACATGGGTTTCAATATGTAGAAAAACCGCGAATCAGAAACTAAGGGATAAATGGATAGAATTCGTGCGATCATGAGTCGGAGTTCAAAATGAGTATATAGCTTACATAACTAGTTAAACTTATGATTGAAAAAAATGAAACGATTACCGTTGACAGCAAACTTCAGTAGCGTCGTTAGGGAAGGGTCGCTTCCGCGGCGCTAACAGTGTTTTTTTTTCTTTTGGCCTTCTTATTACGAGTATTCGGACGTTCTTGCGGTGTTGTTCCAAGAGGACCTGAAATGGAAGGTTGTCTTAAAGCTAATAATAAAAGTAGAGAGTCTCCACAGACGACACAACGTAGAGTAAAAGGAAGGTATGAATAGAGATATTTACCTATAGTGAGTTAAGTTTTCCTCTTTTGGGCTCTTCCATTTGTTTCTTTCTGGGTTTTCTCTTGATTTGTTTCCCCCCTCTTTCTTCCTTTTTCTGTTCTCGAGTTCTTTTACGTGCTTGAAGCACCTAAAATCATAGGAATTAATGTAGACTTCGACAGAGAAATGAATTAACAAGTTACGAGGAGGGAATGGTTACAGGATAACGAAGTAAGAGACATCAGTAAAGGAAGTCTTGTCCATAAACAATGAAGCACACACGAGTTACATCTAGGAAAGAACATGAAGGTTTAGATGATAAACAGGAAGGATTTATGCAGTTTAGTTGTGTTCATATTGTTTGATACTAATATTAGGTTAGGTTGAGGGGCCCAGAAGTTTTAGTATTAGTTTTCTTTTTTCTACTCAGTACTCGTAGTCTGTTATTCTGTAATCTGTAATTTTAAACAACCAGAATTGTCATCGGGCGAAGGGCAGACTATCGGTAATTCGAATCTGTAAAAGCAGAATCCATCACAACTGGATATCACCTAGTTGACGCCACTTTTGCCGAGGTAATTTTCCGCCAGGCAACCATCAATATTGGCACTATCGGGCATGTAGCGCACGGCAAATCAATTGTGGTCAAAGCCACTTCGGGCATACCGACTGTTCGTTTCAAGAACGAACTCGAAAAGAATAACACTATCAAATTAGAACGTTTAACTGATAGTGAATTGACCAAATTGACAAATTCATCGAGTAAGCTTCTTAAATTTATACCAAAAACAGAACGAAATACGTCACTACAACAAGAAAATCACAGCCCAAAATGGTATTAACAGTTTCTTTAACAATTGGTCAGACGATGAGAAGGTGAAACAAGTGAAAATCTGCCAATTTAACATTATCATCAGAAGTCAATAAAATGTTCTCTGGCTTTAAATCACGATGGATAACATTGTTCATGTGACAATAGTTTAAAGCATCTGCCACTTGATATGTGTATTTGGTGGCCCGATGTTAACCGAAACGATGCATTGGAGCATTCCTCAGATGTTTATACAATTCACCCTGAGTAGCTAGTTCAAGAGCTAGATAGATTCTCTTTTCATCATGGAACCATGTACGAAGTGTGTTCAAAAAGTATCGCGAATTTTGAATTTTCGCGGGTTACGTATATTCGAATTTCGATTTTTTTGTGGCGTTATGTTGGTTCTCATGTCTGTCACTTATGCCGACAAGCTCGGCTATTGTGAATGTTCACTTGATTGGTGATGGCTGCTTTACTTGCACGTATTTTCAATCGTCTTCGATTTTTACTTATTCACAAAAATGGATCAAAGAACGTGTATCAAATTTTGTGTGAAAAACGAAATTAAGTGCGCGGATGCATTCCGAATGTTGACTGTGGCATACGGAGAAGCTACCTTGGACCGAAGCAACGTTTATCGGTGGTACAAAATGTTTTTAGAAGGCCGAGAAGATGTGAACGACGAAGAGCGTGCCGGACGCCCGAGCACTTCAACAACAGACGAAAAAATTAATGAAGTGGAGAAAATGGTACTGGCCAATCGTCGTATCACCGTTAGAGAAGTTGCTGAGGACCTAAACATATCGATTGGCTCGTGCCATTTGATTTTTATCAACGATTTGGGCATGAGACGGGTCGCCGCGAAATTCGTACCAAAATTGCTCAATTGCGACCAAAAACAGCAACGCATGAACATTGCTAATGAGATGTTAAACTCTGTCCGCGACGAACCAAATTTGTTCCAGAGGGTCATAACTGGTGACGAATCGTGTGTTTATGGTTATGACGCGGAAACCAAAGCTCAATCATCTCAATGGAAGCTGCCGCATGAACCAAGACCGAAAAAAGCGCGCCAAGTTCGGTCGAATGTGAAAGTTTTGCTGACACTTTTCTTCGATTGCAGGGGCGTGGTGCATCATGAGTTCTTGCCACAGGGAAGAACGGTCAATAAGGAATATTACCTGCAAGTTATGCGCAATTTGCGCGAAGCAATCCGCCAGAAACGCCCGGATTTGTGGGAGAACAAAAATTGGCTTTTGCACCACGATAACGCCCCTGCTCACACATCGTTGCTTGCGCGCGACTTTTTGGCCAAAAACAACACACTAATGATGCCGCAGCCACCGTATTCCCCAGATCTGGCCCCTTGTAACTTTTTCTTGTTTCCTAAACTGAAGAGGCCCATGAAAGGACGACGTTACGCTACGCTTGACGAGATAAAGACGGCATCGAAGGAGGAGCTGAACAAGATTAAAAAAAATGATTTCTTGAAGTGCTTCGAAGATTGGAAAAACCGTTGGCACAAGTGTATAATATCTCATGGAGATTACTTTGAAGGGGACAAAATAGATATTCATGAATAAATAAATAATTTTTGAAAAAAAACAAAATTCGCGATATTTTTTGAACACACCTCGTATACAAGCGCAGAATATTTGGATGCTTTAATCGGGATTGAATTTCAATTTCACAGAGAAGCTACCGCTCTACTGGACCTTTGCTGCGTTCCGACTTGAACATAATTTTCATTGGAACCATGAAGCGAGTGTTGACTTCGCGCGTAATGTAAACACGTCCAAATTTTTCCGCGTCCTAGTGGTGCTCCGAGTTCAAAGTCTGCTGTCGACCTTTCATACGGTTTCCCATACGCGGGATGAGCCATCATTTTCGTTGCCATATCCGAGACTGTTTCTTTATACATAGGCGAAACATCTTTAATTAGTTTAGGCAAATCATCAATGTTGGCAGCGACATTAATCATTTACAATCCTGTTTTTCTGATTTACGTAGATAAATTCACAAAATCCACCCGAATGAATTGCCAAACCGCCAAGCACCGACGTTGCAAAAAGGAAATAAAAACATTTCACAGCACCCTAAACATATGCATACACACCTGAAGACTGTATCTCTCAGCTCGGAACACAAGCACTTCACCGGGAAAATTGCAGAAAACCGAGAAACCATCGTGACACTTGAAAAGCACTACTTTAGGGCGGATTTCGGGAAGAATTATATATCACAGCCGCGACACAATTTTCCCCAAATAAAGGTTCCTCCTCAAAACAAAGGTAAACAAACACCACTGACGTGCCAAACTGCCAGTGAATCATGTTCAGCCAATTCAGCCACACTTGGAGTGATCACCACCAGAGCGGAGCGGCAACCAAGTGGCGCCAGAGAGAAACTACCACGCTGAAGAGGTGGATGACCGCAGACAATGGTATTTGGTCGAAGCGCGGGACATTGTCCGTTAGAAGGAGATGATAAAAGCTCGTGAAGAATGACGCGCCTCCTGTTTTCTTTCTTCTCGGGTGTGGCGGAGCGGATGTGCTGGGAAGCGGCAAGCGTGAAGCAGATACAAAGCATCAAGTGGCGAAGCGGCAAGCGTGAAGCAGAAAATCTCGAAACTAAGCATCAAGTGCGAAGGGGCGAGCGTAAGGAAGAAGAAATTTCGATTCGAGACATCAAGTGCGTTGAGACGAGAAGCGATAAGCAGATTCCAGACGTCGAAGCCAAATAAAGTGCACCATCGGATGCGCACTGTGAAGGGGCCCCTTGTAGGTACGATTAGAAGTAAGTTCCTTTTAGAATTAACATCGATCGGATGTTTGTTGGTATATGGTTTGAAATTCAATAATTAAAACGTATCTGATTGATGAAATTTACGTCTTTAGGGAAAAAGTAAAAAAAGAAGGTAAATTTTCTTTGTTACAGGTTGTGACGGGTGCGGCTTGAGTGGCATGTCAGGGTGTAATAATAAAAAGAAAAGTGAAATCGGTAGTGTATAGAAGTGTTCGGGGTTGGTGTGGTGATTCCGATAGCTGGTCGGACGGATAGGGTTAGTGTTCGAGGGGAGTCTAGGAGGGTCGCATAAGGGCGGCAGAAGTGTCGAAGTGTAAAGTTAGTGTGGTAGTATGTGTGTGCTCAGTAGGTAGGTTTCGGGTGAAAAGTGACGTTGGTTGATCCGGCAAGCCGCATTCTTGCTTGGCGGCTTATTGGGGCCTTGAAAGACAAGCGAGTGGCGCCCCACGTCCGTCTCCGGATGAGCTAAACCGGGTCCGTAAGCCCCACCGGAGCACCCTAATTTCCCTAGGGGCCATAGCAGCTCCCGTGGAATAAAAGGGGGTGTAACGTTTGGCGCCCACCGTGGGGCAAAAATCCGTCGGAATCCTCGGAAGGATTAATCGTCCAAGTTGAAGTTAAGTTGAAGTAAAGTTACGCTGAATAGTGAGTGAGAAGTGAAGTGGATAATATTGCGGGTGTGGAAAAGTGTGAAAGTGAGACTCGGTGGAAGTGCATTGTGGTGGAGGGTAGCTTTTAAGTATAGTGATAAGGTAATAGTAGAATCCGTTTGTATTGTATCTATCGGTAATGTATATGAAATAAAGTTCAGAAGGGGCTCCTTTTTTAGCGATAATAATTGTGTTTTTCTGTTCAGGCCGTTGAATTAAGAAATAAGTCGTTTTCATTTTAAAGTTGTTTTCATTCTAAAATTCGAGGATGTTGAAATCAGGAAAATTTTTAGTGGATCAACTGGTGAAGGACAAGCTAAGCTATGAGTTGGCCATCCGGAATCTGCCGCAAAACACCGTGGAAGCAATGAGGAAATCACTTCGAGCTGTGTTACGGGCAGAGGATGCCCTGAAAGAGTCGTTAGTGGCGAAAAATTCTACGTTCACTTACAAGGAAGATCTGGAAGCGATAAAGCAGAAGAAAGCGGAGGTCGAGGATTTGGTGGTGAGCTTTTCAAATGACAAGAAGTCCAAAGAAAACCTGAAAATCCGGGCTAAGGTGGAGTTTGGTTTGCGAGGAATTCGCAACACGGCTCAGCTGCCTGAGGCATCACAGGTGGAATTGGACAGGTTGCGTCAACAGCTAATCATGGCCCTGGAAATGGCGATTGATCGGTCAGAAAACGAAGGGGAGACGGAAAACGAACCCGAAGCACAAGAGCGAGAATTCGAACGCAGATCGTCCTTAAGACCTGGAGAGCCGACGTCCTGTTCAACACCGAGATTTGGCAATGGTGATCTGAAACATCAGAACATCGCAAAGTGGGGTGTTACGTTTGCAGGAGAAGCATCGGGGGATTTGAATGCTTTTCTGGAAAGGGTAGAAGAATTAAGGGAGGCTCGGGGAATGACCAAAGTATAACTATTTAGGTCAGCGGTGGAGCTTTTCGAAAAGAAGGCTCTAATTTGGTTCCGGGCCAATCGACAATTAGTGGATGATTGGGACGGTTTGGTCAAAGCCTTGAAAACGGAATTCTTGCCGCCATACTATGATGATTGTCTTGAAGAGGAGATCAAAGAGAGGACTCAGGGCGTAGATGAGACAGTTGGAGTTTATGTAGCGGTGATAAGGGGAATGTTCAAGCGATTGTCGGAAGCAAAATCGGAGAAGCAAAAGCTCAAGATCATTCGGAAAAACATATCCCTTTTCTATTAAACTCAGTTGAGTTTAAGAACAATCGAGAGTTTAAAAGAGTTGGTTGAATTGGGAAGGAAGTCAGAGGAGACTCGGCAAGCGGTTGAAGCCTTTGTACCACCAGTCAATCATCGAGGAAAGCAACGTTTGGAGCAGGACCTGGCTCATGTGGAGCCCACACCATCTGTGGAAGTAAGGGGCCAATGGGAGAATGTGAGACGGTGTTGGGATTGTCAGCAAGCTGGACACTGGGAAAGGGGTTGTAGACAACCAAAAACGTGTTACGGGTGCAGAAGAAGGGACATGAGTCAAGTTAACTGTCCAAATTGTCGCCAACAGGACTCAACGAGGGCACGGGGAGCAACTAATTGGCTATCGGGAAACGAGCAACGAGTCCCATAGGCGACCGTGGTGGCACGGATAAAAGGTCGCAACGGAGTGTTTCAAAAGTAGAATTCGCCTTGGAGGAGAAAGAGGGAGATGCTCGCCCACATGTTCTGGTGGAAGTTGCAGGAAGGAGAATGTCAGGTCTATTGGGTTCGGGGGCAAGCAGAACAATCATTGGTTCAGAAGGTTGGGAGCAATTGAGGAAGATCGATGTTTCCTTGGATAAGTGTGGGACCCATGCAGTACGAACAGCGAGCGGCGAGAGTTGTAAGGTGGAGGGCTCCATATGTTTGCCCTTTAGGTTAAAAGGACATACACAATACTTGGAAGCATCGGTGGTTACCTCAGTCCCGCAAACACTAATCCTGGGAGTGGATTTTATAACAAAGTCTAGAATTGTCTTGGATCTTAGCAGTCAGCATTGGGACTTCGCCTCATTACTAGATGAGAAACTACCCAACCACTGATCACTGAGTAGTCTTTCTCTAGAGCAGGAGTTGGAATTAAATAAACTGCTAGAGATGGGGAAAACATCGATAGCAGAACGTGTGATCAAGACAACTGCAGCGCCTATAAAACAAAGGTATTATCCGATGTCGCCAGCCATATTGAAGCATGTCTATATCGAGTTGGATGAGATGCTAGCCATGGGAGTAGTGGAACCTTCGAACAGTGCCTGGTCATCCCCACTCTTGCTAGTGAAGAAAAAGGAGGGTACCTATAGATTTTGCGTGGACTATCGCAAACTCAATGCAGTATCGGAGAAGGATGCGTACCCAACACCATACGTTTCCTCGACCCTCGATAAATTACGGGATGCTCGGTACCTACCGTCACTTGACATAAAATCAGCGTATTGGCAAGTCCCAATGGCAGCGGACTCAAAAGCTTTCACTGCGTTTACCGTGCCTGGGAGTGGACTTTCCCAGTTCAGAAGGATGCCATTCGGACTGCAGAATGCATCAGCGACTTGGCAGCGATTGGTTGATCACGTGTTTGGACCAGAACTAGAACCGTACGTATTTACGTACCTGGACGATATAGTGATCGTGACTCAGGACTTTACAAAGCATGTGGCAATACTTAGGGAATTATTTCGACTGCTACGAAAAGCAAGACTACGGGTTATCGAAGGAAAAGTGTCAGTTCTGCCGGCCGCAGTTAAAGTACCTGGGTTACGTCATCGATCAACAGGGGTTAAACGTGGACCCAGATAAGGTTGAATCGATGCTGCGTAGTCCGCCACCAAACACCATGAAGAAGGTTTGGCAATTTTTAGGAATGGTATCCTGGCACCGGCGATTTATTCCGGACCATGCCACCATTACTGCATCTCTGACTGACCTTCTACGGAAGAATAAGAAATTTGTGTGGACTCTACAGTGCCAAGAAGCATTTGAAGTCTGTAAGGCAAAATTGTCATCCGCACCAATCTTGAGTTGCCCAGATTTCGACTTGCCTTTTTATATACAAACGGATGCGTCTGATGTCGGATTAAGGGCAGTTCTTAGCCAGAAGCATGCCTCAGGAGAAAAGGTAGTGTGCTATTTGAGTCGCTCCCTCAGTAAGGTGGTGAAGAAATATTCAAAGATGGAGAAAGAATGCCTCGCGTTTCTGTGGGCAATGGAGAAGCTGCGGCCATATGTAGAAGGCTACCATTTCCAAGAGGTAACGGACCACCATTTGTTGGTGTGGTTAAATAATTTGCGAGATCCTACCGGTCGATTGGCTCACTGGGTGGTCAGACTGCAGCGATTCGGCTTCGAAATCATCCATCGAAACCAGCAATAGAGTTAATAGCAAATGTAGAGGACGACGCATGGTACCAGAAGATGGAACAGAAAATAGGAGCCGAGCCCGAGAAATATGCCGCCTGGCAAGTGAGGTCAGGGTAATTATATAAGCGGATGCAACGTCGACTGCCAGGTTCCGGGGGGGAAGACTCCTGGAAGAAGGTAGTTCCGAAACCAGAACGAAGAGAGCTCTTACCAAAATTCCATGATGACCCAACAGCAGGACACATGGGAATGACAAGAATGCTCGATCGTATTGCACAGCACTTCTACTGGCCGAAGGTGGCCGCGGACGTTAATGCATACGTGCGAAGATGCAAGGTTTGCCAATCAATAAAAGTGGATCATCAGGGATCTGCGGGTCATATGGCTAGTAGGGTGAACGAGGCTAAACAACCATTGGAACTCTTTGTGTTGATCTAATTGGACCTCTTCCCCGTTTGACAAAGGGGAACACACACATTCTGACCGTTGTCGATTACTTCTCAAAGTTCATGTTGTTATATCCAGTACGATCAGCCACAGCCAATGAGGTCACACGGATCTTGGAGGACCAAGTCTTCATGCTGTTCGGCGTACCACGCTCCTTTATATGCGATATTGGTGTGCAATTTCACTCGAGAACTTTTCAGCAAATGCTAGGGGCTTATAGGGTCCACGCGAAATTTACCACATTCTACCATCCTCAAGCTAATGCCGCCGAGCGAGTGAATCAAGAAGTTAAGAAAATGCTGAGGGCGTACAGTACAGAGAACCACCGGAAGTGGGATATTAACTTGGCAAAAATTAGATGTGCCTTACGGACGTACATTTATGAGGTTATGAAGCAACTTCATATTTCGTCAATTTTGGAAGGGAGGTGGTCACAGATCCACGACAGTACGAGGTAGGTGGAGTGGAGAATCCAATTTTGTGCATACAGGAGAAAGCTAAGGCCCTGCAGACTATACGAGAAGAAATTGCCCAGCGGATGAAGCAGATGGCAGAAAAGGTCACGGCCCGATGCAATTTCCGAAAACATCTAGCATCTTTTAAGGAAGGTGACAGGGTTTGGAGACGAAATGTCGTGCAGTCGGACGCTGCAAAATATTTCTCCGCGAAACTGGCTCCAGAATATATAGGACCTTTTGTGGTGGAGAAACAAGTATCAGCGAGCTCCTACAACCTCAGACACATGGATGGGAGAGCTGCAGACATCTGGCATGCGAAGGACCTCAAAGTGTATGTCTCGTAAGGGTAGAATCGGATCGACAAAGGGGTAGGTTACGGTAACATAGACACGAGTGAGTTACGCATTCTTAAACAAGGTGGATCGTAATAGTAGTTAGTTTTCCGAGTGTAAGACATGAATGGAGAACCAACTTACATGGGTTTCAATATGTAGAAAAACCGCGAATCAGAAACTAAGGGATAAATGGATAGAATTCGTGCGATCATGAGTCGGAGTTCAAAATGAGTATATAGCTTACATAACTAGTTAAACTTATGATTGAAAAAAATGAGACGATTACCGTTGACAGCAAACTTCAGTAGCGTCGTTAGGGAAGGGTCGCTTCCGCGGCGGTTACAGCGTTTTTTTTTCTTTTGGCCTTCTGATTACGAGTTTTTGGACGTTCTTGCGGTGTTGTTCCAAGAGGACCTAAAATAGAAGGTTGTCTTAAAGCTAATAATAAAAGTAGAGAGTCTCCACAGACGACACAACGTAGAGTAAAAGGAAGGTATGAATAGAGATATTTACCTATAGTGAGTTAAGTTTTCCTCTTTTGGGCTCTTCCATTTGTTTCTTTCTGGATTTTCTCTTGATTTGTTTCCCCCCTCTTTCTTCCTTTTTCTGTTCTCGAGTTCTTTTACGTGCTTGAAGCACCTAAAATCATAGGAATTAATGTAGACTTCGACAGAGAAATGAATTAACAAGTTACGAGGAGGGAATGGTTACAGGATAACGAAGTAAGAGACATCAGTAAAGAGAGTCTTGTCCATAAACAATGAATCTAGGAAAGAACATGAAGGTTTAGACGATAAACAGGAAGGATTTATGCAGTTTATACAAGGATAATGTTGAATTGTCGGTAGTTTTAAGGGAAGTCAAGGTTTTCAAGTTTGGTTTTAGTTGTGTTCATATTGTTTGATACTAATATTAGGTTAGGTTGAGGGGCCCAGAAGTCTTAGTATTAGTTTTCTTTTTTCTATTCAGTACTCGTAGTCTGTTAGGTTGGTGGAGGTCAAAATATTAGTTTTCTTTTATTTATTTTTTTCCTACTTGGTACTCGTAGTCTGTTAGGTTGGTAGAAATCATAGTATTAGTTTTCTTTTTTTTTTATACTCCTTTTCTTATTAGTACTAGTATTATGTGAGACAGGTGGGCCATGCTAGCTCAATTGGTAGAGCATGGGACTCTTAATCTCAGGGACGTTGGGTGGTTCGTATTATAGGAGTGGATTTCAGGGAAATCCACTAAAAGTAAGGGGGGAAATGTTACAGATCAAATGGTAGGGCATCATCATTACCTCATCCCGAACACTATCGTAGCATTCACGTGACTCGGTAAATTAAGTAAGCTAAGCCGCACTTGACTAGGTTTTGTTTGCCACTCCAAATTATACTCACAATAGTAGGTTAAGTACGAATATTTGTAATTTCAAACAACCAGAATTGTCATCGGGCGAAGGGCAGACTATCGGTAATTCGAATCTGTAAAAGCAGAATCTATCACAACTGGATATCACCTAGTTGACGCCACTTTTGCCGAGGTAATTTTCCGCCAGGCAACCATCAATATTGGCACTATCGGGCATGTAGCGCACGGCAAATCAATTGTGGTCAAAGCCACTTCGGGCATACCGACTGTTCGTTTCAAGAACGAACTCGAAAAGAATAACACTATCAAATTAGAACGTTTAACTGATAGTGAATTGACCAAATTGACAAATTCGCCGAGTAAGCTTCTTAAATTTATACCAAAAACAGAACAAAATACGTCACTACAACAAGAAAATCACAGCCCAAAATGGTATTAACAGTTTCTTTAACAATTGGTCAGACGATGAGAAGGTGAAACAAGTGAAAATCTGCCAATTTAACATTATCATCAGAAGTCAATAAAATGTTCTCTGGCTTTAAATCACGATGGATAACATTGTTCATGTGACAATAGTTTAAAGCATCTGCCACTTGATATGTGGATTTGGTGGCCCGATGTTCACCGAAACGATGCATTGGAGCATTCCTCAGATGTTTATACAATTCACCCTGAGTAGCTAGTTCAAGAGCTAGATAGATTCTCTTTTCATCATGGAACCATGTACGAGTATACAAGCGCAGAATATTTGGATGCTTTAATCGGAATTGAATTTCAATTTCACAGAGAAGCTGCCGCTCTACTGGACCTTTGCTGAGTTCCGACTTGAACATAATTTTCATTGCAACCATGAAGCGAGTGTTAATTTCGCGCGCAATGTAAACACGTCCAAATTTTTCCGCGTCCTAGTGGTGCTCCGAGTTCAAAGTCTGCTGTCGACCTTTCAAACGGTTTCCCATACGCGGGATGAGCCATCATTTTCGTTGCCATATCCGAGACTGTTTCTTTATACATAGGCGAAACATCTTTATTTAATTTAATTAATCATTTACAATCCTGTTTTTCTGATTTACGTAGATAAATTCACAAAATCCACCTGAATGAGTTGCCAAACCGCCGAGCACCGACGTTGCAAAAAGGAAATAAAAACATTTCACAGCACCCTAAACATATGCATACACACCTGAAGACTGTATCTCTCAGCTCGGAACACAAGCACTTCACCGGGAAAATTGCAGAAAACCGAGAAACCATCGTGACACTTGAAAAGCACTACTTTAGGGCGGATTTCGGGAAGAATTATATATCACAGCTGCGACACGATTTTCCCCAAATAAAGGTTCCTCCTCAAAACAAAGGTAAACAAACACCACTGACGTGCCAAACTGCCAGTGAATCATGTTCAGCCAATTCAGCCACACTTGGAGTGATCACCACCAGAGCGGAGCGGCAACCAAGTGGCGCCAGAGAGAAACTACCACGCTGAAGAGGTGGATGACCGGAGACAATGGTATTTGGTCGAAGAGCGGGACATTGTCCGTTAGAAGGAGATGATAAAAGCGCGTGAAGAATGACGCGCCTCCTCCTTTCTTTTTTCTCGGGTGTGGCGGAGCGGATGTGCTGAGAACCGGCAAGCGTGAAGCAGATACAAAGCATCAAGTGGCGAAGCGGCAAGCGTGAAGCAGAAAATCTCGAAACTAAGCATCAAGTGCGAAGGGACGAGCGTAAGGAAGAAGAAATTTCGATTCGAGACATCAAGTGCGTTGAGACGAGAAGCGATAAGCAGATTCCAGACGTCTAAGCCAAATAAAGTGCACCATCGGATGCACACTGTGAAGGGGCCCCTTGTAGGTACGATTAGAAGTAAGTTCCTTTTAAAATTAACATCGATCGGATGTTTGTTGGTATATGGTTTGAAATTCAATAATTAAAACGTATCTGATTGATGAAATTTACGTCTTTAGGGAAAAAGTAAAAAAAGAAGGTAAATTTTCTTTGTTACAGGTTGTGACGGGTGCGGCTTGAGTGGCGTGTCAGGGTGTAATAATAAAAAGAAAAGTGAAATCGGTAGTGTATAGAAGTGTTCGGGGGTGGTGTGGTGATTCCGATAGCTGGTCGGACGGATAGGGTTAGTGTTCGAGGGGAGTCTAGGAGGGTCGCATAAGGGCGGCAGAAGTGTCGAAGTGTAAAGTTAGTGTGGTAGTATGTGTGTGCTCAGTAGGTAGGTTTCGGGTGAAAAGTGACGTTGGTTGATCCGGCAAGCCGCATTCTTGCTTGGCGGCTTATTGGGGCCTTGAAAGACAAGCGAGTGGCGCCCCACGCCCGTCTCCGGACGAGCTAAACCGGGTCCGTAAGCCCCACCGGAGCACCCTAATTTCCCTAGGGGCCATAGCAGCTCCCGTGGAATAAAAGGGGGTGTAACGTTTGGCGCCCAACGTGGGGCAAAAATCCGTCGGAATCCTCGGCAGGATTAATCGTCCAAGTTGAAGTTAAGTTGAAGTAAAGTTACGCTGAATAGTGAGTGAGAAGTGAAGTGGATAATATTGTGGGTGTGGAAAAGTGTGAAAGTGAGACTCGGTGGAAGTGCATTGTGGTGGAGGGTAGCTTTTAAGTATAGTGATAAGGTAATAGTAGAATCCGTTTGTATTGTATCTATCGGTAATGTATATGAAATAAAGTTCAGAAGGGGCTCCTTTTTTAGCGATAATAATTGTGTTTTTCTGTTCAGGCCGTTGAATTAAGAAATAAGTCGTTTTCATTTTAAAGTTGTTTTCATTCTAAAATTCGAGGATGTTGAAATCAGGAAAATTTTTAGTGGATCAACTGGTGAAGGACAAGCTAAGCTATGAGTTGGCCATCCGGAATCTGCCGCAAAACACCGTGGAAGCAATGAGGAAATCACTTCGAGCTGTGTTACGGGCAGAGGATGCCCTGAAAGAGTCGTTAGTGGCGAAAAATTCTACGTTCACTTACAAGGAAGATCTGGAAGCGATAAAGCAGAAGAAAGCGGAGGTCGAGGATTTGGTGGTGAGCTTTTCAAATGACAAGAAGTCCAAAGAAAACCTGAAAATCCGGGCTAAGGTGGAGTTTGGTTTGCGAAGAATTCGCAACACGGCTCAGCTGCCTGAGGCATCACAGGTGGAATTGGACAGGTTGCGTCAACAGCTAATCATGGCCCTGGAAATGGCGATTGATCGGTCAGAAAACGAAGGGGAGACGGAAAACGAACCCAAAGCACAAGAGCGAGAATTCGAACGCAGATCGTCCTTAAGACCTGGAGAGCCGACGTCCTGTTCAACACCGAGATTTGGCAATGGTGATCTGAAACATCAGAACATCGCAAAGTGGGGTGTTACGTTTGCAGGAGAAGCATCGGGGGATTTGAATGCTTTTCTGGAAAGGGTAGAAGAATTAAGGGAGGCTCGGGGAACGACCAAAGTATAACTATTTAGGTCAGCGGTGGAGCTTTTCGAAAAGAAGGCTCTAATTTGGTTCCGGGCCAATCGACAATTAGTGGATGATTGGGACGGTTTGGTCAAAGCCTTGAAAACGGAATTCTTGCCGCCAGACTATGATGATCTTCTTGAAGAGGAGATCAAAGAGAGGACTCAGGGCGTAGATGAGACAGTTGGAGTTTATGTAGCGGTGATAAGGGGAATGTTCAAGCGATTGTCGGAGCCAAAATCGGAGAAGCAAAAGCTCAAGATCATTCGGAAAAACATATCCCTTTTCTATTAAACTCAGTTGAGTTTAAGAACAATCGAGAGTTTAAAAGAGTTGGTTGAATTGGAAAGGAAGTCAGAGGAGACTCGGCAAGCGGTTGAAGCCTTTGTACCACCAGTCAATCATCGAGGAAAGCAACGTTTGGAGCAGGACCTGGCTCATGTAGAGCCCACACCATCTGTGGAAGTAAGGGGCCAATGGGAGAATGTGAGACGGTGTTGGGATTGTCAGCAAGCTGGACACTGGGAAAGGGGGTGTAGACAACCAAAAACGTGTTACGGGTGCGGAAGAAGGGACATGAGTCGAGTTAACTGTCCAAATTGTCGCCAACAGGACTCGACGAGGGCACGGGGAGCAACTAATTGGCTATCGGGAAACGAGCAACGAGTCCCATAGGCGACCGTGGTGGCACGGATAAAAGGTCGCAACGGAGTGTTTCAAAAGTAGAATTCGCCTTGGAGGAGAAAGAGGGAGATGCTCGCCCACATGTTCTGGTGGAAGTTGCAGGAAGGAGAATGTCAGGTCTATTGGGTTCGGGGGCAAGCAGAACAATCATTGGTTCAGAAGGTTGGGAGCAATTGAGTAAGATCGATGTTTCCTTGGATAAGTGTGGGACCCATGCAGTACGAACAGCGAGCGGCGAGAGTTGTAAGGTGGAGGGCTTCATATGTTTGCCCTTTAGGTTAAAAGGACATACACAATACTTAGAAGCATCGGTGGTTACCTCAGTCCCACAAACACTAATCCTGGGAGTGGATTTTATAACAAAGTTTAGAATTGTCATGGACCTTAGCAGTCAGCATTGGGACTTCGAAACTACCCAACCACTGATCACTGAGTAGTCTTTCTCTAGAGCAGGAGTTGGAATTAAATAAACTGCTAGAGAAAGAATTTAAGGCTATGGGTGAAGGGATGGGGAAAACATCGATAGCAGAACGTGTGATCAAGACAACTGCAGCCCCTATATAACAAAGGTATTATCCGATGTCGCCAGCCATATTGAAGCATGTCTATATCGAGTTGGATGAGATGCTAGCCATGGGAGTAGTGGAACCTTCGAACAGTGCCTGGTCATCCCCACTCTTGCTAGTGAAGAAAAAGGAGGGTACCTATAGATTTTGCGTGGACTATCGCAAACTCAATGCAGTATCGGAGAAGGATGCGTACCCAACACCATACGTTTCCTCGACCCTCGATAAATTACGGGATGCTCGGTACCTACCGTCACTTGACATAAAATCAGCGTATTGGCAAGTCCCAATGGCAGCGGACTCAAAAGCTTTCACTGCGTTTACCGTGCCTGGGAGTGGACTTTCCCAGTTCAGAAGGATGCCATTCGGACTGCAGAATGCATCAGCGACTTGGCAGCGATTGGTTGATCGCGTGTTTGGACCAGAACTAGAACCGTACGTATTTACGTACCTGGACGATATAGTGATCGTGACTCAGGACTTTACAAAGCATGTGGCAATACTTAGGGAATTATTTCGACTGCTACGAAAAGCAGGACTACGGGTTATCGAGGGAAAAGTGTCAGTTCTGCCGGCCGCAGTTAAAGTACCTGGGTTACGTCATCGATCAACAGGGGTTAAACGTGGACCCAGATAAGGTTGAATCGATGCTGCGTAGTCCGCCACCAAACACCATGAAGAAGGTTTGGCAATTTTTAGGAATGGTATCCTGGTACCGGTGATTTATTCCGGACCATGCCACCATTACTGCATCTCTGACTGACCTTCTACGGAAGAATAAGAAATTTGTGTGGACTCTACAGTGCCAAGAAGCATTTGAAGTCTGTAAGGCAAAATTGTCATCCGCACCAATCTTGAGTTGCCCAGATTTCGACTTGCCTTTTTATATACAAACGGATGCGTCTGATGTCGGATTAAGGGCAGTTCTTAGCCAGAAGCATGCCTCAGGAGAAAAAGTAGTGTGCTACTTGAGTCGCTCCCTCAGTAAGGTGGTGAAGAAATATTCAAAGATGGAGAAAGAATGCCTCGCGTTTCTGTGGGCAATGGAGAAGCTGCGGCCATATGTAGTGGGCTACCATTTCCAAGAGGTACCGGACCACCATTTGTTGGTGTGGTGAAATAATTTGCGAGATCCTACCGGTCGATTGGCTCACTGGGTGGTCAGACTGCACCGATTCGGCTTCGAAATCATCCATCGAAAAGGAAAGGAACACCTTGTTCCAGACGCTCTATTACGCTCAGTACCAACGATAGAGTTAATAGCAAATGTAGAGGACGACACATGGTACCGGAAGATGAAACAGAAAATAGGAGCCGAGCCCGAGAAATATGCCGCCTGGCAAGTGAGGTCAGGTTGATTATATAAGCGGATGCAACGTCGACTGCCAGGTTCCGGGGGGGGGGAAGACTCCTGGAAGAAGGTAGTTCCGAAACCAGAACGAAGAGAGCTCTTACCAAAATTCCATGATGACCCAACAGCAGGACACATGGGAATGACAAGAATGCTCGATCGTATTGCACAGCACTTCTACTGGCCGAAGGTGGCCGCGGACGTTAATGCATACGTGCGAAGATGCAAAGTTTGCCAATCAATAAAAGTGGATCATCAGGGATCTGCGGGTCATATGGCTAGTAGGGTGAACGAGGCTAAACAACCATTGAAACTCTTTGTGTTGATCTAATTGGACCTCTTCCCCGTTTGACAAAGGGGAACACACACATTCTGACCGTTGTCGATTACTTCTCAAAGTTCATGTTGTCATATCCAGTACGATCAGCCACAGCCAATGAGGTCACACGGATCTTGGAGGACCAAGTCTTCATGCTGTTCGGCGTACCACGCTCCCTTATATGCGATATTGGTGTGCAATTTCACTCGAGAACTTTTCAGCAAATGCTAGGGGCTTATACGGTCCACGCGAAATTTACCACATTCTACCATCCTCAAGCTAATGCCGCCGAGTGAGTGAATCAAGAAGTTAAGAAAATGCTGAGGGCGTACAGTACAGAGAACCACCGGAAGTGGGATATTAACTTGGCAAAAATTAGATGTGCCTTACGGACGTACATTTATGAGGTTATGAAAGCAACTTCATATTTCGTCGATTTTGGAAGGGAGGTAGTCACAGATCCACGACAGTAAGAGGTAGGTGGAGTGGAGAATCCAATTTTGTGCATACAGGAGAAAGCTAAGGCCCTGCAGACTATACGAGAAGAAATTGCCCAGCGGATGAAGCAGATGGCAGAAAAGGTCACGGCCCGATGCAATTTCCGAAAACATCTAGCATCTAGCTGGAGACGAAATGTCGTGCAGTCGGACGCTGCAAAATATTTCTCCGCGAAACTGGCTCCAGAATATATAGGACCTTTTGTGGTGGAGATACAAGTATCAGCGAGCTCCTACAACCTCAGACACATTGATGGGAGAGCTGCAGACATCTGGCATGCGAAGGACCTCAAAGTGTATGTCTCGTAAGGGTAGAATCGGATCGACAAAGGGGTACGTCACGGTAACATAGACACGAGTGAGTTACGCATTCTTAAACAAAGTGGATCGTAATAGTAGTTAGTTTTCCGAGTGTAAGACATGAATGGAGAACCAACTTACATGGGTTTCAATATGTAGAAAAACCGCGAATCAGAAACTAAGGGATAAATGGATAGAATTCGTGCGATCATGAGTCGGAGTTCAAAATGAGTATATAGCTTACATAACTAGTTAAACTTATGATTGAAAAAAATGAAACGATTACCGTTGACAGCAAACTTCAGTAGCGTCGTTAGGGAAGGGTCGCTTCCGCGGCGGTTACAGTGTTTTTTTTTCTTTTGGCCTTCTTATTACGAGTTTTCGGACGTTCTTGTGGTGTTGTTCCAAGAGGACCTAAAATGGAAGGTTGTCTTAAAGCTAATAATAAAAGTAGAGAGTCTCCACAGACGACACAACGTAGAGTAAAAGGAAGGTATGAATAGAGATATTTACCTATAGTGAGTTAAGTTTTCCTCTTTTGGGCTCTTCCATTTGTTTCTTTCTGGGTTTTCTCTTGATTTGTTTCCCCCCTCTTTCTTCCTTTTTCTGTTCTCGAGTTCTTTTACGTGCTTGAAGCACCTAAAATCATAGGAATTAATGTAGACTTCGACAGAGAAATGAATTAACAAGTTACGAGGAGGGAATGGTTACAGGATAACGAAGTAAGAGACATCAGTAAAGGGAGTCTTGTCCATAAACAATGAAGCACACACGAGTTACATCTAGGAAAGAACATGAAGGTTTAGACGATAAACAGGAAGGATTTATGCAGTTTATACAAGGATAATGTTGAATTGTCGGTAGTTTTAAGGGAAGTCAAGGTTTTCAAGTTTGGTTTTAGTTGTGTTCATATTGTTTGATACTAATATTAGGTTAGGTTGAGGGGCCCAGAAGTCTTAGTATTAGTTTTCTTTTTTCTACTCAGTACTCGTAGTCTGTTAGGTTGGTGGAGGTCAAAATATTAGTTTTCTTTTATTTATTTTTTTCCTACTTGGTACTCGTAATTTGTTAGGTTGGTAGAAATCATAGTATTAGTTTTCTTTTTTTTATACTCCTTTTCTTATTAGTACTAGTATTATGTGAGACTGGTGGGCCATGCTAGCTCAATTGGTAGAGCATGAGACTCTTAATCTCAGGGACGTTGGGTGGTTAGTATTATAGGAGTGGATTTCAGGGAAATCCACTAAAAGTAAGGGGGGAAATGTTACAGATCAAATGGTAGGGCATCATCATTACCTCATCCCGAACACTATCGTAGCATTCACGTGACTCGGTAAATTAAGTAAGCTAAGCCGCACTTGACTAGGTTTTGTTTGCCACTCCAAATTATACTCACAATAGTAGGTTAAGTACGAATATTTGTAATTTCAAACAACCAGAATTGTCATCGGGCGAAGGGCAGACTATCGGTAATTCGAATCTGTAAAAGCAGAATCCATCACAACTGGATATCACCAAGTTGACGCCACTTTTGCCGAGGTAATTTTCCGCCAGGCAACCATCAATTTTGGCACTATCGGGCATGTAGCGCACGGCAAATCAATTGTGGTCAAAGCCACTTCGGGCATACCGACTGTTCGTTTCAAGAACGAACTCGAAAAGAATAACACTATCAAATTAGAACGTTTAACTGATAGTGAATTGACCAAATTGACAAATTCGCCGAGTAAGCTTCTTAAATTTATACCAAAAACAGAACGAAATACGTTACTACAACAAGAAAATCACAGCCCAAAATGGTATTAACAGTTTCTTTAACAATTGGTCAGACGATGAGAAGGTGAAACAAGTGAAAATCTGCCAATTTAAAATTATCATCAGAAGTCAATAAAATGTTCTCTGGCCTTAAATCACGATGGATAACATTATTCATGTGACAATAGTTTAAAGCATCTGCCACTTGATATGTGTATTTGGTGGCCCGATGTTCACCGAAACGATGCATTGGAGCATTCCTCAGATGTTTATACAATTCACCCTGAGTAGCTAGTTCAAGAGCTAGATAGATTCTCTTTTCATCATGGAACCATGTACGAGTATACAAGCGCAGAATATTTGGATGCTTTAATCGGAATTGAATTTCAATTTCACAGAGAAGCCGCCGCTCTACTGGACCTTTACTGAGTTCCGACTTGAACATAATTTTCACTGCAACCATGAAGCGAGTGTTAACTTCGCGCGCAATGTAAACACGTCCAAATTTTTCCGCGTCCTAGTGGTGCTCCGAGTTCAAAGTCTGCTGTCGAATGGTGGCAGCAACATTAATCATTTACAGTCCTGTTTTTCTGATTTACGTAGATAAATTCACAAAATCCACCTGAATGAGTTGCCAAACCGCCAAACATCGACGTTGCAAAAAGGAAATAAAAACATTTCACAGCACCCTAAACATATGCATACACATCTGAAGACTGTATCTCTCAGCTCGGAACACAAGCACTTCACCGGCAAAATTGCGGAAAACCGAGAAACCATCGTGACACTTGAAAAGCACTACTTTAGGGCGGATTTCGGGAAGAATTATATATCACAGCCGCGACACGATTTTCCCCAAATAAAGGTTCCTCCTCAAAACAAAGGTAAACAAACACCACTGACGTGCCAAACTGCCAGTGAATCATGTTCAGCCAATTCAGCCACACTTGGAGTGATCACCACCAGAGCGGAGCGGCAACCAAGTGGCGCCAGAGAGAAACTACCACGCTGAAGAGGTGGATGACCGGAGACAATGGTATTTGGTCGAAGCGCGGGACATTGTCCGTTAGAAGGAGATGATAAAAGCTCGTGAAGAATGACGCGCCTCCTGTTTTCTTTCTTCTCGGGTGTGGCGGAGCGGATGTGCTGGGAAGCGGCAAGCGTGAAGCAGTTACAAAGCATCAAGTGGCGAAGCGGCAAGCGTGAAGCAGAAAATCTCGAAACTAAGCATCAAGTGCGAAGGGACGAGCGTAAGGAAGAAGAAATTTCGTTTTGAGACATCAAGTGGGTTGAGACGAGAAGCGATAAGCAGATTCTAGACGTCTAAGGAAAATAAAATGCACCATCGGATGCACACAGTAAAGGGGCCCCTTGTAGGTACGATTAGAAGTAAGTTCCTTTTAAAATTAACATCGATCGGATGTTTGTTGGTATATGGTTTGAAATTCAATAATTAAAACGTATCTGATTGATGAAATTTACGTCTTTAGGGAAAAAGTAAAAAAAGAAGGTAAATTTTCTTTGTTACAGGTTGTGACGAGTGCGGCTTGAGTGGCATGTCAGGGTGTAATAATAAAAAGAAAAGTGAAAACGGTAGTGTATAAAAGTGTTCGGGGGTGGTGTGGTGATTCCGATAGCTGGTCGGACGGATAGGGTTAGTGTTTGAGGGGAGTCTAGGAGGGTCGCATAAGGGCGGCAAAATTGTCCAAGTGTAAAGTTAGAGTGGTAGCCAGTGTGTGCTCGGAAGGTAGGATTCGGGTGATGAGTAACGTTGGTTGATCCGGCAAGCCGTATTCTCGCTTGGCGGCTTATTGGGGCCTTAAAGGACAAGCGAGTGGCGCCCCACGCCCGTCTCCGGGCGAGCTAAACCGGGTCTGTAAGCCCCGCCAGAGCACCCTAATTTCCCTGGGAGCCATAGTGGCTTTCGTGGAATAAAAGGTGGTGTAACAGCTTCCATCAAATTATGGTGGCTGAAAAAGATATTTGCAAAACTGCTTTTAGCACTCCTAACGGGCACTAAGAATTTTTTTGTATGCCTTTTGGGCTAAAATTGCCCCATCTACGTTTCAATTTATGATGAATAATGTTATAAGGGAGGAAATTAAAAAATCATGTATCCTAACATATATTTGGATGAGATACTTGTTTTCTCTAGTTCATTGAAGGAACATATGGAAATATTGCAACGTATTCTTAATAAACTGAAAGATTTCAATTTAAAAATACAAATCGATTAATGTTCACTAACCGACTTCCAAAAGAAGGAAGGTTATTAATTCATCGCGTATTTTTTTTTTTGCTTTTATTTTTTTGTATGTTCACGGATAACCTTTAAACGGAGAGAGGTAGAAGAGTCCTGTTTTTGGCAAATGATGCGTCTTTCTTCCAGTTCGGTTCCGCTTAAAGGATAAGAAATTCAAGTAACGGTAAAGGACTTTTACCGTAAAAACTTAAAAAATTTCCGACTCTATGGATGCAAGGATTTTGATTGTAGAGGTTTCAAATACAGGACAACACATTGATATAAAATGTATCGGTACAGAATTGAAATCCTTCCAAGGACTCTGTAGATATTAACAGTTAAATATGATACATTGATGTCAAGAAATTGAATTTAAATGATATTTCGTACGAAAAGGGCCAATTAGTTGGCAATCTGCAAGGATTTGTATGAGATACCGAGTTTTTTGGTGACCGATGATAAAAATGATCAGTATCCTCAATTATCTGTTTAAATCGTACATTTTAGTCCATCATTTCTACCGGGAATAATCAATTAATTAATTCAATGTGGCATAAATACAATTCAACAATAGTTAAAGGGGTAATTTCAGGATGCTTTTCTCTTCCGCATACATTCTTTGCTTACCAATGAACTTGGTATAGGATCCTTCTTACATCCTTAGACGTGAACGTTACATATAGGATTATAAAATTCCCCGAAGAAATAATAAGGGTTGAGTGATTATTATAGAGTTGACGCGTTACTTTCCAGTTAATATTATATGTACATTACAACATATGCCCAGA
>OZ017738.1:264853451-264910951 GCA_963969285.1 Odontomyia ornata | reverse complement strand
GAATAAAATCTAAATAGTACCTTTAAACTCAATAAAATTTAGCAAAGAGATGTCTTTTTATAAGATTCATCTTTTCTGAAAGATTCATAAAGATCGAATAGTATTTACCGAAGTTATAGCGATTTGAATTTTCGTGTATTACTATGGAGCAGTATGCCCTGTATTACTATGGAAACATATTGCTATGGAGCCATATGCTCTTTTTACCGACTTAGACACTACAGCTTTGCTAGAATTTGCATGAAAATTTCAGGAGTGATAGGTATCATGAGAATGAGTACATACAATTGAAACAAGTCGAAGACGCAGGAGAGAGCTCCTAGCAAAAGGGCTTTGTAACCATTCTAGGATTTGAAAAAATAGGCCATGAATCGATGATTACAGTACAGAGGAGTGGCCCCTGAAAAAAATTTCATGAAAGGTACCCGATATGAGTATCTACTGATAGTTCTCTATGAGAGCTTTTCAAAACAGTTCTTAAACTGAGTTTTTGCTTCAGTGGGAGCACAGGGGGGGAAATACATAAAAAATGTGTTTCCTCCCTCGCGAATGGACACCCGTGATCTAAAAAATTTTAAAAAAATATCAAAGGAGATATTTATGGGTTTAACTATAACAAATACCTCAGAAGTCAAAATTCGTTCAACTTTGTTAATATGATCCTCGAATTTTACATTTTCTCCAATAAAATCGTCTTTGACATGTTTCTTGATTTTATTCGTTGCTGGTTACTGCATTTTGTAAGTTGAGTACAAAACCCTTCTGACATGAGCATAGGTCTGTCTACCCAACTTGCTTTTTTCTAAAAGTTGTTTTTTCTCCAAAGACATACAAATTTTTTAGGGCACACTCTCACTGACCATGGAATGAAACCAAACCACGAAAAAATCGAAATCGAAAATCCAAAATTTACAATGACTTCGTACATCTAAACAAATCATATCATTTTTGGGAGTCACAGGATTTTATAGAAAATTCATTAAGGACTACGCAAAGATAATCTATCCTATGACAAAATATCTAAAAAAGGAAACCAAAGTCAATACGAATGATCCAGATTACATAAACGCCTTTGATAAGATGAAACTGTTACTAACGAATCCACCTATATTCAAATATCCAGATTTTAATAAACAATTTAAAATAACTACAGATGTGTCACAATTTGCTATTGACGCTGTACTTCCCCAAAATGAGCACCCAATTTTCTATGCTAGTCGTACGCTAAATGATTCTGAAAAATATATGCAACCATTGAGAAAGAAATGCTTGCTATAATTTGGTCGATAAATTACTCTAGCCCATGTATTTATGGTAAACAGTTCATTTTGGAAACAGATCACCAACCTTTGAAATGGCTTAAAGACAAAAAAACAATGTAAAGGTATCAAACATGGGGAATATGACTTCAAAATTGACTATACCAAAGGAAAAACAAATAAAGTCGCTGACTTTCTTAGTAGGACCAAAAATGATGAAATATGCATGGTCGGCGAAGCAACTGGTACCACATCTTCAACAAAACTATTGTCGAATCAAGATCAAACTCTACCGTCACAAGAACAAAGAGAAATTATTATGAAAAAGAAACAAGATATACAAAATGAAAGAAATTTACAATTTAATAGGGAATATAGTAAAAAAGCAACTGCTACTAATAAAAGACCGCAGGAATACAAAAGGCAACAACAAAAACAAGCTTCACTACTTAGAAATGAAACAGATTTGGCTACCATTCATCCAGGCATAGAAGATTTACATGATCATATCCCAATAAAAAATGACTTAATTAATAAAAACAACCATCAAATAATACTTACAGACAATAGAGAAAATTATAAACTACCCCCTTTTGTTAAATATTTTCAAAGAATTACACTCAGTACAGCAGGGATCTACAAAATAGCCAATCTAAAAGAAAAATTAAAAGCAATGGTTGAACCTGGCGTAGTTGGAATTTATTCAGAATTATCCGACCAATTATATAACAAAGTTCAGCAATTATTTGTTCAAACTGTAGTTAAATTGTACAAGATAGAAGACATGATTAAAATTATCGAAGACCATCATATTAAAGTTTCAGGGCATGCTGGAACTAATGAAAATTACTTATCTCTGAAAATTTAAAAGAAATAATAAGAAAATATATTAACTTATGTGATACATGTAATCAAATGAAGATTGACCTTAATCCGTTAAAGCCTAAATTTCAAATATTAGAAACCCCAAAAGATGTCAACGAAATTATACAAGCTGATTTATACTTTACAGGCGCTCCAACTATTCTTTCCACCATCGATAAATTTTCTAAATTTGCTACAAGCACCATTATTTCTAGTAATGATATGATAACCCTTCGGGAAACTTTATTGAAACACTTTGCAACATATGGCTCACCTATTAAATTGATCGCTGATAGAGACTTTGACAACTTTGCTTGTCAGGAATTGTACAAAAAAGAAAACATTGACGTTCATATTGTTAAGCCCAACAGTCACACTGGGAATTTAGATACTCGTAAAAAGCGCTTACATGCAATAATTAAAGATATTCTTAAATGCAACAAGGACCTTGAAGCTCAGACCTTAAATCAAAATTTACATTATGCCATTCTGAAATATAATAGACGCATCCATTCAACTACTTGAGAACGGTAAAATTCCAAAACTTGACGTACGAGGTGTGTTCAAAAAATATCGCGAATTTTGTTTTTTTTTCAAAAATTATTTATTTAATCATGAATATCTATTTTGTCCCCTTCAAAGTAATCCCCATGAGATATTATACACTTGTGCCAACGGTTTTTCCAATCTTCGAAGCACTTCAAGAAATCATTTTTTTTTTAATCTTGTTCAGCTCCTCCTTCGATGCCGTCTTTATCTCGTCAAGCATAGCGTAACGTCGTCCTTTCATGGGCCTCTTCAGTTTAGGAAACAAGAAAAAGTCACAGGGGGCAGATTTGGGGAATACGGTGGCTGCGGCATCATTAGTGTGTTGTTTTTGGCCAAAAAGTCGCGCGCAAGCAACGATGTGTGAGCAGGGGCGTTATCGTGGTGAAAAAGCCAATTTTTGTTCTCCCACAAATCCGGGCGTTTCTGGTGGATTGCTTCGCGCAAATTGCGCATAACTTGCAGGTAATATTCCTTATTGACCGTTCTTCCCTGTGGCAAGAACTCATGATGCACCACGCCCCTGCAATCGAAGAAAAGTGTCAGCAAAACTTTCACATTCGACCGAACTTGGCGCGCTTTTTTCGGTCTTGGTTCATGCGGCAGCTTCCATTGAGATGATTGAGCTTTGGTTTCCACGTCATAACCATAAACCCACGATTCGTCACCAGTTATGACCTTCTGGAGCAAATTTGGTTCGTCGCGGACAGAGTTTAACATCTCATTAGCAATGTTCATGCGTTGCTGTTTTTGGTCGCAATTGAGCAATTTTGGTACGAATTTCGCGGCGACCCGTCTCATGCCCAAATCGTTGATAAAAATCGAATGGCACGAGCCAATCGATGTCCTCAGCAACTTCTCTAACGGTGATTCGACGATTGGCCAATACCATTTTCTCCACTTCATTAATTTTTTCGTCTGTTGTTGAAGTGCTCGGGCGTCCGGCACGCTCTTCGTCGTTCACATCTTCTCGGCCTTCTAAAAACATTTTGTACCACCGATAAACGTTGCTTCGGTCCAAGGTAGCTTCTCCGTATGCCACAGTCAACATTCGGAATGCATCCGCGCACTTAATTTCGTTTTTCACACAAAATTTGATACACGTTCTTTGATCCATTTTTTTGAATAAGTAAAAATCGAAGACGATTGAAAACACGTGCAAGTAAAGCAGCTATCACCAATTAAGTGAACATTCAAAATGGCCGAGCTTGTCGGCATAAGTGACAGACATGAGTACCAACATAACGCCACAAAAAAAATCGAAATTCGAATACACGTAACCCGCGAAAATTCAAAATTCGCGATACTTTTTGAATACACCTCGTATATAGCAAACTAAAGAAAAGCGTATTGATAAATTTAACAGAACAAGAGAAGAATAGACCAAAAACCGACCAAAAGGCCTCATAAAAAGTCTTAAATTAATAAATAAACACAATTGCCCTAGATTCATCCAAAGAGGATTACATAATCAACACCCTATCAATATAAAGCGTACTAAAAAATATCAAAATATTTCAGGTCAACCATGCGGACAAATTACAACTGATTTTAATAGGGATACTAACAATGATTACAGCGCTAACCGCAACATAAATACTGATAATAACGAAACGGACAATAATACAATGGCCTATAACATACGAAAATGGATAAAATTTATATTGTATTGATATTAAATTCCTCAATCATTTATGGCAAACCAAACTTAGCCATCGAGCAAATTCAAGAACAGAAAGCCTATGCAGAAATAAGCATTAAAAATACCTTATGCATTTACATATAGTAAACTTCCAAGAGATAGAAAATATGCTGAAGACTATTGAAACAAATATAAATACCTTAATTGTAGCAGATGAACCTGATCCTATACCTACCATCAAATCTAATGAATGTTCCCTACGCGTATCTCATTTTTCAATCATGCATTTTTTACCTTGCAACATATATCAAGCATTTTTAACACAATTTGCTAACGAGTGCAGTCAACATAACCTTAAAAATAAAATCAATCTTGAATTGACCCAATACGTTGCTGAAAAAATTAAACCACACCTATCTTCATCTATCATTAACACCATCGAAAATTGCAAAACAAGCCGTTCTGGAAATGACAAATTGTCATGTTACGACAAAAATTATATTTTTGCTTCACCACTTTACTCTACTTTACATTTTACAACACAGAAAACGAAGACTTACCTTTTAACTGACTTAGAAAATTTTAAGTATCAATTATTAACATTACTCACGCATAGACCGAAAAGAGGATTATTCGATTTTGTCGGAAAAACTTACAAATATCTTTTTAGAACTTTAGATTCGGACGACAAAGAAAAACTAGAAGCCTACTTCAAAAATATTCCAGAAAATAATAAAATAATTGAATCTTTAATGAACACACAAATATTAATCAATAATAAATTAAATAAATCATTAAATTCATTGCAAGAAGTAATCCAACAAGATAGAGCTAAAATTATTGATCTGACACACCAACTTGATTCCGAATTTAAATACATCTTCAAACAAACTTTATCCTTAAATATCATTGCACAAATTAATTCACTTACAAATACAAAACAACATCGCAAATGCAGACTGGGTATCATGACAAAAAACAGTTTAATACCCGAAAAATACAGGAATGTGTTAAAAATTTAGAACATCGTTCTATAGAATAGAAAGGTGCTCCTCTTGAGAATATAAGGGTGACGTTCTATTCTTTAGAAGGGCACCCTTCTTCCCACACCACACTCTCAATCCTCTCCAACATCAAGTATGTATGTGCAAAATACCACTTTTCACGATAGTGTACATTTCCCAATTTTCAAACCTTAAAAACTATGTAAAGGAATGTTTTTCGCGCCCAACATATATATATATATATATATATATATATATATATATATATATATATACTCGTATATATATGTATATATATATATATATATATATATATATATATATATATGTATGTATGTATATATATATATATATATATATATATATATATATATATATATATATATATATATATTCTTTTTCAGCATGGAAGACTGTATAACATACTGAAATTTAAAAAAAATCGGAAGTATGGCACCTAAACTAAATAATTACCCTATCATTAATCAAACTTGGAATAGCTGCTCACAATGCAGAAAATATTATTATTATTATTAAAATCCCTAGAGGTACTTTTATTGTAGATATAATACTTTTTATTCCATTGCCTAATGTTAATCACGCACTAATTAAAGAACATAGAGTAAATTTAATTAAGTTTGAAAATAAAACATATTATTACGAAGAAAATTTGGAAATAAGTCACATGCAAAGATACTATTATTCCGAAAACAAATGTAAATATATAAAAAATACAGAACAAGAAATTGAACAATTAGACAGTGGACTAGTTATTGTAAAGAACTGTAAAAACTGTAAACTAAAATCCACTTGCGACAAGAGAGTCTTTCATATGCGAATTATCTACTCAATTCAATTAACCTTAACAATAGTAAATATTCAAGTATTGCAAGAGAACTCACTCAAAAGATTATTCTACCTTCATTTGATAACAGGACCCCAATTATAAACACATTACATTTTGATGACTATTAATTAGAACATATCAAAAATATACACTTTTCATAATTATCACAACTCTTGTATCATTTATCTGCCTATATCTTTATACAAAATACAAAAAACAAACTAACAATAGAATTAACATAAATTTGAAAAAGTTAGAAGAAAATAAAAACAAAATCGAGGACGATTTCCAAACTAAGCGGGGAGGAGTTTCGTCAGATACTGCTCCACCTACCACCTCATACTCCCTTACACCCAAAGCACCACCTAAACTACCCACTGTGTATCCCATATTTGTATAAACTAAACTTAACTTAATTTAAACTCTCAAATTATACATACTTATAACTTTAACGTGCTTTTCCCATAAAAACATTTAAGACCTAAAGACACTCACCACTTTAATGGCTCTTTACTCTAACAATCCAAATTGTAAACACATATTCTATAATTCATCGTCCATAAAATGCCGAATATGCACAAGTGCATGATAATAAAGATTGAGCATTTGAATTCCTTATCATGCATCGTTAATAAAATGCTGAATACGCACAAGTGCATGGTAACAGAGATTGAACACTTGAACTCATATCTTCAGTTTGTTATATAAACAAAAAAAAACTTTGAGAAAAAAAAAGAAAACCGACTTCGGAATGCCCTACAAAGGATGAAATAAATTTATTGGAAGCGGTGCCATATCAAATTTTCCCCCATTCTTTTGTGATGGTGCAGATGTTCGAAGTATCTATGTTGAAATGGGGAAATTGATTTTGCCCCGCTTCAAAAAAATTTATTTAATCCTTTTTAGGGCATTCCGAAGTCGGTTTTCTTTTTTTTTCTAAAAGTTTTTTATTTTACCCTTTTTAGTGGCGAATTTTTTCACTTCAAGCCATTCTAAACTCAGTGTCTTGGAAACATTTGTCATGTTCTCGAATATTAAAATATATTTTTTTACTGTAATGCAAAAACCACTACGGCTAAAATCTGCAACGTACATAGGAATCGAATTTTGCTCTGGTCCATTTAATCCATGATCTCATCAAAGTCTACCTTGATTTTAGATTTCATAATAAACCAATATGAATTGGAGCTTTGAGAAATTTTCGAATTTTGAATTTTGCCTAGCCGCCATTTTTATATTCTGACCTGGCCTTGAAGTGCCTTTTTATCGTTCAACTTTTTTCGACCTTTGAGCGACCGTCATTTCGTTTCAAATTGTTCGACTTTAGATTTTTTATTGTGAGCTTTACCACACAATTGAACAAATCTTTGTACTAGTTTTGGTAGAAACAAGAGCTATAATTTGGCCAGAACAGAAATATTGCTGAAAATTTGGCGAAAATCAAAGCAATAGCACACATATACACACACATAGCGTTATATATACAGATATATATATATATATATATATATATATATATATATATATATATGTATATCTATATATATACATATATATATATATATATATATATATATATATATATGTATATACATATAATGCATACATATATATGTACATACATATATATATATATATATATATATATATATATATATATATATATATATATATATATATATATATATATATATATATATGTATATATAAATATATGTAATGCATATATATATATATATATATATATATATATATATATATATGTATATATATATATATATATATATATATATATATATATATATATATATATATATATATATATATATATATTATATACGTATATATACATATACTCCTATACGCATATATATATATATATATATATATATATATATATATATATATATATATATATATATATATATAATATACATATATACATTCATATATATATATATATATATATATATATATATATATATATATATACATATATATATACATATATCTATATATGTGTATAAATGTATATTTATATATATATATATATATATATATATATATATATATATATATATATATATATATACATATATATATACATATATCTATATATGTGTATAAATATATATTTATATATATATATATATATATATATACATATATATATATATATATATATATATATTTATATATATATATATATATATATATATATATATATATATCTTTATATATATATACATATATATACATATATGTATATATATATATGTATATATATGTATATATATATATATATAAATATAAATATATATATATATATATATATATATATATATATATATATATATATATATATATATATATATATATAGATATAGATATATATTGTAATACCTACACCAATAAATATTTATAAATATCATACTTACATCTATAAATTTAAATAAATACTCACATTCATATCCATACACTTCCGTAAACAATCATATCAGCATGTTAAAAACAAAAATACGACAAAGATTCTACATGCCCATATCCATATCATATTACTCACTCGCAATGTCAACACAAAATCTACAAACAAGCAAACAGTCAACTCATTCATAAATTATTGCATTTGAATCTATGTGCTTACGTCTGTACATGCACTTGAGGAAATACTATGATTCATAAGACAAAACCGCATACGCAGATATACATATGAATATACCCATATTACGCACATGAAGAAAAGGTCGCGTGGATCAAAAAATTGCAAACACATCAAAAATGTTTCAATGAGAATTGAGTAGCTTCGGTCGATGAATTGCGTAGTGATAATTAATTGAGTTGCAAATAAATGGCACCAATAAATTTATCGAACATGAATATATGGATATTAGTAATGTAAATTTTTGGAGTAAACGATTTGGTCAATTATTTTGTAAGAAGTATATTGTAAGCTAAAATTGAATATAAATGGTCGTAGGAAAATTTAAATAAAAACATTCTTGGCAAGATACTCAGCGTGTATTATTCATTCTGATTATTAACCCGTGAATCAAATAGTCGCGAAGTTATTTTTGCAGACTTAGTAATAACAGCGTCGTGGTCAGTAATGTCCTCGCTATTATATCTGCGGAGCAATCCGCTGTTTAGGTGAATATAATTATTGTCTTAGTAGGCCCTTTAACTTATCCTAAAGTGTTTAGCGATCTTACGGATAACCGTCCGCAGTCTTTCACTGCAGACAAGGAAGTTAAGGACTCATTGCAAGGCAATTGTGCCCACTTATTACATGGCGATCCTGCGAACTGCGCAAAGGAAAATACTATCAACGACGATTTCCTGGACTTGCAATCAGAGGGCAATTTCGACGCTATTTTTAATCGGTGTTGCCAGCTAGCAGAAAATGAGCTAGAGTATGTTCCGGAAGCATCGACTATCAACGAGGTACCGAAGTACATCCCAACAAAGATCGCAGATCTAAAATATATTGGACCAAGGCCTCGACAAATTAGTGATTTCTTCAAACAACAACATAAAAAGGATACAACGGTGATACCGAAGAGAAGACGTGCTAGAGGAGGAGCGAAAACAAAATTGAAGAAGGCCCGTGCAGAATTACACCGCGTTATCAAATCGACGCACGGTGAATCGAAGAAGTTACTGTTAAAACAACTGAATAAGCTACGCCCGGACAAAAAAAAATCCCCGACAAGATGGGCAATAAATGCTCAACCAACACAAATGCTGGTATCGTGGATGAATATAGGCAGTCGATAACCACTTCTTCAATTTTCATCATAGCTTTAGTTTTATTTTTTGTGTATGATAGATATAGTAAAAAATATGTAATCAAAAGGTTAAATAGGACAACTAATATTTAAAGCTAGATCAAATATAGAATATATTTTTACAGTCGATTTCTGCATTTAGTATTACAAGAAATTTGTTTTAGCTAATGGATAAAGTGAAAAACATTGTAGAGAACAACGAAAGGACCCTTAGGAATTTAAAGAAAACAGGAAAGAGCTTGTATACTGTTGAAACCATTTTAGAAAAATTAGGTAACCTACAGAAACAAAGAGAATAATTCAACTCTTTGACATCCGTCCTTTCAGAAAGCGATTCCAATCTTTTGGATTTGAAATTAAAATTTAAAACAGAAGCTGCAACTCTAGAAAGAGAATTTCAGTTTCAGTTATCTCAACAAGGATACACTGGTCAAGATACAAAAGTATCAGAATTAGGAAATAAGAGCCCCATATTGATAGAAAGTTCCAGAATGGCAGAATTCTCGTTAGAAACCGCTTGAAGGTTATTCCTGTCTTTAACAGAAAATATAGGGAATTAGAATCATTCCTAAAAATTGTAGAACTCCTACATTCCTCACTAACAGCAACTGCTAAAGAATTGTTATTGGATTTTGTGAAAAACGTCAAAGTGAGTGCATCGGTTAAGCTTTCAATTGCTGCCAGTAACATTGTTTCTTTTGAGAACCTTAAAGGTGTTTTATTACGCAAGTTTAAAAGCAATAAAACTATACCCCAGATATTCACACAGCTCAGCAATACGGTACAAAAGAAATCAACCGTCAATGCCTACATTGATAAAGTAACGTCGGTAATTTGTGAACTGAATCAACTACAGATTCAAGAGTTAGGTAATTCTGCAACAGCAGCTGAAAAGAAAGTCATAGCTAATATGAATGACAGTTACGCACTCACTGTATTTAAGAATGGTTTGAACGACCAGCTGAGAAATACTGTTTTTGCATCGAGACCAAAGAATTTTGGTGAAGCTGTATCTTTGGCTTTAGAGTTAGAAAATTCTGAACCACCACCTGTAGCGAATGCTATGCATTTCTCTAATCAAAAGACAAACAACAGGTATCATGGTAGAAATAACTACAACATACGATACAGCAATGATAGGAGAAACAATTATAACAACCGAAATGACTACAGACATAACAATAGCACAAGGAATAACTATAGGCAAGGCAATAGTAATAACCAACGGGGTAGGAATTATAACAATGGACGGGTTTCCAACAACGGAAATAATGGAAATCGACATAACTATTTCAGAAACGACCAGAACCGAACTAATAGGAGAAATGTTAATATTATTACGGACCAGGGAAACTACCGAAGAACCGGCGAGGTCGAGAATTTACAGGACAGCCTCCCGGTATAGACCACAGAATATTTAGGATTTCAAACACCTGCGCAAATTTCATTACAATTTATTGCCACAATGCAGGTAGAAAACTTACATTTCTTATAGACACAGGTGTGGACGTGTCTATCTGTAAAGAAAATGTCTATAGGAATATACAATATGAAATAAGATCTAATGAAAGGATTAAGCTCTCAGGAATAGCTGAGGAAGTTACTAGTTTGTTAGGAACTCTAGATTTAAATTTACAAATTGGGGAATATAATTTAAGAAATTCATTTCATATCGTAACCGAGAAATTTGCGATAACCACAGATGGTATCTTAGGGAGAGATATACTAGTCAAACATATGTGCAAAATTGACTATGAGGCGTACACCATCTCATTTAATATAAAGGATGATGAAGTTGTGTTGCCTATGAGCACAAGAAAACCCAACAATTACCAGATAAACGTATCTGCAAGAACCGAAGCAATCGTTCCGGTAAATTTAGAACTAGATGAAGACTGCATTCTATTCCGGTGAGAAATTCAAAAAGGTATTTTTGTTGGAAATACCATAATACCCGCGAAAGGAATCCAACATGTGAAAATACTGAACACAACAGACAACGATGTTGTCATTAAAGAATTCAGAGCCCAAGTTGAACCTTTAAGCGATTACAGTATCCTTACACTGAATAAAAGTGACAAAAGACATCAGGAAGGTCATATGTCGAATAATAAACGTTTCGAGAAATTGCTGGAGATAAGAAATGAAGATAATTTGGATAAACCATCCATGAACAGTTTATTAAACATAATTCAAGAATTTCAAGATGTATTATATCTAGAGGGAGAGAAATTGACAACGAACAATTTTTACAGACAACGTCTGCAAACAACCGACAAGAACCCGGTTTATATAAAAAATTATAGGTTGCCACAAACCCAAAACGAGGAAATTTTGCGACAAGTTAAAGACTTGGAGTCTAATGACATCATAGAGCCGTCTGTTAGCCCTTACAACTCACCTCTATTGGTAGTACCAAAGAAGTCGAGTGATGGAGAGCAGAAATGGCGATTGGTGGTAGATTTCCCCAGACTTAACGATAAAATCGTTAACGACAAATTTCCTTTAACAAGACTCGAAGATGTTTTGGATAAGCTTGGAAGAGCTAAGTATTTCTCTACTTTAGATATGACTAGCTCTTTTCATCAAATTGAACTTGAGAAAGAGTCTAGGCCGATAACAGCATTCTCGAAAAACGACGGTCATTATCAATTTAAGAGATCACCGTTTGGGTTGAAAATTTCTTCTAATAGTTTTCAACGAATGTTGACTATTGCATTAAGTGGTTTAAGTCACGAAGCTTTCCTATGTGTCGATGACATTATAGTATTTGGATGCAGTATTAAGCATCACAACGACCATCTGAGCAAAGTATTAGGCAGGCTGCGTTAATACAACTTAAAATTAAATCCCGCGAAATGCCAATTTATGAGATCGGAAGTAGTGTACTTAGGGCATTTGATCACTGATAAAGGTATCAAAACCGACCCATCAAAGTACGAAGTTATCAAAAACTACCCAATACCACGCAACGTGGATGAAGTATGGAGATTTGTAGCTTTTTGTAATTATTACAGGCGATTCATCCCAAATTTTGCGCAAACAGCCAAATGTCTTAATTCTTTGTTAAAGAAAAATGTTACCTTCAATTGGACTGAAGATTGTCAAAAAGTTTATGAGACTTTAAAATCGAAACTTATTGAACCACCTATCTTGCAATACCCAAATTTCGAAAAACCATTCATCCTTACTACAGACGCATCTAATTATGCATTAGGAGCAGTTCTGTCACAAGGCAAAATTGATTCTGACTTACCGATATCTTACGCTAGCAAATCATTAGCGAAGCATGATATCAATAAACCAACTATTGAGAAAGAATTGCTAGCAATACATTGGGCAATAAATTTCTTTAGACCTTACCCTTACGGTAGAAAATTCATAGTGGTAACTGACCATAGACCACTAGTATCACTATTCAGTCACAAAAATCCATCTTCAAAATTAACAAGGATACGAGTAGATTTATCTGATTATGACTTCACAATAGTCTACAAGAAAGGCAGCATGAATACCAATGCAGACGCCTTGTCTAGAATCGAATTGGATTCAGACATACTTAAATCAATGATACCTCCAAACACTGATGAACGTGTTAAACGAAAGTTACTAATTGTAACAAGGGGCATGGCAAAAAGTACAAAGAAAGAAAAGAATGTCGACAACGATTGCACCCACACCAAGATAGAATCTGATCAACTCTATTGCTGGGATTGTACAAGTCTGTCTGACATTACCGGTATAGAAAAACTGAAATTTATAAAATTGCACGAAACAAATGATGAGAATAAAATAGTACGTACTAAGGCTCATATAGAAGCACGTTATAGCGATAAATCTGGTAAGAAATTTTAATACATTGCAACAAAGAACTACGCGTACAAAATTGAAAATATTAATTTACAAGCCGCCCAAAATGATAAATGATGTAAAAGAACAAAAGAAATTGATTGAAGAGTATCACGATACACCTCACGGAGGACATTTCGGAGTACGTAAAACGTTACTCAAATTAAAACAAAAGTTTTGTTGGAAAAACATGAATAACATGGTCAAGCAACACATAAATAATTGTAAGACTTGTCGAATAAGCAAGCAAATAAGACACACTACCGAGAAAATGATTAAAACGGATACACCACCTACAAGTTTTCAAACGATAGAAGTAGACACAGTAGGTCCACTTCGTATATCTAATGGTTACAGATACATATTGACGCTACAATGTGAATTAACAAAATTCGTAGTAGCATTCCCCATAGAAAATAGGGAAGCACATACTATAGCAGTAGGCATAGTTAATGAATATATATTAAAATTTGGACATTTTAATAAGTTAAAAACCGATCTAGGAACTGAATTTTCAAATAAACTCATGTCTGAAATATGTAAACTACTAAACATTGAACAGATATTCTCAACTCCTTACCATCATCAAACATTGGGAACAGTCGAACGCAATCATTGAGTACTTAATGAATACATGCATTCTTTTGCCGATGATTATGGATGGGACAAATGGGTACCATACTACGCATTTGCATACAATACAACACCC
This sequence comes from Odontomyia ornata, assembly GCA_963969285.1. Classification (NCBI taxonomy): domain Eukaryota; kingdom Metazoa; phylum Arthropoda; class Insecta; order Diptera; family Stratiomyidae; genus Odontomyia; species Odontomyia ornata. The sequence continues at coordinate 264,896,446 of OZ017738.1, read as the reverse complement.
CATGTCGACACAGAATACACTCCATATGAGCTAATATTTGGAAAACTTCCATGTTTTCGCAATGAGATAATTGAAAACAATGACAAAATTTATGATTTGGATAATTACGCAAATGAACTAAGTATGAGGTTGAGAACATCGCTACTGAAAGCACGCAATATTATAGAAAAAGTAAAGACTAAACGCGTAGATAATCAAAAGTATACAAACACTATTGATTTAAATATTGGAGACTTAATCCTATTAAAGAATGAGAATCGAAAAAACAACAAAAACCATATAAAGGTCCTTACGAAGTCTTAGATATAAAAGATAGCAATATTCTAATAGAAATAGATGGTAAACCAAAATATGTACATAAGAAAATTGTCAAACATTATATAGATAAAAAATAAATATGTTATATTCTCAGACTAGAAAAAGTGTATATAGAAGAATCTAAAGATAATAATGAATTTGTATAAAGAAGTAATTTGTGATTCAACTCATATATTCGTAAACTCATATCTAAGTTTATTCAAAAAAGGTTGGAGGTGTAATACCTACACCAATAAATATTTATAAATATCATACTTACATCTATAAATTTAAATAAATACTCACATTCATATCCATACACTTCCGTAAACAATCATATCAGCATGTAAAAACAAAAATACGAAAAAGATTCTACATGCCCATATCCATATCATATTACTCACTCGCAATGTCAACACAAAATCTACAAACAAGCAAACAGTCAACTCATTCATAAATTATTGCATTTGAATCTATGTGCTTACGTCTGTACATGCATTTGAGGAAATACTATGATTCATAAGACAAAACCGCATACGCAGATATACATATGAATATACCCATATTACGCACATGAAGAAAAGGTCGCGTGGATCAAAAAATTGCAAACACATCAAAAATGTTTCAATGAGAATTGAGTAGCTTCGGTCGATGAATTGCGTAGTGATAATTAATTGAGTTGCAAATAAATGGCACCAATAAATTTATCGAACATGAATATATGGATATTAGTAATGTAAATTTTTGGAGTAAACGATTTGGTCAATTATTTTGTAAGAAGTATATTGTAAGCTAAAATTGAATATAAATGGTCGTAGGAAAATTTAAATTAAAACATTCTTGGCAAGATACTCAGCGTGTATAATTCATTCTGATTATTAACCCGCGTGTATTATTCATTCTGATTAAGTCGCGAAGTTATTTTTGCAGACTTAGTAATAACGGCGTCGTGGTCAGTAATGTCCTCGCCATTATATCTGCGGAGCAATCCGCTGTTTAGGTGAATATAATTATTGTCTTAGTAGGCCCTTTAACTTATCCTAAAGTGTTTAGCGATCTTACGGATAACCGTCCGCAGTCTTTCACTGCAGACAAGAAATTTAAGGACTCATTGCAAGGCAATTGTGCTCACTTATTACAATATATATATATATATATATATATATATATATATATATATATATATATATATATATATATATATATATACATATATATATATATATATATATATTTATTTATATATATATATATATATATATATATATATATATATATATACATATATATATATATATATATATATATATATATATATATATATATATATTTATATATATATATATATATATTTATATATATATATATATATATATATATATATATATATATATATATATATATATATATATATATATATATGTATATAGACATATGTATTTATATATGTAAACATAAAGCTCACTCCGCAATCAATTTCATAAAAATTTTTAAAAATATCCTTCTTAACCGCATCATTCGTTCACGTTTATTCGATACCCATCGCCTACGTTTTCAGTGAACTATAGGACCTAATTTTCATGAAAGTTTCAAGAAAATCATACCACATAGTTCAGTGAAAACTCGGCTATGCATTTTCATCTTCATCTGTACAGTTATGATCAATTATAGCAGGAAACGTATCTCTTTTTAGCTCTAACTCTATAATTTGCAATCACTCAATCCTTATCATTTCTTCGGAGAATTTTATAACGCTATGTGAAACGTTTACGCCTAAGGATATAAGAAGGATCCCATACCAAGTTCATTGGTAAGCAAAGAATGAATGCAGAAGAGAAAAGCATCCTGTAATGTGCCCTTTAACTATTGTATTTATGCTACTAATTGATTGGTTATTTCCGGTAGAAATGGTGGACTAAAATGTACTGTCTATGCAAAAAATTAAGGATACTGATCATTTTTATCATTCGTCACCAAAGGACTCAGTATCTCCAACAAATCCTTGCAGAGTGCCAACTAATTGGCACCTTTCATACGAAATATCATTTAAGTTCAATTTCTTGACATCAATGTATCATATTCAAATGTTAATATCTACAGAGTCCTTGGAAGGATTTCAATTCTGTAACGATTTGTTCTAGATCAGTATGTTGTCCTTCATTTGAAACCTCTACAATCAAAATCCTTGCATCCATAGATCAGTTATGCTGAAAGTCGAAAATTTTCTAGTTTTAATGGTAAAAGTCCTTTATCGTTACTTGTATTTCTTATCCGGAAACGGGACCTAACTGAAAAAAAGACATCATTTGCCAAAAACAGGACTCTTCTACCTATCTCCGTTTAAAAGTTATGCATGAAGATGCAAAAATAAAGCAAAAAAAAAATATATACGCAATGAATTGATAACCTTATTTCTTTTAGAAGTCGGTTAAAAATTGTTGAACGTGGTTCCAACTTCATATTTATTATGAAATACTTTTTCTTTATCTAAATTTTTTAATATTATATTGCCTGGATTATGGGAGCAAAAGATAAACATTTGAGAAGGATCAAGTTGTGATTCTTAAGGACTCTGTTCAATTCAGTTAGTTCAATTTTATGTGCTGGAGCGAATAGTCTAAAATAAATTAAATTTTGTATTTGAAAATTTTAAACAAATTGAAGTTTTTATAAAAATTGTGAAGTACCTTTCTCTTATTGCTGTAACGGATTTCAAAACCTTTAACTTTACTATGTTGTTCACAAGGTACGCCGTACCTACTCACCCAATTTAATACTAGCTGTTCGGCTATAGTCGTTGCTTCCCGGTTGAGAACGGGGTAGACCTCGGGCCACTTGCTGAAATAATCGGCCACAACCAGTGTGTATCGATTTCCCTATTCGGATTTAGGAAAGGGTCCTGGGATGTCAACAGCAATCCTTTCAAATGGTACACCCATGTTATAGGCTTGCATTTGTCCTCTCAGTCATCGCTTTGGACCTTTGACTGAAGGGCAAATTGTGCATCTGCGACACCAGTCCTCTACGTCTTCCCGAGCGTGGAGCCAGTAGAACCTTTTCCGCAATTTCGCTAAGGTCTTGTTAACTTCAAGGTTGCCTCCCTAGGATTCTTCGTGCATTTCCTTAACCACATCGTGGATTCGACTTTTGGGAAGTATAGTTTACATCCGTTAGGAGCTGCCATCCGCCGTTTCCCATTTCCGCTTGAGTTCCATTGTGCCCAATAACTTTTCAGGGTGGAACCATGCATCTAAACGTCCTTCTACTCAGGTTGCCCAGTTGTCTCCTTCAACGCGAGCAATGGTCCGATGTCTTCATCGGCTAACTGGGCATTTCGCATCCCCTCCGATGACCAACCTTCATTGAATTCGGCCATTATTACTCGCAGATCAAAGATCGACTCCTTTTCCTCAATGCGTCGGCAATGCTTGCAGTTAGCTCGACATGGACGACTAGATGAGCATCAGCGTTTCTATGAACTCCACGCTTCCGATGAACAATTTCGTAGTCATATGTCTGCAATCTTTCGATCCATCTCGCAACTTGTCCCTTAGGTTTTTGAAGTTAAGTAGCCATCTCAGCGATGTATGGGCTGTTCATAGAACAATCTTCTGGCCATAGCAGTATTTGTGGCACTGCTTGGTGGCCTCAATTATAGCCAATAGCTCCTTCCTGGTCACGCAGTAGTTCCTCTCACTTTTCCAGAGAAGTTGAATGTAATACGAGAGAACTCTTTCTTCGCCATCGATCTGCTGGAAGAGTACAGCTCCAATCCCACCGTTGCTTGCATCGGTGTTAACTACAAACATTTTTCCGGGTTTTGGATATGCCAACACGGGTGATTTGCACAGCTTCTCCTTCAAGGTCTCAAAGGCTGCCTGGCATTTTTCAATCCAGATATACGGACGATTTTTCTCAGTTAGCTGATGGAGACACTTATCTATTTTGGCAAAGTCTTTGACGAATCTTTGATAGTAGGTTGCACGCACAGGAAACTTCGTTGTTGGCACTTGTTGTTTGGTGTTGGTCAGCTTTTCATGGCTTCAATTTACTCAGGGTCCGTTTTGACCCCTTCTGCTGATACAACGTGTCCCAGATATTTTACTTCAGCTGCAAGAAGGGTACACTTGTCGGGACTAAGTTTCAGATTTACCAGTTGCAATCGGGAGAATACATCTTCTAAGCTCCGCACATGCTCTTCGAACGTTCTCCCGATAACGATGATATCAGCTAGGTACACCAAGCAGGTTTTCCAGGTTAGGCCTCATGGCAAGTATTCCATCAGGGGTTTGAAGGAGGGTGGAGCATTGCAAAGCTCGAATGGCATCACCATAAATTGCCACAATCCTGTCCTAACTGAAAATGCGGTCTTTTCTCGGTCCTTCCTGTTGATTTCTACCTGCCAGTAACAACTCTTGACATCAGGTGTAGAAAACCATTTTGCGTCGGCTATAGTGTCCATGATGTTGTCGATGCGTGGAAGCGGGTAACTATCTTTCTTAGTGACGTCGTTAAGCTACCTATTGTCGACACAACAACGAGTGCTACCATCCTTTTTCTTTACTAGAACTACTGGCACGGCCCATGGACTGACAGAAGGTTCGATGACCCCTTGTTTTTCAGTTTCCGAGATCAGTGCGCTCATTTTTCCTGGTTTAGCTACGGCAAGACGTTTCGGTGCTTGTCGCATTGACTTGGCTCCCTGCGTATCTAGGACTTGAGCTACCATCCTCGTTCGGTCTTGATCATCCGGGCTTATTGAGAAGATGCCACTGTACTTGATGACCAGATCAGAGGCTCGCTTGAATAGCTGCGCTGGCAATTCGACCTACTTAAATATTGCAGACGTGAATTCCCGGGCCTTGTCTGTGTCTTGCCTCCTTTTCCAATGATGGTCGTGAGTGGCTTCCAAGGAGGTGATGGTGGAAACAGGCTGGCTGCTACCGATGACTTCTCCTGCTTTGATGCTCATGGTCGAGTCTGCGGTGCTAAGGACTCTAACCGGCACGTAGCCATTTCTTATAGATCTTACATGGTTTCGTCGTACAATTAAACTGCGCAATACCGACGTCTTCGTTTGCTCTATCAGATAAGATTGGTGGTCTCCAGAATCACCATCAAGCTTGGCCCATACAATGTTCTCGGAATATTTTGGTACATCAGTGTTGGTCCATACTACCATATTCATCGTGGGAATTCGGACGCTGGGATCCTCCATCTATACTTCGATATTCCGCCATTTCAATAGCCGTTTGCCCAAATGCAACGTGATTCCATGTGGTCGCAGAAAATCCGTTCCGAGAATGCAGTCATCCATAATATTCGGGACCAGAAAATTATGTCGGAACACAAGGTCTCCCAACTGTATCTGGAGGTTGACCTCTCTTTGGACAGGTTCCGTGCCTCCCGTAACTGTCCGTAGTGAGAAAATCCTGTCTTTGTGAAGTATTTGTTATGTCACTAGGTCTAGTTGGATAATCGATCGGGTTGCACCAGTGTCGATTGTTATGGTGCAATGTTCTCCGTCAACGTGACCCGGAAGATAAGAGTCTGCTTCTCCACGATATAGTCTTGACATGGTCATGGCGGTGCTGGGGACATCGATCCTCTTAGCCGACCTCTGCCCCACAAAGTTGGCTCTTACATGTTTTCCGGCCCTTCAGTTCGAAGGGCTTCCATTCTGGGCTAATGACTCGGTCTAGATCTCCTCCTAGCTGCACACTCGGGACGATAGCTCAGTTTCCTTGACTTCTTGCAGTCTCTTTACAGGTGCCCCTTCCCTCGGCAATTCCAACATCCGCGAGTCTTACTCAATTTCCACTCGCTCACACCTGCAAACGTCTGCCACTACCTCGCGAACCCGGGCAGCGGTACGGGTCACATTTTTCGCTGCCTCAAAGTCTAGACTATAAGCCAATGCATCGCTGATTGTTTACTTTTGAGGTAAACGAACGGTTTGTTGCAATTTGGGGCCCTTAATACGCTCATGAATGCTTTTCATCTCGATATTCTGCGTCGTAAGCTGGGTAAGCCAAAAGTGTCAGTCGCTCAATGCCTTGGCTAGCTGCTGTAAGGTTTTGCCAGACTTTTGCATCCAATGCCGTTGCTGTGACCGATAAATCTGTTTCAGATGATCGTCATTATAGTGCATGTCAAATGCATTCATTATAGCAGCCGCGATAGCCTGCAAAACCTCGGTAGCTGAGCCTCTTAGGGCAAGAATCAATTCAGTTGCTCGTTCCTGCTCATTCCAGTGATTTTTCTTAGCGGCAGCTTCAAACTGGGTTTGTAGATACTTCAGATCGTTTTCCCGTTGAATATTGGCGCTTCCACATTTCTGAATGTGCTGAATGTTGTAAGTAGGGCAGGTGAGGTTGTTACTACTGTCTTCGCTGCTTCCAATTTCTTTTTCATTTTTCCCATCTCATGGTTGATTCTCTCCTCGACCTGGCTGACTTTATGGTTGATTCTCTTCTCGACCTGGTGAATCTTTTCCTCGACCCATTTAATTTGTTTGTTCAGACTACCGAGCCCCACTTTTATTTCAGTTGACTGTTTTTGTAGCTCCTTGATTTCAATTGCTTGTTGGCCCAGCTTCGCTGCCTGTTCAGTTAGCTTCGTTGATTGCTCCTCCAGCTTCTTTTTGATGTCTGCCTTGATTTCGAATGCTTGTTGGTCCAGCTTCGCAGTTAAATTAGATGACTGTTCATTTAGGTTCGCAGTTAAACTGGATGACTGCTCATTTAGCTTTGCAGTTAAACTGGATGACTGTTGTCGCTGCTCTTGTTGCATCAGCATCAGTGCATTTTCTGGTTCCTTTGATTTCAGTGTTGCTGCTTCTCCACATTTTGCATATTTTTCCGCATCTAAGGGCTCACCCGAATCCAGATTCACGCCTTCCGACTCGATCAGTATGCAATCAGTATGTCCTTTGTACCTTGTGTAGCCAGATTTCGCTGTTCCAACTCCTCCTAAAGCTCCGACATGGTTAATTCATTAACTTGCAGATGTAAACTTTGTGGCATTTTAATTGTTTCGGCTATTTTTCCACCAGTTTCCATGTTAAATTTCACTATTGTGCACTTCAAAAATGTTTAAAAGTTTTCACTTTCGAAGTTTTCTTTCTCACTTCTCGACACCACTGTCGCGTGTTATGGCTTGCGGCCAATAATTTTAATGTTCTGGGAAAATGAAAACATAATGTCTTTTAAATTAAGTTAAAAGAGTTTATTTACTAAGGATGCACAATAATTGATTTCACTATTTTTACAAATAATTATAATGTTATTTACTTGTCTATAAATTTATATTCCAAGTGTCTGTATCATAAAAATCACTTCACTATCAGTCAATATTGCCTTTAATCTGCGCTCCACACTTATCGCAGTTTTACTATCGCGGTTTTACTACTCCTCCCCATTCATTCAGCTCGGCTTTATATAGGGTCTCTAGTCATTCAATCCATGTCTCGCATATTGGCGAATGTTCTGGCAAGAACTACCTGGAATATCGAGTAATTCTGAATACCCCGCAGTGACGTCACTTTCAGATATTGATCATGCTTGGTCGATTCTTGTGCTTTCGAGTACATTCGTTTATTGATCATGATGTTATTAATAGTTGCGACAACAAACGAAACAGTAGCTCGCAGAATTGTTTGAACATGTAACAATGTATGTACATGTATAACAACTATATATAAATGTATATATATATATATATATATATATATATATATATATATATAAATATATATATATATATATATATATATATATATATATTTATATATATAAATATATATATATATATATATGTATATATATATATATATATATATATATATATATATACATATATACGAGTATATATATATATATATATATATATATATATATATATATATGTATATATATATATATATATATATATATATATATATGTATATATATATATATATATATATATATATATATATATATATACATATATATATATATATATATATATATATATATATATATATATATAAAGACGAAAAGACGGTACTTTTCCTTCTATAACAGATCATAACTTTAAAGATGGACATGAGAATGCAAAGCCGAGTTTTCATTGAACTTCTTCTTCTTCTTCTTCTTAGCACTACAGCCCCTTTCGGGCCTTCGCTTCCTGCAAACAGCACCCCAACTGTCTCGGTCCGTTGACCACGTCCAAAATCTGAGCAGCGGTGAATTGTCTTCGTCGACCGAGCCAGACCAGCGTTTCCTCGGTTTCCCCTCTGGCCGCCGACCTTCAGTTCTCCCAACGAATACCTTCTCGGGTATCCGTTGATCGTCCACACGATTCATATGCCCAGCCCATTGCAGCTTCCGCAGTCTTACAATCCTTGAGGCCTCCAGTTCGTCAAAAATTTCATACAGCTCATGGTTGTATCGAATTCGCCATTGGTACCCGTCTAGCTTCGCTCCGATTATTCACCTCAGGACCCGTCGTCCAAAGGCGTTCAATATATTTGCTGATGCTTGGGTTAGGGTCCATATTTCACACCCATAGCATAGCACAGGTCTCATCACAGATTTGTATACTTGAGCTTTGTTTTCCTGTGTATGGAGCTGGTCTACAAGATCGTCAATACTGAATAAAATATTTTATTTGCGAGCTGTATTCTTCGGCGTATTTCGTCTCTCGCATTGCCCGTTTTCGTTATTTTGGCGCCTAAATGTATGTGAGTGTGTGTGTGTGTGTATTTCAATTGAACTATAGGGTATGATTTTCATGAAACTTGCATGAAAATTATGCAGCATAATGTATTAAAAACGAAGGCGATGGGTATCGAATAAACTTGAGCGAGTGATTAAAAGGATCTTTATAAGTAAATTTCTTGAGATTGATTGCGGAGTTAACTTCACGTTTATATTAAAAAAGACATATATATATATATATATATATATATATATATATATATATATATATATATATATATATATATATATATATATATACATATATAAAGATATGCCTGAAAGTCGCAATTTCCCTTTGATTTTCACCAAATTTTCAGAAATATTTCGACTAGTTTTGTTAATCTTTCAAATTGGTTAAGGAAAATCAAGGTAGAGGATATTTTCGATGAAAACCCGTAATTTCTGTTCTGACCAAAGTATAGCCCCTGTTTGAACAAAGATTCATTCAAATGTGTGTTAAAGCTCACAATAAAAAATCTAAAGTCGAACCATTTGAAACAAAATGGCGGCCGCTCAAAGGTCGAAAAAAGTTGAACAATAAAATCCATTTGAAACAAAATGGCAGCCGCTCAAAGGTCGAAAAAAGTTGAACAATAGAAAAACATTTCAGGGTTAGGTCAGAATATCAAAATGGCTGCTAAGCAAAGTTCAAAATTCGAAAATTTCTCAAAGCTTCAATTTATTTTGATTTTTATGAAACCTAAAATCGAGGTAGACGTTGATGAAATCATGTACTAAATGTATCAGAACTAAATTCGATTCCTATGTATGCTGCAGATTTTAGCCGGTTTGGTTTTTGTATCACAGTAAAAAATTATATTATAATATACATGGCACAATTTGCTCTAAAAACTGCGTTTTGAAAGATTTAAAATGAAAAAAATTGCCAATAAAAAGGGTGAAATAAAAAAATTTTAGAAAAAAAAGAAACCGATTTCAAAATGCCCTATAAAGAATAGAATAAATTTTATGAAAGCGTTGCAAAATCAATTTTACCATTTTAATATAAATACTTCCAACATCTGCACCATCACAAAAGAATCGGGGGGAAAATGATATGGCACCGCTTCCATAAAATTTATTTCATCTTTTTTAGGGCTTTTGGAGGTCGGTTTTCTCTTTTCCTAAAAGTTTTTTTTTAATTAGAATTTGACAACACTCCCATGTTATGAAATGCCTAAAAAACACGTGTGTAGGAAATTTTATTTACTTTTTTTGTTTTTTGAATACGACAGGCCTCGGCTCAGCTGTCGTGCCCCGGCTCAGCTGACCCGCTCCTGGGAAAATTCAGAAAGTGTGCAGCACAGGGTAAATGGAAGGTGTGAATACTATGTATACTATGGATAGAACTATACTCATGCCAGAAGCATTTTGTACTTAACTTACGAGATGTAGACATAAAGAGTTGAACGATATACAACGCTGGTAAAAGTTATTGTGTCTTCCGTATTGCTATTGGGATGCTGTATAAGCTTTGACTGATATTTCAAATATACAAGCATGTTTCCTAATCCTGACGGTGGTGTAATTTTATGCCAAATTGTGAGACACAATATAATATACTAAAGTGCGTCATTTTCCCATTTTACTTCAAAGGTGTAGTATAAAAACAAAAAAAAAATAGTTGAGCGATCAATTAAACGAAACGTTCGCAAATTTTCCTAAGGACTCGAAGATACGCAAAACAGCGTGTTCAATAAGTTGGTCATTCGTTCATGCAAACACATGAAAAAATTCTTATGTTGGTGGATGGAAAAGATGAATAATCATTGGATTACTTTTCACAAAATTGTTATTTAGGGTTTGAGAAACTCAGCTTGAACTTTGAAACGGAGTCAGGAGAGTTGCAGATTGAGCAGGGAGTACAGGGTTTTCAAGAAGGCAAAGAGGTACAAAACCAATTCTCGGTTGCAGTGAATGATGCAGATTTTTGACTGCCACGGATCAATATTTCGAAGTTTGGTGGAAATTCCAACAAGCGGACGTCATTTAAAGACTTATTCACATCTCTGATTCACAAGAATGTGAGCTTATCTATGGTGGAAAAATTACATTCCTTGAAGTGTAGTCTGTCAGGTGAGACTGAACAACTACTCAAACATTATTCCGTCACTGAAGCAAATTATGAGTCAGCAGAGAAACTGCTTGTGCAACGCTATGACGACAAGCATGTGTAGATAAGCGCACAGATCAAAAAATTATTAGTGATTACTAACGCCATTGAATCCGCATCCTCGAGAAAAATGTTGTTGGACAAAACTCTTGATTGTACTCAGGCAATAGACAACCTGGAGGTTGAGGACAAATGTTAGCCAATGTTGATGCACTTAACAATGCAGCAACTACCATCTTTGGGAACAGCAACAAGAAGTCTAGTCTGGAACAGTGTCATTTTGGAAGTTAAAGAATTTTTAGCAATCTAGCTTCAAAGCTCTAGAAGCTACTGGGGTGGGCAAGCAAAGGGCCAGCAAAGCCTCGCATAGTATTCTGTGCGTTTTGTGCAAGGACCACACCATTTAAGACTATGTTCCAGTTTCCTACAATCCGAACACTCAGAGAAATTTGATGTTGTCAAGAGAAATGGTTTGTGTCTTAATTGTCTGAACAAAGGACATTCAGTTGGAACGTGTCCTAGAACATTGAGGTGCTTCCACTGCAAGAAAGCATATCATACACACCTTCACAAACCTGGCATATTAAGTAATGGGAAAGTTGTTCATTAATCGTTATTTTTGCCGGAGCATAGGGAGCAATCATCCAATTCGGTGTCAAACAGTAATCAGTTAATATACTATCAACAGTATTTGATCAGCATTCTTCGTCGGCATCCTTGCACACTGGATGAATGTTTACCATATCTTCTTTCGATCATGGGCCATCGAGCTCATCCTCAACAGCCGTTAAAGTCAGCTCTTCCACCAGTAACGCTAAACAATCGATGTTTAGGGTTCAAACACAAATTAAGGAATTGTTCGAATAAAAGAATGAAATTTAAATTTTGAATAACATCTTTATTCACCGACGGTTCGATTTCAAGTCCAAGCAAAATAAAATGAACAGTACAATATGTCATTAAAATGTAATCTAAAAATAGCACAAGCAAAGCAGCAAACATCATAAACTTCCTCGGCACAACAACAAATACAATCCAACATTCTGAATTGCAATTGTATGATCGTAAATGCCTAACGGATGGAAAAATATCCAAAAACGTTTAAATGCGAATTGTTTTAGCTAGAATACTAAGAATGAAAATATTTTGTTTCCTTTACCGTACAATAATTTTTATTTTATTCGTATGTACGTATTTCGAAGCTTACTTAGCTTCTTGTTCAGTACAACTAAATTACTTATTCTCTATCTACCTTTTTATATGCTAAAGGCTTACGGATTAGGGCTAATGACAGGTTTGAAAAGGATACTACTACAATTACCTGTATCACTGTTCATTCTTAATCCTAAGGGTGTTTTATTTATTTCCAGACTTCCAATTACATCTAGTTTATTGGGCCCAAAATTATAATTTTAAATCCTGTGTCGCTGATCATATAATTAAAAATAAACATACAATTAATTTTAATAACCTAGAAGTAATAAAAGTAGTAACTAAGTTCAATAAATAGATGTAATTGAAGGTCTAGAAATAAATAGGATTAAGAATGAACAGTGATACAGGTATTTGTAGTAGTATCCTTTTCAAACATGTCATTAGCTCTAATCCGTAAACCCTTAGCATATAAATAGGTAGATATAGAATAAGTAATTTAATTGTACTGAAGAAGAAGCTAAGCAAGCTTCGAAATACGTACATACGAATAAAATAAAAATTATTGTACGGTAAAGGAAACAAAATATTTTCATTCTTAGTATAATGAACCGTATACAAACATTGAAACAACATTGTTGAAGTATTAGCTAGAATGTAATGTTGTTGCTTTCGTTATTGGTTGTACAGCAATGCGGGGCTCGATGGCGTAATATTGGATAATAGTTTTTGATTGTACGGAAATGTAGCGTTCGATGGGCCGAGACTGAATATTCTCCCCCCGTTGAAAGCGTTGCTTGCAATGTTTTCAAATATGTTATTACTGCATCTCGATTTTTGTAGTACTACGATGTCCAAGGTTAAATACTGTGGATAATTATGTTGGGTGTTTTACGGAAAATGTGAGGCAATAAAGGAATGATGATGGGATGCATTGGCATTTTTAAGCATTTAGGTTGCAAGTATTAATAAGAAGTATGCAAAGTTTGGATATTGGTCTTTTAAACGTATTGTCTTTCGTTTGAATGGTTGCGACGCGTACAAGACCGTCCGATCCAGGGTGAGTGTCTGCAACACGTCCCATTGGCTAGCGAGATAGTATTAATCGATCTTCCTTCATAATCACCAGATCTCCGATTTCCAAGTTTGGTTCGATCTAATTCCATTTCAGGCATTGTTGAAGTCGTGACAGATACTCGTTGCTCCATCGTTTCCGAAACGCTTGATATATTTGTTGTACGACCTGCCATTTTGTAAGACAATGAGTTTGCGGGTCCAACAACGATGGGTCGGGAATCATGAGTAAGCTATCGCCAATAAGGAAATGTCCCGGTGTTAAAGGCGTCAGGTCACTTGGATCGTGTGTGATTTCGCAGAGCGGTCTTGAATTAAGGCAAGCTTCTATATGTGTCATAAGAGAGGTGAACTCTTCAAATGTCAGAGTAGTTGATCCAATGGTCCTCTTCAAATGATATTTGGTGGATTTGACACCTGCTTCCCGCAGTCCTCCAAAATTAGGCGATGCTGGGAGATTAAAATGCCATTTTACACCTTCGTTTTCCAGAGTCGAAGCGATGCTTTTTCCTATTTTGTTGGCTATCGTTCTATGTTGTTTTGTCAAAATGGCATTAGCGCCCACGAAATTTGTACCATAGTTACTATAAATATCTGTGCACAAACCTCTTCAGGAAGTAAACCGCTTAAATGCTGCCAAAAATCCATTGGTGGTGAGGTCACTTACAACTTCTAAATGCACCGCTTTGGTGGAGAGACATATAAAAGTTGCCACAATCCTTTGTAACTTTTGGCTCCTCTTCCCTTGGACATACGGATGTCAAAAAGTCCACAGTAATCCACGCCAGTATCATTGAATGGCTTGGAGATATTTACTCTCGGCGCCGGAAGGTCACCCGTTAGTTGTTTGGCAAGTTTCGAATTTATATCTGCTGCAGGTTATGCACTTATGATTTGAGAGGCGAACTGTGCTTCGGCATTTTATAATCCAATATTGTTTCTTGAGCACTACCATCATCAGTTGTACGCCACCATGAAGAGTTTTGTGGTGCACGTATCGAATTATGAATTTTGTGAGGTAATTGTTGTGAGGTAAGATAATTCCATGTTTTTCATCGATAGTCATGTCCACATGGCGTAGTTTGCCTCCAACTCGTAAAAGGTGATCAGTATGCAAAAATGGATCAAGCTTTAATAGTATGCTTAATCGTGAAATGGATTTTCCTGTTCTCAATTGAAGAATTTCCTTTTGAAAATAATGGAACTGAATTCTTTTGATCCAAAACGATAACGCATGATGAATTTCTTCGGATTTCATGTACGATGATTCTCTCTCTTCAGCCTTCCGTTTGATGTTACTGGTGAAACGAAAGCAATAAGCAGTCACTCGGCACAATTTGGACAATGACAATTTGGATAGAAGATCCCATTCCATGGAGAGATCAACGAGAAGAGAGGAGACTTTTCGAAGTTCTAGTTCGGTGGAAGAAATATTGGTGGCGTTTGGCCACATTTGGTCTTCTGATTTAAGCCAATGAGGTTCGTCCCACCACAAAGTGCATTTTCTTAAGTCTGCTGGTGGGAGTCCTCGAGATGCTACGTCGGCAGGGCTCTCCTTCGATGGTACGTGCTTCCAAGTATTGGCACCTAAAAATTCATAGATTTGAGTAACTCTGTTTGCCACAAAGCTTTTCCATTTTGATGGATGAGCTTTTAACCAATCTATGACGATTTCCGAATCGGTTCATGTGTGAAGTGTAAAATTTTGTATTTGTACTGCCTTTATGAAGGGGTTTATAAGCTTTGCAAGCAATAATATGCCACACAGTTCTAATCTGGGCAATGAAATAGGTTTAATGGGGGCCACCTTCGTCATTGTAGTCATTAAAGAAACTTTTCTACCGTTTCTACACTGAACGCAAATATGGACCACTGCGACATAAGCCTTTATTGAAGCATCGCAAAAGCCATAAAATTCGGCGTGATGGTTTGGATCCGTATAATGAATCCATCTTGGGAGTTGAATTGATAGAATTTCTTGTAAAGAATTATAAAAGTCCAACCACTTTTTGCTGATGTCGTCTGATATTGCTTCGTACCAGCCAATACCGATGGGCCATAAATTTTACAAGAATATCTTCGCTTGGACATTTGTAGGAGCTATCCATCCTAGCGTGTCAAATAACTTAGCGATTTCGGAGAGAATTCTTCGTTTTGTTAGAGGTTTCATGTTTTATCTGAAAGGTATACGAAAAACAATCGTTTGCTGGATTCCATTGGGCGCGTAGTGCCTTTACATTGCTAGCCCCATCGATGCACAATGGTAAGACATTTTCATTGGTTCCCACTGATATGTTGCGTAAAACTTCAGGTGAATTCGATTACCACTTTCGCATTTGAAATCCGCCTGATTTCATGATAGCCTTGACTTGATTCGTTTCTTTTATAGCTTTCGGAATAGTGAAGTTGCCAGTAATTAAGTCGTCCACGCACATGTTGTTGGGTATAATTTTGGATCCAATCGGATGTCTTTCTTCTTCATCTGATGCTAGTTGCTTCAAAGTTCTTAACGCGAGGAACGGTGCACTTTTAGTTCCAAAGGTAGCAGTTGAGAGTGCAAAGTCTTCTATGGGAGCGTCGGGTGTCTCGCGCCAGACGATACGTTGAAAGTTTGAATCTCTTGGGTCTATCTTGATTTGGCGATACATTTTTTCAACGTCGGCTATAAGAACGATAGAATATTTTCTCCATTGAAGTAGTAACGTTGCCAAATCGTCTTGAATTGTTGGTCCTTTCATAATAACGTCATTCAATGATATCTCGCTTGATGTTTTTTGGGAAGCATCGAACACAACACGGAGCTTGGCGGTACAACTACTTTCTTTAATGACTGCGTGATGTGGTAGGTAACAAGAAGCGTATATCCCATTCCCGTTGCGTTCCAAAATAGCATGATCTTCTTCGGTAGTTTCCACTCGATACATATGTTCAAGAGACAAGTATTCATTCAAACAAGAAGAATACTGGTGCTTTAATTCAGGATGCCTCTGGAAACGAATCTCCATTTGATGGAGCCTTTTAATGGCTATATCTCGTGACTTGCTAGGTTGGTGTTTCTCCCATCATTTATGAACGGTAAGCCGATTTGGTATCGTCCATGTGAACACCGTTTAGTGTTATCTTTGTAGAAATTTTCACATTTTTCTTCTTCTTCGGTGATGAATTTCTCAGTTGGTGCTTCTTCTAATTCTGAAAATAGTTTTAACTGACTATCGAGTTCCCACCAGTTCTAGAAGTGTCCCTTGAGAGAATTCATCTAAAAATGGTATCTTGTGCGATTGGTGTTCCTGATGGGCCCTTTCTGAAATTCAGTTGCATAACTTTTGCGTATACATCAGCCCAATAAGTAGACCGATCCTCCTTGGTTGATTGAACAAAGGGTCTGCCAGTTTCAAGTCCTGAATATGATCCCATTGTTTACAGAAGATCATTCGACTGGGGAGAAGATTTTTCAATGTTTTTAAGACAAAAAAGTTTATGCTAACTTTTATGAAGTTAACGAGAGGTTTAAGTTGCAAATTTACTCTACTGGTAATTCTTCTTGCCTTAATATTACCAAGGCCCATCACATCCGCACTTATGAAATCTCTTTGTAACCGAAGAGTTTGAGCTGCAGCCTCTCTAATAAACGAAACTTGCGAGCCGGGATCTATTAAGGCTATCAATGTCTGTTCGATTCCCGATGGCGTTATTACTTTAATCATTGCAGTTGCTAGTAATATTTCTCTGCTTTTCAAAGAGTTATTTGCCATGTATGAGTTGATATTCTGTTTGGCCGAAGATGATACGAAAGCTTGTGCTTGAGGAGACAATTGTTGGTCTTGATTCAAATTTCTATTTGTAGATGTACGTATATTAGCGGTCCCGGTTGCTGTATTTGAATCGAAAGTGTTCCGCTCTAGCAGCGTGTGGTGTCGTTTCTGATAATCCCTACAGCTATGTTTGCTAGGACAGTTGGTGATAAGTACCCTTGCACTAAGTAATTTATACATAAGCCTTTAGCCTTAATTGTATTAAATCTCGAAGCATGTTTCATCGCGAGAAATTCTGGGCATTGCCGAAGATTATGTGATTGAAAGTATTTACAACATATAAGTGTTGTCGCGGTGTGGAATGTTCTAGTTTGCGAAAAGCTCTTATCTGGTTTGTCAACCCTTAAACCTTTGGAGTGTGTAGATCTGAAGGACTTAGGTAGGAGCACTTCCAATGCTCTGAGACGACCTTCTAAGAAGTTTTAAACTTCTTTCCATTTTACTAAATTTGCTCCCAGAGCAATCTCGTAGTTGGTGGTAGCTTTTCGATCGTGATGTAGACTATCAAGTCATCCCAAGTGTCGACAGGAATGTCTAAGTTTTTAAGAATTTGTAGGCATTCTTCAGTGGTATCAAGCATAGCTCTAATACACTCTCAGTTCTCATAGATGTTTTTTTTTTTTTTGTGATAAATGGCACTTTAATTGAGTATTTAGCAGAGCACGTTTGCTATTATATCGCTCTGTTAGAAGCTGCCAAGCAATGTCGTAATTGATATTGGTTACTTGGATATGTCTAAGAAGCTCATGAACAAGGTGCTTAAACAAATCGAAAACGAAAGCCAGTTTTCGTAATCACCGAAAAATTTCGATAGTTCTATTCTCGGTAATCTTATTCCAGTTTCTTTATTTGACTGAGCCGCCATTGCGACCTCGGAAGACGCTTCGTATTTCTATATCACCTTTACAGGCTTGGATCACTAGATTTCAAAATGTTCGAAATGGGTAAAACATCCGGCTCGACGGACCAAGAATGAAATTTAAATTTTGAATAACATCTTTATTCACCGACAGTTCGATTTCAAGTCCAAGCAAAATAAAATGAACAGTACAATATGTCATTAAAATGTAATCTTAAAATAGCACAAGCAAAGCAGCAAACATCATAAACTTCCTCGGCACAACAACAAATACAATCCAACATTCTGAATTGCAACCGTATGACCGTAAATGCTTAACGGATGGAAAAATATCCAAAAACGATTAAATGCGAATTGTATTAGCTAGAATGTAATGTTCTTGCTTTCGTTATCGGTTGTACAGCAATGCGGGGCTCGATGGGGTAATATTGGATAATAGTTTTTGATTGTACGGAAATGCAGCGTTCGATGGACCGAGACTGAACAATCGGTATTGATGCTGATGCTTTGAGTGGATTTGTGACTCTACGTGCCTTGCTGGATCAAGGGTCACAAACATCAATCATCACGGAGAACGCAGCCCAAAGATTGGGAATCTAAAGAAAGTCTACGAGTATTACTACAGCTGGAATTGGAAAACAAGGCGTATCTCAACTAACGGAAACTTGCAAATTAGACTACATACTAGAACAAACTGATGTTTGACAATAGACGCTCTCATACTGAGTAAATTAACCAACTTCGTTCTATCACAGACAATTTCCACATCACTACGAGCGTACATTGGAAATTTAGATTTGGCTGATCCTCATTTTGGTCAGCCAAACAAAAATTATTTTCTCTTAGAAGCAGCTGTTTGTGCCCGAATTCGAAAATTGAAACAAGATCCAGTTTTAACGGTGCACCAACCTAGGCTGGACAATTTTAGGAAAAGTTGTTGGTTATGATCTGCAAACAATTCACATCTTCAAAATAGTAATAGATGAAAAAAAATCAGCAATCAGCTAAAACGATTGTGGGAGATAGAAAAAAATTGGAGTTGGCAACGATATGACGCAAGAAGAGGAAGCCTGCGAGCAGCATTATAAAGCAAATGTGCAAAGAGAGCCGTGCCGGCGGTACCAAGTTCGATTACCTTTTTAAGGTACAGAAAGCCAACATTCACTAGGTTGTTCCAGGGCAATTGCAATTGCAAGCTTAAAGCATCTAGAAAGACGTTTGACTGGCAAAAGAAAACTCCAGGAAGAATATTTGGTGGTAATTCAAGAATACATAGATTCGGGCCATATGAATTAAGTTCCTTATTTTGGGGTAGTGACGTATAACCACGGAAAAAGGATTGGTATAGTCAATTTTTCGCCACATAATACGTAAAGGGAGTACGTAAACAAAGTTGCGAGTGGTATTGGACGCTTCATGGAAGACATGCTACGGTCCATTCCTCAACGACACGTTATTTAGTGGACCGATCATTCCAAATAGCATGACATCGATTTTCATCAATTGAAGACTAAAATTTTTCTCGATGATAGCTCACAATACCTAAAATGTACTGGCAGGTAAATATGCATCCTTTAGATGTGAATTATCTAAAAGTTGTGTTGCGCAATGCAACTCGATTGAATATAGATAAAATTTATCATTAAAATTACCATGAAATTTTGAATTTGAAAACGTAAATTATTTCAAAACATTGAACGCTTTTAATGCAACATACAAGACATTGAACTTTTTATACCAGTTGACATGTAAGAAGCTGTGGAGATCTTTCAATGTTCTTTCTTTCTTCCTCAAGCCGTCAAAGAGAATAGAGTCTAATAATAATTCATTGAAAAGCCCATTGAGGTAAAAAAATTATTATGTATAAAACTAACTGTAATCTAAATAAATTATATTTTAAGGCTTTTTCTTGGATACGAAAATTCGTCTTTCAATCCTCTTCAAAAATTTTTTGCCAAGTGAGGTTAATGCAAATTGCAGTCCACGTGAGAGACGTCACAACAGTTTCCTCGATTGCTAAACAGTTTTTTTGGTCCATCGAGCCGGATATTCAACTGAGGTGGAAATCCTCAGCATTGAACCGTCAATCAGAAGAGGTTAGGAAATTCGACTATGGCCACACAACTTGAAAGGCTTATACGAAAGCAAAGTGCTCAAAAAGGAAATTTCACGCTTGTGATAAATTTTCTGGAAGAGTCAAAAAGTCGTGGAAAAGAGATCGCTTTAGACGAACTCAAAACCAAACATGCATTGATTCAAGCCTCGATGAATAAATTTAAAAGTTTGCAAGATGAAGTCTTGGATATAATTCCAGACAATGAACTGACACAGCATCAATCTGACTATCAAGCATTTCATGAAAACGCTGAAGAAATCATCTCAAAAATTTCTTCGATGATGCGAGCAATTGAAAAATCTGAAGAAAAGGAATTTTCACATTCAAATGTGCATCACAATTCAACATTGAAACTTGATGTTGCAACAAAAAAGAGGCTCATTCAAAAGAAGTTAGAAGCAATTTCGAAATTTCAACGCAATTACAAGAAGGAAACTCAGTCAACATCGTTTCTTCGTGTTCAGTTGGACAATCTTAAACCACACAAACGCGAATTTGATGCAAACTTTGAACAAACGTTAAGCGAACTTGTTGGTGAACAAAATGAGTTACAACGAACTACAGAAGAAGCTGATGTTCTACAGTTCAATGAACAATTTGATATGCTTATTGCGTGGTTCCTTGATGAAATCGAAAACCGCATAACTTCTCAATCAACTCCTCAAGTTTTGAGCGATGCTAGAGCGCTTTGACCGAAAATGGAAAATCCAAAGTTCGATGGCAAGTACGAAAATTGGAAAACCTTCCGTCAGCTCTACGTGGCATTGGTACACAGCCAACCTATTGCAAATTGTGAAAAATTTTCAATTCTTTGCGATGCTTTAAAATCGTTGCCGCCGGGAGAGGTCAGTCTAATTGCTCAGGTACCATTCGATGAGAAGAATTACCAGTTTGCATGGAAACAAGTTTGCGATCGCTACGGTGACAAAAGAAAGATTGTATCGTCACACATCAACAACATTCTCAAAGTTTCATCTATGAAGAAATACACATTCAAGGAGCTTCAACGAATCATGGATATCTTCCAATCAAACATTCAAGCTTTGGAAAACCAAGGTTTTAAGCTTGATAGCAACACATTTGCTCAAGTTGTAGTCGTCCATCTCATCTCAAACGCTTTAGATGAACAAACTTTGAAGGAGTGGCGCAAAACCAACAGCAATGTCAACGCGACGTATGCCGAATTGTGTGAGTTTCTAAAAAATACTGGGAAAATCTTTCCGATTTACCTTCAAACGCACAAAAAGCAACTCATCTGGCTACACTTCAGCAAAAACTGGGAAATAAAAGCAAAGGCGAGTCTAAACAGCCGCAAATCGCTTCAACTCACACTGCCAAATGTCAACCGAAAGAAAAGTCAACACCGAAATGCCGCTTGTGTGAATCAAATCATTGGTTGAATGAGTGTGATCTGTTTAAAGAGTTCACAGTTGAAAGTCGCCGCCGTTTTGTTCGTGAACGAAAGCTTTGTGAAAATTGCTTCAGTGATTGACACAAAACAAAATCATGCAAAGCTGCGATTTCTTGTGAAGTTTGCAAAAAGAAACATCACACAATGCTTCATCTGTCAAAAAAGGACAAATCACAATCACAAACGACTTCGACTGACGAATTTCAACCCTTTGAGCAAAAAGCATCTCACTTTGCAGCTGCATCATTTGTTGCTGGAATTTCATGCACTTTAACGTCTACGTTGTTTCCGGTGCAACGCACGATCCTTCAAACTGCTGTGGTTCGAATCCTTGGCGACGATGGCGAATGTTTCTTGGCTCGAGCATTGTTGGATCAAGGTAGCGACATGAGTTACATGAGCGAAAGTTTGTCGAAAAGGGGAAATTTTTCGTTAGCAAACATCAACATCCGTGTCGAGGGGCTAGGAGAAAGTCCAATGCTCATTCACAGAGGAATTCAAGCAACGATTTGTTCATTATATGGACCATGTGAGCTTTCTCAATCATTCGCAATCGTACCCAAGGTGACTGGAAGCTTACCATCATATCAAATCAGAAAAGATGAAATCAAAATTCCCAAAGGAATTTTCCTCGCTGATACAAACTTCAACGTGTCAGCGCCAACCGACTTGCTGCTTGGCTTGTTGGTTCGAAACGAGATTGATCTAAATAAACAGATTCATCTCAACGAAAAGATTGTCTTGCATGAGTCGAAACTTGGATGGACAGTTGACGGTGCCATGCCAGGGAGAAAGAATCAGCGAAATTCTTCAAGTTCTTTGTGCTGCTCAACGTTTTTTTCTGCAATCCCATATCCACACCTGCAAGCAAATGCGTTTTCTGAAATCTCTCGATCTGAATTCGATGAACTTTCTGCAAGAATGAATCGTTCCATCGAATGTGAAGAGTTGCCGAAGGCGAAAATCTTGTCACAAGAAGAAAAATACGTTGAAGATCTGTACGAGGTGTGTTCAAAAAATATCGCGAATTTTGTTTTTTTTTCAAAAATTATTTATTTATTCATGAATATCTATTTTGTCCCCTTCAAAGTAATCCCCGTGAGATATTATACACTTGTGTCAACGGTTTTTCCAATCTTCGAAGCACTTCAAAAAATCATTTTTTTTAAATCTTGTTCAGCTCCTCCTTCGATGCCGTCTTTACCTCGTCAAGCATAGCGTAACGTCCTCCTTTCATGGGCTTCTTCAGTTAAGGAAACAAGAAAAAGTCACAGGGGGCCAGATCTGGGGAATACGGTGGCTGCGGCATCATTAGTGTGTTGTTTTTGGCCAAAAAGTCGCGCACAAGCAACGATGTGTGAGCAGGGGCGTTATCGTGGTGCAAAAGCCAATTTTTGTTCTCCCACAAATCCGGGCGTTTCTGGCAGATTGCTTCGCGCAAATTGCGCATAACTTGCAGGTAATATTCCTTATTGACCGTTCTTCCCTGTGGCAAGAACTCATGATGCACCACGCCCCTGCAATCGAAGAAAACTGTCAGCAAAACTTTCACATTCGACCGAACTTGGCGCGCTTTTTTCGGTCTTGGTTCATGCGGCAGCTTCCATTGAGATGATTGAGCTTTGGCTTCCACGTCATAACCATAAACCCACAATTCGTCAACAGCTATGACCCTCTGAAGCAAATTTGGTTCGTCGCGGACAGAGTTTAACATCTCATTAGCAATGTTCATGTGTTGCTGTTTTTGGTCGCAATTGAGCAATTTTGGTACGAATTTCGCGGCGACCCGTCTCATGCCCAAATTGTTGATAAAAATCGAATGGCACGAGCCAATCGATATGTTTAGGTCCTCAGCAACTTCTCTAACGGTGATTCGACGATTGGCCAATACCATTTTCTCCACTTCATTAATTTTTTCGTCTGTTGTTGAAGTGCTCGGGCATCCGGCACGCTCTTCGTCGTTCACATCTTCTCGGCCTTCTAAAAACATTTTGTACCACCGATAAACGTTGCTTCGGTCCAAGGTAGCTTCTCCGTATGCCACAGTCAACATTCGGAATGCATCCGCGCACTTAATTTCGTTTTTCACACAAAATTTCATACACGTTCTTTGATCCATTTTTTTGAATAAGTAAAAATCGAAGACGATTGAAAACACGTGCAAGTAAAGCAGCTATCACCAATTAAGTGAACATTCAAAATGGCCGAGCTTGTTGGCATAAGTGACAGACATAACGCCACAAAAAAATCAAAATTCGAATACACGTAACCCGCGAAAATTCAAAATTCGCCATACTTTTTGAACACACCTCGTATGCAAATTCAACCATACGCTTGAATGACGGGAAGTTTCAAGTCAGATTTCCTTTCAACGACAAAATCAAACAGTTGGAAGCAATTTATCGAAAGCAATCAAACAGTTTTATGCCAATGAATCTCAAAGACTCAAGGATCCGTTGCGACAGAAGTTGTATTGTGAGTATATTCAACAATTAATCGACAAAGGTTTTCTAGTTAAAGCGAAGCTCAAAAAGGATGAAAAAACCTACTTCATGCCTCATCTTGGGTTTTTGAAACTCACAAGCAACACGACGAAACTTCGTCCAGTCTACAATGCCTCCTCAAAGTCTTAATCTGGTATTTCATTAAACGACGCAATGTTCAAAGGACCTGTTGTGCAGCCAGAATCGTTTGATATTTCAATTTGACATTGAAAAAATATACTAGCAAGTCTGGGTACATCCTGAAGATCGTTGTGAAATACATCAAGTTCATACTCGCTCAAGCTGGAATGTACCTCAGGAAAATTTTCTCAAACTTTCCTAAAGCACTCAAAGACATACCAGTCGAAGATTTGAATTTACCAGAAGGTCACAATGAAACTTTTAAAGCGTTGGGTCTGGGTTACATCGCGATACACGATGTATTTGTCTTCGATTTTCAACCGATGAACGAGGAACCCCTAACAAAAGCTCAACTTCTTGGGTGCATCTTTGGAATCTACGATCCGCTTGGACTCATTGGACCCATTGTGCTTACCGCCAAGCTTTTCATGAAGAAACTTGCTGATGCAGATTGGCATGAACGAATTCCAGCCAAAATTCAAGAAGCTTGGAATGAATTCGCGTCGACGTTTCCCGCTTTGAAAAGTCTCAAGTTCCACGTCATTGCATTATTCAAAAGCCTGTGAAAATCGATTTGCACGGATTCAGCGATGCTTCAGAAGATGGTTATGGTTGTTGTATTTATCTTCGCTCAATGAACGACAAAAGTAAAGTCCAAGTCTCACCTTTGTGCGCAAAATCTCGAGTTGCATCAAAAAACAAGAAATCTCTTGCTCGACTAGAGTTATGTGCGGCTTTGTTGCTGTCAGAGCTTGTACATCGAATTCTAGGAATTCTTCATTCAAAAATTGAATCAGTCACGTTATGGAGTGACTCAACAATTGTTATCAGGCAAAACAGCTCAGCTTTGTCAACCTATGTAGGCAATTGTGTCGCAATCATCCAAGAACTCACTCAAGGTTTCATTTGGAAGTACATTGCTGGTGAAGTCAACCCTGCCGATATCATTTCCCGCGGTCTCTTGCCTGCTGAAATGAGTGAAAATAAGTTATGGTGGCATGGACCACATTTTCTTCAGTTGAGTCAATCTGAATGGCCGCACTCGATCCTTGAAATCGACAAAGGTGCTCTTTGAATTCTGGCTGGGCGAAAGATAACATTGACTGTGTCACAAGTACTGTCACTCGTCTCAAAAATCGAATCAAGACGTGAATTGAAAAAATTGATAAATGTTTTTGCATTTAAAAAGCGTTTCATTCATAACGCTCGAAAACGTGTTTGGTTATTTGTCAATCGATGAGCAAACGCAAGCCAAATTCACCATCATAAAAATTCTGCAAGAATCGTTCTTTTCGAAAGAATACAAGATTTTGTTCAAGTGGAAAGAGAAAATCAAGAAAGCAAAGGAAAAAGGAGAAATCTTGGAAAATTTTCTTGAACAAATCCCTCGCAGTTCTCAACTCAAAGCTTTGACACCCTTCATGGATGACAATTTCATGTTGAGAGTTCAAGGTCGCCTTGAAGCCAGTCCCGAATTGACATATGAGCAAAAACATCAAATAATTCTGCCTCATTGTCATTTCACTGAAGTTCTTGTTCGCCACTTTCACAATGAAAATCTTCATCCACCGCAGTCAACGCTTCTCTCAATCATTCGACAGAAATATTGGCCGATCAACGCTAGACGAGTCATTAGAAAAGTCACAATCAACTGCATCAAGTGTTTCAGAGCAAAAGCTGAAACAGCAAAACAGCTTATGGGTGATCTCCTAATTGACAGAGTCGTTATGCACCCACCATTCACAGCTACCGCAGTCGATTATACGGGATTCTTCTGGATCAAGAGTGGAAATTTGAGAAGTTTGCCGCTGGAAAAATGTTACATTGCAGTTTTCAAATGCATGTCGATGGGCGCGATCCACCTTGAGTTGATCTCTAGTTTGTCAACCGAAGCTTTCATCACCGCTTTTGATCGCTTCACGAAGAAATCACGCAAGTGTAATTTACAGCGACAATGATATGTGTTTCCATGGCACCAACAATGAATTCAAGAAAATTCATGAGCAGTCAAAGGATCAAATCAAAAGTTTCCTTCATGGCAGATCCGTTGAGTGGAAATTCACAACGCCACTAGCACCCCACGCAGGAGGAATTTACGAGTCTGGAGTCAAGAGTATGAAACATCATCTCAAGCGTATCCTCAGTGATACACCTCTGAACTTCGAAAAATTTTATACAATGCTTTGTAAAATCGAAGTTGGTCTGATTCTCGACGATTAATACCAATGTCTGATGATCCCAACGACTTTCGTCCGCTCACACCATCTCATTTTCTCACTGGAAGAGAAGCATTCTCAAGAATCACTGAAAAACTAATCAATTTCAAAGCTAGTCGTCTCGACAAGTGGAAGCTTGCTGAGCAAATCAAGCAAAAATTTTGGCATCAATGGTATCAAGACTACTTGCATCACCTCCAGAAAAGACCAATTGGCTTTCGAGAACAAACTACACTTAAAATTGGTGAGTTAGTGTTGATTCACGAGAAGTATCTGCCTCCGATGAAATGGAAAATGGGTCGGATCACAAAGTTTATGCCTGGACGACGTGGAATCATCAGAAATATCGAAATAAGTGCAACTGATGGTGTCATCGAACGCAACGTCCGTTACATCGTCAAATTTCTGGAGAACGAAGTTTCCTCGCCGGCCCAGTGTTGCGCAATGCAACTCGATTGAATATAAATAAAATTTATCATTAAAATTACCATAAAATTTTGAATTTGAAAACGTAAATTATTTCAAAGCATTGAACGCTTTCAATGCAACATACAAGACATTGAACTTTTTTATACCAGTTGACATGTAAGAAGCAGTGGAGGTCTTTCGATGTTCTTTCTTTCTTCCTCAAGCCGTCAAAGAGAATAGAGTAAAATAATAATTCATTGAAAATCCCATTGAGGTAAAAAAAATTATTATGTATAAAACTAGCTGTAATCTAAATAAATTATATTTTAAGGCTTTTTCTTGGATACGAAAAATCGTCTTTCAATCCTCTTCAAAAATTGTTTGCCAAGTGAGGTTGATGCAAATTGCGGTCCACGCGAGAGACGTCACAACAGTTTCCTCGATTGCTAAACAAATTGTTTGAAGGCTACAACCAGATGAACCAATTAAAGATTATTGACTAAGCACTGTCACTTTCGGAACAACTTCTACCCCGTTTCTTGCAATCCTCAAATTGCATCAATTGGCAATAGATGAAATGGAAAGGTATCATGCTGCAATTAAGTCGGAATTAAAAGAATTGTATGCCGATGATTTATTATCCGGGGGCATAACCTATATGAAAGCGTGAATAAAAAAAGATGAGTTGATCAAACTTTTGAAATCTGGTGGCTTCCAACCAAGGTAATCGATAGCAAACGACAAGCAAAAACTAAAAAGTCACCCTGCTGGGGATATCAAAATGAAAGATTTAATCGATTTTGGATTGGATAATGGATAATAGTCACTGGAAGTTATGTGGTTCCTTCTGAAGGATTATTTTACGTGTTGATTGAAAAAAGGGAGGTTTCAACAACAATATTGCAAAACGCTCGATTTTTTCTGAAAGAGTAGGTCTGATGGATAGCACCTGTAATGATAACAGCATAAATCCCACTTCAAAGCCTATGCTTATCTGGGCAAGATTGGGATCAACCAATACCAAATGTAATAAATATAGAATGGGTTAATCTGCAGGAGCAAAAACATAATATTGAAGACATTGAAATTCAAAGATGGGTAACATACCAAAAAAATTCACTCCACAGATTCTGTGATGCGTCTCAATGCACATACGCAGCAGCAATTTATATAGTAATGCAATCAGGGTCATCGATCAACAGTCATCTGTAAATAGCCAAAACAAAGTTGCACCAGTGAAACCAGTTAGTATACCCCGTCTAGAGCTACGCAGTGCAGTCTTGTTCTAGCATGGTTGAAAGGGCATCCGACTCGGTGGATAGTCTCGTGAGCAATAGAATAGCTCATATCTTAGAAAAAATAATCCAGCCGATGTAGCTTCGAGGAGAGTCAAACCCAAGGACTTAGTCAGAAATCAACTTGGTAGAACGGACCAAGTTGGCTAGTTGAAAGTAGTGATGAGTGGGCTAAAATTGAAGAAATTCAATCAATAGATATCAAGAAGTAGAAACATATAATGTTTAATGTTAGATGGCAAGCAGAAAATTTCTTGAACGGCCTGGTGGATACGTATTCAACATCGACGAATTTATTAAGAGTTACGGCATATTGCTTCTGTTTCGTCAAATCGAAAGCAAACTAGTCAGGCAGTCTTACATACTTGACCATTGGTGAATTAAAGTAGCTTTTCAAATTCTGGATCAAAGCTGATCAGCAAGCTGAATGTTCACAAGAAATAACGCATCTTATAAAGTCAGCATACCTAGGGAATAAAAGTTGACTGGCTAACTTCAATCCATCTCTGGATGACAAAGAATCACGCGTGTTGTAGGACGATTAAAACACGCCCAGTTAACATTCGATGAAAAATACCACAGAATGGGGAGCTCACTGATCTAATACATACTACATCAAATTCATCAGTCAACTCTACATGGACAAATATAGCGAGTGCTGAATGTGCTCAGAAGGAAATTCTGGCTAATGGATGGCCTTAATTGCATAAAAATATTTAAACATATGTGCATCCATTGTTTCCATGCCAAAGCAATCACATCAACATAACTGATGGGAGATTTACCACAACCTCAAGTGACTGTACCCCGTCCATTCACTAATACGGGAGTTGATTTTTGCGGACAGGCGAGGAAGAGGAAGCAAGACCACAAAAGCATACGTGACCTGTCAACGCTTGCTTTCGTTGCAGACTTACGACAGCTTATGAGTAGACTCAGCTACGTTCAACGTATGTACTTTGACTGGGGCACCGATTTCATTGGCACACCTGCTGGGCTGAAGAAGATGTCGGAAATCAGTGTTGGAGCGGCCGAAGCTCTAGCACGAAATGGAGTAACACGGCATTTCAATCCTCCAGCTTCACCCCATTATGGAGGGCTTTAAGAAGCTGGAGACAAGTCCATAAAATCGCATTTACGTCGAGTGGTAGGCAATTTAGCGTTAACCTACGAAGAATTTACCACTGTTCTAACAGAAACTTGCCTTGAATCCCGGGTATTGTGTCCCCTTTGAGACGACCCGATGTATACCGCAGTACTAACTCCTGCTCAATTCTTAATCCGTGACACGATGATAGCTCCACCGTAGATTACTTTGGAAGAAGCCAATATTAACCACCTCGACAGTTTGTATCTGGCTCAGAAAATCATCTAAGATTTCTGGAAACGGGTGCGAATGGGTTATTTTAGCGATCTGAAACACCGACTGAAGTACATCAAAACTTAAAACAATGCCAAAGTTGGCGACTTATGCTTACTGAAGGAAGAAAGAACTTTGTCTTGCCGATGGCTTCTAGCCAGGATCACTTAGGTCCACTCAGGAGATGATGCGGTAGTGCGAGTCGTAACGTTGCTTTCAAATGGCAAACTCTACAAAAGAGCAATCACGAAAATTGCACTATTGCTAGTTCACACAAGTGCAAAGGAGCGCACGAAGTATAATATAACCAACGTTACTCTTCCCATTTCAGTTGTTACAACGCTATTACCTGACCTGCATACTTTCCCAATTACCTAACTAGATTGTACCCAGAACATTAAAAATTGCTAATTTAGAGATAGATCCCTTATTTCCTTTCTTTCATATGGACGTTGACGTCAGACAATATATACACTAATATTGAATAAATTTTGAAATTTAAAAAGATAGGTGGATGCCTAGCATAAAGTGATAACTTCACTCCGCCAAAATCACGTAACAAACTGCCATGAATGATTGGAACCACTAAAGACTGAAAGGGATACGACAGCCAAATTCTTCACATGCTGAACAAAAGCAGGACAAATAAGAAACGACACAGAAAGTATGAAAAATAAAAAAACAATAAAACCTTCCTTTTAATTTTGCGTGTTTTTTAATTTTATTTTCGAAACCGATTTTCGATCGTTATCGTTCGATCTTCTTCAGTGATTGTTTTGCTTAACCTAAAGGTCCTACTTATATACTAGTTCCTTAATTATATTGAGGGATGTTTCCTGAAGAGGGTAATTAAAATCTACTTTACTCAAATTCCTTTCGTCGCACTTGAAAATTACTTAACTAATTAGCTTGAAGAGCCAGGATTTACAATTGCCTGCATCGTTGTTCATTAGCATGGCTTTTTCTCTTGAAATGGTGAGACTCTCCATTGCATCCAGTTCTCTCGCATCTCTTGCTTCTCGTACGTGCGTCATCCTCTATGATTTCGTGTCCTTGAGTTATAATATGCTTCGCTACTGCTGATCTAAACTTATTCTTCTTTTCTGTTTTTCCTCGCTGCACTAGCTTTGCCTTAATGTTCTCGCATCCTGGTGTTGATTAATCTTCTTGTTTGTCCAAGAAAGAAAGTATTATATAACAAGTAACACCTAATAACTAACTACTATATTTACAGTACGGTTCTTTTCTTCAATTATTCTGAGGTGTTACCACTCCTCAGCCGGGGAGTATGCTGCATCTATTCTGCATCAAAGTCTGAAATAGAAAGAGAAAAAAAATTTTATAAAAAAAAGAAAACCGAGTTCAAAATGCCCTAAGAAGTATGAAATAAATTTTGTGACAGCGGTGCCATATCAGTTTTTCCACGTTTCTTTTGTGATGATGCACATGTTGGAAGGTTTTTATGTTGAAATGGGAAATCGATTTGGTGACGCTTCCATAAAATTTATTTCATCCTTTTTAGGGCATTTTGAAGTCGGTTTTCTTATTTTTATCAAAGTTTTTTATTTTGCCCTTTTTAGCGGCGAATTTTTTTAACTCAGTTACTTGAATACGTTGTACTTTGTTATCTAAATATAATTTTTAAGACTGCAATGCAAAACTCACTACTGCAAAAATCTGCAGCGTACATAGGACTCAAATTCAGTGCTGGTACATTTAAGTACAAGATCTCATCAACGTCTACCGCGATTTTAGGTTTCATAAAAATCACATATAAATTGTAGCTTTTATAAGTTTTTGTTTTTCGAGCTTTGCCTAACCACCATTTCGATATTTTGACTCAACCTGGGCGGCCGCCATTTTCTTTCCGATGATTCGACTTTGAATGCCTTATTCTGGGCTTTACCAAACACTTGAATGAATTTTTGTACCAATTTTGGTACAAATCGGAGCTATACTTTAGTCGGAACAGAAATTAAACTAAACAGTTTTAAACTAAAACAGCCTCTATTTTTTGGTTAACCAATATGAATGATTAACAAAACGTGTCGAAATATTTCATTTCTGAAAATTTGGCGAAAATCCAAGCAAAATTGCCAAAACCATGCAAAAATTTTGTTACATTCTCTCCGTATATATATATATATATATATATATATATATATATATATATATATATATATATATATATATATCTATATATGTAAATATATATATACAGTCTTCCACAAAAGTCAAGGTACAGTGATAAATATCATGAAAATTGTTTGATATTTTTATTTAAAAAACCTATTGTGATAAAATTTTTTTGGTATTACTTCAACTATAATCATTACACTTTAAATTCATGTAAAACAAAACGAAAATTCTGTCGTATTAATATATTATTACATATGATGTGTTGGAAAGTCAATGAATGAAGTCCACAAAAGTCATGGTACACCTAAAGAAAAATGATACAAATTGTAATTATAATCTTGCATAGTTATTTGAATTATACTTTTCTTAATATTTTATCGGATATCCTTTCATCTGAATTACTGACTTCAGTCTTTTAGGCATAGAATATACCAATTTTTTAGTAAATTCGCCGCTGATTCTGGCCCACTCCTCCAATATAGCATCCTTAAGCTGCGCCTTGCTTGATATCACGTATATATATATATATATATATATATATATATATATATATATATATATATATATATATATATATATATATATATATATCTCTATATATGTAAATATATATATATATGTATATATATATATATATATATATATATATATATATATATCTATATATGTAAATATATATATATATATATATATATATATATATATATATATATATATGTATATATATATATATATACATATATATGTGTGTGTAAATATATATATATATATATATATAGATATATATATATATACATATATATAAATATAAGAGTATATATATATATATATATATATATATATATATATATATATATATATATATATATATATATATATTGTTACATGCACGAATAATTCTGAGCTACTGTTGCAATTAAGAACCCCATGATCAACAAAGTGAATTTACTCGAAACCACAAGAACCCACCCAGCATGATCAACATCTGAAAGTGACGTCACTCCATTCATTAACCTGCTCGAATATACTAGGTACCTCTCGGGAGAACATTCGCCAATGTACGAGAAATGGGTTGTTAATGGCTAGAGACCCTATATAAAGCGAGCGGAATGAATGTGGGATCATTCATTCGACCGCGATAAAAACTGCGATACTGTGTGGAGAGCGATATTGTTCGAGTAATAGCTAAGTGATTTTCGTTGATTGTGAAGTTATCTTAGAAGACAATTGCGATAGAAATTTATGGACAAGTGAAAGTTAGATTTTAATAGTGAAAATTATAATTGCGAAAGCGATCGAAATCAAGGTAAACATCACACAGAAGCTGGAGAAACAGTCAACCGAAAAAGAAGCGGAGCTCGGTTATCTGAGCAAACAAATTAAAGGCGTCGAGGAAAAGGTTGACCAGGTCGAGGAAAAGGCTTACTAGGTCAAGGAAAAAGTCAGCCAGGTCGAGGGAAAGGTCAGCCAGGTCGAGGAGGAGATGGAAAACATGAAAAAGGAATTGGAAGCAGCGAAGGCAGTAGTAACCACCTCACCAGCCCTGCTTACAACCGTAGCGCAAAGCTCATCCAGAAATGTGAAAGCACTAATATTCAACGGGCAAACGGCGTGGAGTATTCACAAAACCCAGTTTGAAGCCACCGCTAGGGCAAATCAATGGAATGAACCGGAACGAGTAACTGCATTAATTCTTGCTCTTAGAGGCCCAGCTGCCAAGCTGTTGCAGACTATCCCCGTCGAGTTGCACTCAAACCCGGCCCGACGATCATCTGAAGCAGATTTACCGGGCACAGCTATGGCATCGAATGCAGAAGTCTGGCGAAACCTAACAGCAGCCAGCCCAAGAAGTTGAGTGCCTGGCACTTTTGGCTTATCCAGCTTACGATCCAGAACATCGAGATAACGCAGCAACAGAAGCATTCATCAGCGCCTTAAAGGACCAGGAATTGCAACAAGCCGTGCGTTTAGCAAACGGTTGACGACGCATTGGCTTATAGTCTGATCTTTGAGGCAGCGAAAAATTTGACTCACACCACTGCCCGGGTCCGTAAAGTAGTGGCAGACGAGTGCAGGGGTAAGCACGTGGAAAATGAGTGAGACCCGCATGTGAATGGTGCGCCTAGATGCTGGGATTGCGGAGAGAAGGGGCACTTGCAAGGAAATTGCAAGAAGCGAGGAAAACCGAGCTATTGTCCAGGGTAGAGGAGATCCAGACCGAGTCAGGAGCCCAGAACGGAAGCCCCTCAAACTGACAGAGCCAACTTCGTGGGGCAGAGGTTGGCTTCGAGGATCGACGTCCCCAGCACCACCATCACTGTATGAAGACTACATCGTGGAGAAGCGGACAAGTTGACGGAGAACATTGCACCATAACCATCGACACTGGTGCAACCCGATCGATCATCCGACCAGTCCATGTGAGACAACAACTACTTCACAAGGGCAGGATTTTCTCACTACGGACAGCTATGGGAGAAACTGCAACTGTCCATGGAGAGGTCAACCTCCAGATACAGTTGGGAGACCTTCCGTTCCGACATAATTTTCTGGTCCCGAATATTATGGATGACTGCATTCTCGGAATGGGTTTTCTGCGACCACATGGAATCACGTTGGATTTGGGCAAACGGTTATTGAAATGGCAGAATGTCGAAGTATTGATGGAGGATCCCAGCGTTCAAATTCCCAAGATGAATGTGGTAGTATGTGCCGACACTGATGTACCGAATTCTTCTGAAAGCATTGTATGGGCCAAGCTTGATGGTGATTCTGGAGACCAGCGATCTTATCTGATAGAGCCAACGAAGACGTCCGCATTGCGCAGTTTGATTGTAGGACGAAGACTTGTAAGATCTATAAGGAACGGATACGTGCCGGATGGAGTCCTTAACACCGCAGACTCAACCATGAGCATCAAAGCGGGAGAAGTCATCGGCAGCTGCCAGCCTGTTTCCACCATCACCTCTTTGGAAGCCACTCACGACCATCATTGGAAAAGGAAGCAAGACGCAGACAAAGCCCGGGAATCCACGTCTACAAAATCGAAGCAGGTCAAATCGCCAGTGCAGCTATTCAAGCGAGCCTCTGATCTGGTCACCAAGTACAGAGACATCTTCCCAACAAGCGTGGATGACCAAGGCCCAACGAGTATGGTAACTCACGTCATAGATACACAGGGAGCCAAGCCAATCCGACAAGCGCTGAGAAGTCTTCCTATAGCCAAACAAGGAGAAGTGAGCGCACTGATCTTGGACATGGAAAAACAAGGCGTTGTCGAGCCTTCTGTAAGTCCATGGGCCGAGACAGTGGTTCTAATGAAGAAAAAGCATGGTAGCACTCGTTTTTGTGTCGACTATAGACTAGGAAAGATAGTTACCCACTTCCACGCATCAATGACATCATGGACACTTTAGCCGATGCAAAATGGTTTTCTACACTCGATCTCAAGAGTGGCTACTGGCAGGTACAAATCGATAAGAAGGACCGCGAGAAAACCGCATTTTCAGTTGGGACCGGATTGTGGCAATTTGTGGTGATGCCATTTGGGATTTGCAATGCTCCAGCCACTTTCGAATGCCTGATGGAATACATGCTACGTGGCTTAACCGGGAAAACCTGCTTGGTGTACCTTGATGACATCATTGTCATCGGGAGAACGTTCGAAGAGCATCTGCGGAACTTAGAAGAAGTTTTCTCCTGATTGCGACTGGCTAATTCGAAACTTAGTCCCGACACGTGTACCCTTTTTACAGCTGAAGTAAAATACCTGGGACACGTCGCATCAGCAGAATGGGTCAAAACAGACCCTGAGAACATTGAAGCCATGAAAAGTTGGCCAACACCCAACAACATGCGCCAACAACAAAGTTTTCTGGGTCTGGCGACCTACTATCGAAGATTCGTCAAAGACTTTGCCAAAATAGCTAAGTGTCTCCGTCAGTCAACCGAGAAAAATCTTCAGTATGTCTGGAATGAACAATGCCAGGTAGCCTTTGAGACCTTGAAGGAAAAGCTGTGTAAATCACCCGTGCTGGCATATCCAAAACCCGGAAAAATGTTTGTAGTTGACACCAATGCGAGCAACGGCGGTATTGGAGCTGTACTCTCGTCTTACAGTCGAGTTCTTTCTAAAAGTGAGAGGAACTACTGTGTGACCAGGAAGGAGCTATTGGCTATAATAGACGCCACCAAGCAGTTCCACAGGTACCTATATGGCCAGAAATTTGTTCTTCGAATGGACCATGCATCATTAGGATGGCTGCTCAACTTCAAAAACCCTGAGGGACAAGTTGCGAGATGGATCGAAAGATTGCAGTCATACGACTACGAAATTGTTCATTGGAAGGGCGGTGTTCAGAATTATAATCAATTTGTAATCTATCCATAAAATTAATTATACAGCAAAGCATTCATTATTGAAAACATTGACCTCTTGATTCATTGAACTATGTAATTTGCTTGCTTCTCCATATTTCAAATAGTCAGCATTTTTTGTCTTCATCGAACATCGTTCAGTTATTTAAAACATGTACACATATGTGCAACAGTAAGCACATTCTTTGCTCGATAATTGAACTCTGTTCTGGTTGACATAATTGATGAGCATGTTGTTTTAGAATATAAATACAATTGAATGTTGAATAAAGGAGTTCAGTTTTGGAATCAGATCAGTGCGTGTACTATTCGTGACCTTTCAAAGCGTGTTATTTTTATTTGTGACTTTCACAGTTTGAGGAACAAGTATTAGTTTCTCAACATTTTTGGTCCGTCGAGCCGGATTACGAATTGGATCTGGATACGAATTTTTTAGTGGCAAAGCATCGGAGACAATAATGATTTGGTTCTGGTGATATTTGATAAAATCGATTCTTAGCGCAACCATTGCTCAAAATCTCCACCGTTGAATTACTTTATACAAGTTGGTGCAGACGAGTTTTTGGCTCCGCTGTTATAAGAATCTGAAATTAATCAACACCAGTGCTGAACTACATCCTGAGGAGGGTCTTCGCCAATATGCCGGAAACAAGGGGCGACAAATCCACAACTGCATCTGCTGCCACGAAAGATGATAAGGGAACTTCATCGACTACGGTCACACAATACGACCATTTTTGCAACATTGCGAGGCTGAAGAAAAACTTCGGGAAGGATAGCAAGGATCGTCATAATCTTGGCTATTTTGAGGCAAGGCTGCAACGACTGCAGGAGTTATGGACAGCATGTCAGGAGCATCATACTCTCATGCTCGACGAGATGGCTGACAATCCTGCGCGACGCAACTCGTATCTTGAAAATTTCGAGACTAGCGAGAACCAATATTTGGACCTGCTAGGGGCGTTCAAAGGTGTCATCAGGCAACATCAGGGTGAATCGAGCATCAGTATTACTGAGAAACCTGTATCTGGAACTACAAAGGTTCAGCTTGAGCGTTTGGTAATTCACAAGTTCGACGGGAGTTACAGACAATGGCGGATGTTCATCGATTTGTTCACGTCAATGGTGCACAATAATGAGTCATTATCTGCAGTAGAAAAGATGCAGTACTTAAAGACTCATCTGACTGGAGAGGCGACACGTGTCATCCAGCATATGGACATCAACAGCGAGAATTACGAGGCAGCATTGGAAATGCTTCGTAAACGATACGACAACAAACGATCCATCACGTGGAGCTATCTACATACGTTCCACAAACTACCGGCAGTTAAGGAGGAACGCGACTTTAACATTAAGCAATTCATGGACACTACGGCTGAGCTCATTGCCAATATGAAGAGCATTGGTGTAAACACGGAGCATTGGGATATACCGATCATTTATTCAGTTACACAAAGAGTAGACCATGAAACAAGAAGATTATGGGAGACGTCCATTGGAGCATCATCAGAGATACCAACTCTAGCAACGTTCATAGATTTTTTAACAAGCCGTTTCAGGACATTAGAAGCGTTGAATGGTCCTAAGAAACCCCAAAAAGTGGATGCACTCAAGGTTCGTGACGTAACGACTTGCGACATTTGCAGCGAAAGTCATCGCATAAATCAATGCGATACCTTCAAGGCATGCTCTAAACAGCACCATACATTGCTCCACGACAGCAATAAGAGAATGTCTGCAGTATTATCTAGTGACGCTAAACCATTTACACCATCAACAAATTCACTTTTTGCCGAAGAAAATTATCTTTGCCAGCAAGTGCTATTGGCGACAGCCCGAATCAAGGTGGAAAACGCTTCATCGGAGTTGATAACATTAAGAGCACTTCAGCGGTTTCGGTGTAGGTGATGAACACTCTTCAGGAGCTGCCACACGTCATCAACTACAGGGCAGCTCAACCGCGTGGTCCCAAGGTGGGTATTGGACCTTATATACATGTGGGAGCACACCCAACATGCAAGTTATACGAGCCGTAAGCTTCCACATAGACTGTGGTTGTCGACTACAAAGTGTTGAGAATAATGGTGCCAGTCTCCTGAGTGAAAGAACCACTTATTCTTTCACCCGGGCCATCTTTGGCTATCAACATGATAGCACATGTTCTTGGCCCGATGGAGACCAGCGTTTCCAGCATAGGGCTGGTGCCAGCAAACAGCGGTTTCGTTGTAGGTTGGGCCAAGAACATGTACTATCATGTTGGTAGCCAAAGATGGTCCGGGTGAAAGAATAAGTGGTTCTTTCACTTAGGAGACTAGCACCATTATTCTCAGCACTTTATTAAGAGCACTTGTTGATTCTGGTTCACAACGGACATTCATCACGGAATCAGCTGCTCAACTGCTCGGACTGAAACGCGAATACGCTAAAATTACGATATGTGGTCTAGGAGCAACCTCAAAAGTTCAAACAAAGGGAAGCGTGCTGCTGAATATCAACCCAAGATGTGGAGATAGCGTGTTCACTGTATCAGCTTTGGTGATACCCAACATTACTAATATATGTCCTTCAATCGACACTAAAGTGAAGCTTCCAAAGACATTATCACGTGCTGACTTAGCGGACCCGTTATGTGGCACACCTTCACGTATTGATATGTTGCATGGTGCAGATGTTTACAATTCTGTAGTTCTGCCGGGATTCAAGAAAGGATCGCCTTGCGCTGTCAATAATGTATTCGGATGGATTTTACTCGGACCGACATCCATGGCAGCAACTTCAAATTCTTTGGCAGGAATTGTATCATTGGTCAGTATTGAAGAAGAAACAGACCAACTTGTGAAACGGTTCTGGGATCTTACAGAGGCACCAGTCAATCCTATCCTAAAGCCTGAAGAAACTGCTGCTGCGGAATGGTACCAGAAAACAACCAGACGAGACGACTTTGGAAGATATATCGTGAGGCTTCCATTCAAGGAGAATGTTGAGCCTGCAAAATCTCTACGCGATTCTCAACGAAACGCTCATATTAGGTTTTCACAGCTAGAAAGGAAACTAGCCAACGACGGAAAGCTACGGCAGCAATATATAGAGTTCATGGAAGAGTACAGGAGACTAGGACATATGGTAGAGGTACCTGCTCAAGAGAAACACTCGAAGTACAGTTACTATTTACCGCATCACGCTGTGGTTAAGGCAGAGAGCACAACTACGAAACTGAGAGTAGTCCTCAACGCGTCTGCAAAAACGCCATCAGGGAAATCACTCAACGACACACTCTTAACTGGGCTGAGCTATCAAAATAACATCATTCACATATTGATGAAGTGGAGGACATACAAATATGTTGTAGCAGCTGACATCGAAAAGATGTACAGACAAATAATCATAGACCCCAGAGACCAAGATTATCAACAAATTCTGTGGCGAAACCATCCTTCGCATCCAATGAAACACTACAAATTGACAACAGTTACGTATGGAACAGCTAGTGCTCCATTCCTGGCCATGCGGACGTTACATCAACTCGCTGATGACGAGAAGTTGTTTCATCCCCAGGCGTGCCATTCGATAAAACACGATTTCTACGTAGACGATGTACTTACCGGTGGAGACACGATTGATCAAGTGAAATGCTTTCAACAAGACTTAATCACAGTACTCCACAAAGGAGGTTTCAACTCGCGGAAGTGGAGTGGTAATGACGACGCTCTTTTGAATGCAGTTCCCGTTTCTGACCGAGAAACAAACGTACCGCTTAATATTCACAAGGATGCTCATATTAAGACACTTGGTTTGCGATGGCATCCAGCCAGAGATTCATTTTCATTCAAAGTAAACCTTGAACCAATGACCGATGACCCATCAACTAAACGACAGCTTCTGTCAGAGATAGCCAAATTCTTTGACCCAGTAGGATGGTTGCAGCCCTGCATCATTTTTTGGCAAAATCATCATGCAACAACTGTGGCTTGAAGGAACGGAATGAGACGAGCCCGTACCAAACCAACTCTCGGGAAAATGGCGGAATTTTCGTGCCCAACTGTCGGCAATCGAAGAAATTTCGATTCCCCGCTGGCTAAATTATACCAGCATCGAGTCGATCCAGGTTCATGGATTTTGTGATGCATCCGAATCGGCATATGCAGATACTATCTACTTGCGTGTTCTAGAGAATGGTGGAAAATCACTCGTTAAACTTATAACAGTGAAATCAAAAGTGGCCTCCTTGAAAGTACGATCAATACCACGTCTCGAACTGTGTGGTGCAGCCTTGTTATGCGAACTTATGAACAGCACTCTGAAAGCGCATGGATGGGATTGTCTCAGACCGTACTACTGGACTGACTCTACAATTGTGTTGCAATGGTTACGTCAACCGGCAACCAAATGGAAAGTCTTCGTAGTGAATAGAGTTGGAGAGATACAATCAAGCTCAGAGCCAAAAAAGTGGCGACATGTGGGTAGCAAATCAAATCCTGCAGATATCGCATCCCGTGGAGCACTGCCTCAGGCTCTTGTCAACGACAAGTTGTGGTTGAATGGGCCAGACTGGTTAAGTGAAGACCCCAGTTAATGGCCAAAAGGGAATTCGTTTACCAACAGTGCTATGATTGACATCGAAAGGCGAACCAACGACGCGTGTTTGACGAGTGTCTCAGCTCAAACCATCACACCTGAGCAAACGCCCGACATCTCCCAAAGATTCTCATCTTTTACAAAGTTAGTTCGAGTAACTGCGTATTGTTGTAGATGGAAAACCAAAAATAGTAGTACGTTCTTGACCAGCGACGAACTAAAGGAAGCGGAAATCATCTGCGTTCGCATAGCTCAACGAGAAGCATTCTCAGATGAAATTGAGCAACTGGAGAATCACAAGCCTCTGCGTAAGTCAAGTCGCCTTATAAGGCAGCGACCATTCTTGGATTCGGA
Source organism: Odontomyia ornata (assembly GCA_963969285.1). Lineage (NCBI taxonomy): Eukaryota > Metazoa > Arthropoda > Insecta > Diptera > Stratiomyidae > Odontomyia > Odontomyia ornata. The sequence goes on along the minus strand of OZ017738.1, from coordinate 264,855,517 downwards.
AGGACTGCTGAGAGTAGGTGGAAGGACTCAACAGAGTGCATTGAGCTATGACACTAAGCACCAAATTATTTTACCTAGGGGACACTTAGCAAACCTAATTATCAAACACTACCATCATCTTACGTTGCATGGGGGTCAACAGCTGGTTCACGCTACAATCCGAACGAAATTTTGGATAATAGACGGAGCAACAGCAGTTAAGGCATTAACTAGAAAATGCGTCACATGTTTTAAAGTCAACGCGAAGCCAAGCCAGCAGCTAATGGGTCAGTTACCATATGAACGAGTTCAACCAGGCAAGCCATTTGCTCGCACGGGAATTGATTATGCTAGACCCATTTCCATTAAATGGAGTAGTGGTAGAGGCAGCAAAACAACAAAAGCGTATGTTGCCGTCTTCGTATGTCTTTCAACAAAGGCAGTACATTTGGAGTTAGTGTGTGACTTAACGGCAAAGGCTTGCATCGCGGCAATAAGAAGATTCATTGCAAGAAGGGGCATGTGTCACACATTGATAAGCGACAATGGTACTAACTTCGTCGGAGCAAATAAACTGCTGAAAGCAGCCGCCAAAGAGATGATTAAGGAAGCACAACAAACACTCATTATCAATAACATTGACTGGAAATTCATCCCACCGGGAAGTCCGCACTTTGGAGGAATTTGGGAGGCAGCGGTGAAATCAATGAAGCGACATTTGACGAAAGTAATAGGATCACATTTACTTAATGTTGAAGAGATGTACACGTTGCTTGCCCAGATCGAAGCCTGCTTAAACTCGCGACCATTGACACCAATAAGCACTGACTCAAACGATCTAAACGCTTTAACCCCTGGACATTTCCTAACTGGAGAAAACCTATTCAAATTACCTGATGAAAATACACAAGATAACCCAACTAAGAAATGGCAACTCGTCCAGAAATTGAAACAACAATTTTGGCAACGATGGAGCTTAGAATACCTTACGCAGCTACAACAACGTGCAAAGTGGTTTACCGAAAACCGAAACATAAAGGTTAATGACCTCGTGCTCGTCAAACTTGAAAATTGTGCCGCTACTCAATGGCCTCTGGGCAGAATTTTGGCTCTCCATCCCGGAGAGGATGGGTTAACGAGGGTTGTAACAATAAAGACGAGTGACAGAACTATGAAGCGACCCATATCAAAAATCTGTCCACTACCAATAGATGAGGGACACAAGGAGCCTAAAACATCTGAAAACTCCACTATCGATCCTCACTGTACTACTAGAGAGCAAAAAACTGGCATTTCGAAGAAATCATCAACTCTATCGAAACTCATGGTTTGCTTACTGGCAGTTCTAGTTTGCGTAACACGAACTAAGGCAAATTTTACTATAAAACACCCTGAGTCTGGTCTGTACATAGAGCATATCGGTCAAGTACACTTGATGAAAGAACAAATACGAATGGATATTCACATTTCACCTGAAGAAATCAAACAAGACCTTTCCAATCTTCAACAAGTACGTCAGAACACATCGTACATTTGCGAACAAGGTGTTCAACTTCATCAGGATACACGATGCAAGGAGCTAGTGGAGCGACTGAATCAGGGAGTCAATAGTACCTTTGAGCCCATCACCTCATGGATTCAAAATCGATCACGGCGTGGAATTCTGGGAAACATCCTGCAAGGAATATTCGGAGTGAACGATGAAGTCTACACAGATATTGACAACTTAGATGAAAACCAGAAACGCCTTATTGACACCATGCAACATCAAGGACATTTGCTATTAACCACGACTGCTAGAGTCAACGATACTCAACATGCACTGACAACCAAACTAAATGCCATCATTGAGAAATTCAATCACGTGTCCAAAACATTGACAAAAATGTCCTCATGGTACAATTCCATCGACCAGAACCGAATCAGCCTTGATTTTTTAACCACATATCAATTAGCGTTTGAATGGCTAGAACAGATTCAGAATCGTTACAATGGCTTGTATAAAATTCAATCATGAATTGGAAGTCTTGCAGAAATATGCTCACCAACCACCATGCATAAAACACTGGCACTAGTAAAGTTAAAGT
>OZ017738.1:264728451-264848451 GCA_963969285.1 Odontomyia ornata | reverse complement strand
GTTTGATTTCTTCAGGTGAAATGTGAATATCCATTCGTATTTGTTCTTTCATCAAGTGTACTTGACCGATATGCTCTATGTACAGACCAGACTCAGGGTGTTTTATAGTAAAATTTGCCTTAGTTCGTGTTACGCAAACTAGAACTGCCAGTAAGCAAACCATGAGTTTCGATAGAGTTGATGATTTCTTCGAAATGCCAGTTTTTTGCTCTCTAGTAGTACAGTGAGGATCGATAGTGGAGTTTTCAGATGTTTTAGGCTCCTTGTGTCCCTCATCTATTGGTAGTGGACAGATTTTTGATATGGGTCGCTTCATAGTTCTGTCACTCGTCTTTATTGTTACAACCCTCGTTAACCCATCCTCTCCGGGATGGAGAGCCAAAATTCTGCCCAGAGGCCATTGAGTAGCGGCACAATTTTCAAGTTTGACGAGCACGAGGTCATTAACCTTTATGTTTCGGTTTTCGGTAAACCACTTTGCACGTTGTTGTAGCTGCGTAAGGTATTCTAAGCTCCATCGTTGCCAAAATTGTTGTTTCAATTTCTGGACGAGTTGCCATTTCTTAGTTGGGTTATCTTGTGTATTTTCATCAGGTAATTCGAATAGGTTTTCTCCAGTTAGGAAATGTCCAGGGGTTAAAGCGTTTAGATCGTTTGAGTCAGTGCTTATTGGTGTCAATGGTCGCGAGTTTAAGCAGGCTTCGATCTGAGCAAGCAACGTGTACATCTCTTCGACATTAAGTAAATGTGATCCTATTACTTTCGTCAAATGTCGCTTCATTGATTTCACCGCTGCCTCCCGAATTCCTCCAAAGTGCGGACTTCCCGGTGGGATGAATTTCCAGTCAATGTTATTGATAATGAGTGTTTGTTGTGCTTCCTTAATCATCTCTTTGGCGGCTGCTTTCAGCAGTTTATTTGCTCCGACGAAGTTAGTACCATTGTCGCTTATCAATGTGTGATACATGCCCCTTCTTGCAATGAATCTTCTTATTGCCGCGATGCAAGCCTTTGCCGTTAAGTCACACACTAACTCCAAATGTACTGCCTTTGTTGAAAGACATACGAAGACGGCAACATACGCTTTTGTTGTTTTGCTGCCTCTACCACTACTCCATTTAATGGAAATGGGTCTAGCATAATCAATTCCCGTGCGAGCAAATGGCTTGCCTGGTTGAACTCGTTCATATGGTAACTGACCCATTAGCTGCTGGCTTGGCTTCGCGTTGACTTTAAAACATGTGACGCATTTTCTAGTTAATGCCTTAACTGCTGTTGCTCCGTCTATTATCCAAAATTTCGTTCGGATTGTAGCGTGAACCAGCTGTTGACCCCCATGCAACGTAAGATGATGGTAGTGTTTGATAATTAGGTTTGCTAAGTGTCCCCTAGGTAAAATAATTTGGTGCTTAGTGTTATAGCTCAATGCACTCTGTTGAGTCCTTCCACCTACTCTCAGCAGTCCTTCCGAATCCAAGAATGGTCGCTGCCTTATAAGGCGACTTGACTTACGCAGAGGCTTGTGATTCTCCAGTTGCTCAATTTCATCTGAGAATGCTTCTCGTTGAGCTATGCGAACGCAGATGATTTCCGCTTCCTTTAGTTCGTCGCTGGTCAAGAACGTACTACTATTTTTGGTTTTCCATCTACAACAATACGCAGTTACTCGAACTAACTTTGTAAAAGATGAGAATCTTTGGGAGATGTCGGGCGTTTGCTCAGGTGTGATGGTTTGAGCTGAGACACTCGTCAAACACGCGTCGTTGGTTCGCCTTTCGATGTCAATCATAGCACTGTTGGTAAACGAATTCCCTTTTGGCCATTAACTGGGGTCTTCACTTAACCAGTCTGGCCCATTCAACCACAACTTGTCGTTGACAAGAGCCTGAGGCAGTGCTCCACGGGATGCGATATCTGCAGGATTTGATTTGCTACCCACATGTCGCCACTTTTTTGGCTCTGAGCTTGATTGTATCTCTCCAACTCTATTCGCTACGAAGACTTTCCATTTGGTTGCCGGTTGACGTAACCATTGCAACACAATTGTAGAGTCAGTCCAGTAGTACGGTCTGAGAAAATCCCATCCATGCGCTTTCAGAGTGCTGTTCATAAGTTCGCATAACAAGGCTGCACCACACAGTTCGAGACGTGGTATTGATCGTACTTTCAAGGAGGCCACTTTTGATTTCACTGTTATAAGTTTAACGAGTGATTTTCCACCATTCTCTAGAACACGCAAGTAGATAGTTGCTGCATATGCCGATTTGGATGCATCACAAAATCCATGAACCTGGATCGACTCGATGCTGGTATAATTTAGCCAGCGGGGAATCGAAATTTCTTCGATTGCCGACAGTTGGGCACGAAAATTCCGCCATTTTCCCGAGAGTTGGTTTGGTACGGGCTCGTCTCATTCCGTTCCTTCAAGCCACAGTTGTTGCATGATGATTTTGCCAAAAAATGATGCAGGGCTGCAACCATCCTACTGGGTCAAAGAATTTGGCTATCTCTGACAGAAGCTGTCGTTTAGTTGATGGGTCATCGGTCATTGGTTCAAGGTTTACTTTGAATGAAAATGAATCTCTGGCTGGATGCCATCGCAAACCAAGTGTCTTAATATGAGCATCCTTGTGAATATTAAGCGGTACGTTTGTTTCTCGGTCAGAAACGGGAACTGCATTCAAAAGAGCGTCGTCATTACCACTCCACTTCCGCGAGTTGAAACCTCCTTTGTGGAGTACTGTGATTAAGTCTTGTTGAAAGCATTTCACTTGATCAATCGTGTCTCCACCGGTAAGTACATCGTCTACGTAGAAATCGTATTTTATCGAATGGCATAATATATATATGGGGTGTAACGAACTTTGTTCCTGGTGGTTGCAATTTTGCCTCGATTTTCGCCAAATGTTCAGAAATTAGATATTTCGACAAGTTTTGTTAATCATTAAATATATGTATAGAGTTATATATACATATATATATATATATATATATATATATATATATATATATATATATATATATATACAGATATATATATATATATATATATATATATATATATATATACTTAATGTATATATGCATGTATAAATAAGTAAATATATATAAACATACATACATATATATATATATATATATATATATATATATATATATATATATATATATATATGTATGTATGTATATACATTTATATATATATATATATATGTATATAGATATACTCGTATGTATATATATGTATATATATATGTATATACATATATATATATACATATATATATATATATATATATATATATATATATATATATATATATATATATATATATATATATATATATATATATGTATATATGGAACCTAACAGGAAGAAAGGCGTATCATTTTTTTCTTCATTTTCTAGTTCCGTGGTATTTAGTGCCAATACCAGTTTTATGCTGCTAAGTGAGCCACACCATGATAAATGTTTTGTATCATAGTATCTGTTGTAGAATGAAAAGCTCAAATGAAACAACCTTGAATGATTATTGATACAGAATAATTTTATTTTTGCTATTTACATAATTTATACAATTATTTTACAATGGCTTTCGTTCATTTAGCATTTGTGACTCTAGTCAGCATTTTGATGTTGCAATGAACTTTGATGTGTTGTTCCACATAGAATTGCTGTACGTGCAGGGCATTGTTCCACCTGCTGTTTCGTCATTTTCAGCTTTGGCTGTTGCGTATTTATGGTTGAATTTGATGACTGCTGTAGTTCATTGATCGGAATCACGTTTCTGGTGATTGGAGTGGATTTTGGCCGGTTGTTGACCGTTTATGTTATTGATCGTGGTGACTCTTGTGTTTATGATGGTGTTGATGTGTACGTGATGTTGTTGTACGATATTGGTGTTGTTACCTTACATTACCGCCCACCATAACCCTTGCGAGGTTCTTAATCAGTAGATGTTGCAGATAGGTCGTACCATGTTGTTGGTTGATGATTGGGTGTAAAATTGAATTTTTTTTTACGATAACGTCAAATGAAGAACACAGATGGCTATTATCATCAAACTAGTTATGACGGAAAGACTGATGCTTGCTATGTGTTGTCGAATGGTTGACTAAGAAATCGCTTGGTAGTCTTCAACAATAATTTGTTGTTGTTCGATATAAGCTCCGAATGATTCCTCTGCTTTGATTATAGTTGGAGCCGAAAAGTTGGGAATGGTTTGTAGATTTATAGTCTGATTGACGTTAAGTTGGTGTGGAAGGATATAGATGGAGAGATTTTTCGTAGAGGCCATCCATGTAGCAGTAAACAGAGAGTTCTCAACTCTGACGCTGCAATCTTGCGACAGTTTCACTATTCCTGTACCGTTAAGGATGATTGTTTGGAGATAACTTTAGCATACTGTCTGTCCAGGGGTCACGGCTGATGTAGTATACATCCAAGAATTTGCATGGTATAGTTGTTTTTAACACAATATTACGTGATTTGAAGATATGCACTGCACATGAATTCCTGCCAAACACTTTATGCATTTCGTTGATTATGCAATTGGGTTTTGACTTGACGTCGTACAGTATGCTGTTGTCCACGAGGTACTGATTGGCTATAGTTTTTGAAAGGTCCTTGGCAAAAGCTTGTAAGTACTGCTGCAGGTTGCAATTCACGCATAAGATCGTTGGCGATATGTCTGTGGCTAAAATGTATTGTTGGTTACCCTTACACTTCAAGGGTTGTCGCGCTGTCCAGCCTTGCGGGCCCGGTTCACTCCGTTGGAGACGGCGCAGGCGCCAACTCGCTGTCCCTAGGCTGGAAGGATTTAAAAATAAGATTTTCAGCGAGTAAACGATCCTACAGTGCATGCACGAGAGCTAAACACTAGAAAAAAGGGAAAAAAACGTTTCACCTCCTCTTTCTACACTTGATCCTAAACCCCCCCCAACTTACCCTTTTTACCCACACCACGACCTCCTGAAAGAAAAATGGTAGTCTGAACGGGGGAAAAGAAAATCTCACCGCTTGAACGTCGCGCACAATCCAGGTTATTTTTTCGTTAACAATAACAAGAATATTTCCGGAGATAATTAAAACAATATATTCACACAAATGAAATCTATTAAATAAATGTAAGAACAAATATAATTAAAAGGTACCTTTTCCTAATTTTCGCTAAGCTATCCCTATCCTGGGGCCCCAGCAAACGATCGTCCGTGGTTACTTGCGCCAACCTCGGGAGCCGGATTCTCGTTCTGATGAGCTTCTCGCCAACCGGAATTGTTCTTCCGTGGGACAGGTGTTGTACCGCGGTATGATGAGCGCCGTGATAACGATGATGATGTTGATCCCAGACTTATTCACCTTTTTCGCGCTTCCAAATTTTTATCCTTCGATCTTTCCTCGCTCGTTCCAATCCCAAAAAAGAGGGCCTCCGTTATCCCTCAGCCCTTTAAATTGGCTCGCCTTAACGGACGCCCGCTACATTGGAGGTGGTTGGCGTCCCATTCGTACGACGAACTTCCATTCTGCTTTTGGCGCGGTTCGTAGCGCGGCTACCAACCATCTTCACTACCTCAGCTCCGCACCCATGGTCGTTGTATGCGAGCTGGTCTGCTTTACCCATTATTTCGGATCAGCTGGGCAGTCCCAATACGTGGGTCACTAGAACATCGCAGAATGACATCGCAGAATGACATTTCGTGTTAGCAGTGGAAAGTTAATACAAAGCGAATGCTATTAGTCCAGATCAATTAGCTTACGCCCTTTGAGTTGTGTTTCCATCCTAAAAACGTTTAATTGTCGCTAGAATTGCACGCCCTGCATTCAATCGCTTGTTATGACAACAGTGTAAGCGAATGGTTCGCAAGTCAGTGTTCAGATTTGTCTTTAAAGAAAATGTGAAATGAATTGTGAAATAGTGTACCCGAAAGAAAAGCTTGTCCGCTTCATTTTGCCGCGTCAAAAATCATTTCCATTCAGTTGTAATCCTTCTGTATTTGATTTGTTTTTTCCTTTTTCTATTACTTAAAAAATCTTGTCTGTTTTCTACCTTTTCTCCCAAACGCATACTCAGTACTTCGTTAATCATCAATTTTCGTTCAAATCAGATTCTGTCTCATTTATATGATTTCATTGCCGATTTATTTTTAATTTCCATTAAAAGCTGACCTTTTCCGCTCCTCAATATTCATTTCGTTTTTGTTTCTTAGAGACTCAAAATTTTCCATTAGCATGCGCCTGTACAATTTTTATACATTTCTTGATTTCTTGCACCTTTTTTTTCTTGTTTCAAAATCCAGTAGCATTTCAATATTTTCTTATTTCTAGCTTCATTTGTAGTAGGGAAAAGGACGTCAGCGTTTTAAAACTACCTTGATTTCATTTTTTGTGGACTAATTGCCTGCCGCCGCTGCGACCGGTTGCTGCTGCTGTTGTGGTGGTTGTACAATTGCTTGTTGCTGTCTTGACTGCGATTGTTGTTGAATCGGCTGTGGTTGGGGCTGATTAGGGTGCTTACTTTTCGGAAGACCAGTACTTTGTTGACCTCCTCGGTTATTTCGGCCCCGATAATTATTGCTACCTCGATAACCCCTGTAACCGCCTCCTCCACCGTGCATATTCATGTTACGATTGTAATATCCGCCGCGGGAGCGATAGTTGCCACGCCTTGTCGATGAAATAACAAAAGTTTCACTAATTAATTTGCGCTCCTGGTGCCAGTCCGTACGATTCTTGCCTTTTGTTCGGTCCGCTGCTGCTTCACACGATATATTATCAAAGAAAGATTTAGCCCTGTCATAACCTACTCCGATAGGATCTTCTTCCGGCTCGAGATCACCAGCACCAGTCTCATTGCCAGAATCATCCTTTTTGTCAGTTTCACCATTAATCTGCTCGGGTTTGGGTTCGTCTCCCACCTTAAGTTTATCCAACTGTGAACGCAGCTCTTCAAATTGATTATTTGCTTGCTCGAAATCATAGTCCTGATCGAATTTCAGGGGGATTCTTTGCACGCCCCTTGTTATTATTTCCGCCCTGTCGGAAATTTCCCTGGAATTGGAATTGATTATGCATTCGTCCACAACCGCGATTACCACGCATGTTGTTGTTACTGTTTGCGCGATTCATCCAGCCACGGTTTTGATTGTTATTTGCATTTGATGTTACTGTTTTTGCGCGATTCATCATGTTGTTGTTACTGATCCATTCCTTTACCTGATGCGGTGACCAGGAGTGGGCCCCTTAACGCCTTCCGAGTCAGTGATAGCCTTTGTGGAGCGCTTGTGTTAGATGCGTTTCCATAGGCTACCCTTGTTGGGAAGAGTGATGGTCGACCGGCCCCCTTCTGATGTCGTTCGTCATCCATTGGTGCCGTTTGCTTCATAGCTAAGCTAAACGCCCTACTCCAGCTCGACTGATAAGTTAACATTTCTTTGATATACAACAATACCATTTTTCTTTTGTATTTAAGTTAAACAAAGTATTTGTGTTAAAGTTAAACCAAAAATACAATGGATCAACTCTTACCTCGACGCTCAAGCGGGGTTGGGGTATGTTAATAGTATGCATCCTGATCTCCTTAGTGCTCATCCGTAACATTCCCCCCCTACTTCAAGTGAATTTCCCTGGAAATTCACTCCTTCGTTATGCCCTACTGCTACCGGCTGCACTACTAAAGTACTTAGCTACTCGCAACTTCCTTCAAGTTTCAAACCTATTCCGATATGCACTGATGTCTTAATAAAGTTCCAAATCTGTGGCTAATTTAATACTCAATACTTCTTATCGAACTTCATCCCTAATCCCCTATCTTATAACTACCTGTCTAAATAACTATCCCTCCACGAATCATCCCTAATCCCCTATTTTATAACTACCTGTCTAAATAACTATCCCTCCACCAATCATCCCTAATCCCCTATCTTATAACTACCTGTCTAAATAACTATCCCTCCACTAATCATCCCTAATCCCCTAAGAACTAACTCTAACTCCATACTTACTACTTCTCAACTTACGTCTATCTGAATTCCTGCTAATGGTAACGCTCCACTAACACCTTAACTTCATTAACCTAAACCCTGATTAACTATGATTATTCTAATGTCTCACTACTCGTTTTTAGATCACAAACTCTATGTGACGGAAGAGAAAACTAACGACTCGGGACCCCACAAAGCCAGCGAATAAAAAGAAAAAAAAATAAAAGCACCCACGCAAATGGAGTTCGCGTGTCTTGCATGTGGCAGTTCCAGCGACACTCAACTATCGGAACAACACGTCCCCGACAACGCGGACATAACCCGGATGGCGCGGAGCAGCTTAACTACTTCCGAATACTTAAATCTAGAGGTAAACATTTGCAATTGAAATTACATGTCTGTTGTGTCATTCTATCCCTTTTCTTTCCGCTTTCCTCCCCCTTTCTCCGGTATTAGCGACTTAGCTTTATTCAGCTATTCGATGAACGGCTTCAAATCCTTGACGTGCCAGGTACCCGCGTCTTTGCCTTCCCCCTCCCGTAACTGGTAAGCCCAACCGGACACTTTCTTCCATATCCTAAATGGACCCAAGTACTCAGGAGCCAACTTGGCTGAGTAGAATTTGGATGCATCGGAGATGGTATAATTCCTCCTCCATACTCGGTCCCCCACTTGGTAAGCTATCTCCCGCTTCCTGAGATTATACCGGTTAGATCTCTGCTCGGCAGCTGCCAGCATACGCTGCGATACTTCCATCCGCAATATTTCTAGCTCCCTTGCCCGTTGCTCAGGATCCATCTCCTCTTGAGGTCGCTCTGGCCCTTCACCCTGCTCCTGAAGAATCCGCATTTCCGTGCCAAAATTGTAAAAGTAGGGAGTGACTCGCATGGTCTCGTGCCTATATGTTCGTAGCGCGTAAGCAATTTTTGCCAATTGTCGGTCCCAGTCCCGATGATTTTCCGACACGTGGGATCGTAAAATTCGCTTGATGTCTTGATTCCTACGCTCGGCAGGGTTCGCCTGGGGATGGTATAGCGCGGTAAACTTAATCCGCGTTCCGTACCCCTCGACTAATTGCTGTAGGCCCTTCCCGCGGAATTGGACACCGTTATCGCACACTAACCACCTCGGAACTCCAAACAGCAGGAATACATGTTCCTCCAATAACCTTCAGATCTCCCTTGCCGTGGCCTTCCTTCCGTAGTGGGAATAGTAGTGAAAACTTACTCACCTAATCCAGAATGGTCAGAACATAACAGTGTCCGCGTGTAGATCGAGGAAGTGGGCCCAACAAGTCTACACAAATCATCTCCCACGGCTTTGTCGCTTCTCCCGCACGTGAAACCATAAAACCAGGCTGAACCTTCCTTTCCACCTTGATTGCCTGACATACCTTACATCGGTTCACATAGGTGCGGGCATCAGCGGACATCTTCGGCCAGTAATAAAGCTGCGACAGCCGATGAATCGTTCGGTCGATCCCCATATGACCCGCCGTTGGTTGGTCATGGCAACGCATGAGGGCTTCCCGCCTTCACCCTTGGGCAAGACCCTTTTCCACGAGTCGACCCCTTCTAACGCAAGTTATCGTCCCGGTACATGCTTCCATTACTCTTCGTCCTTGATCCTCCAGTCGGGGTTTAGCTCTCCGTTAGTGCGTATCCTCGCCTTCATTCGCTCGTACCAAACATCCCCTTGATTCTTTGCCACCTCCACCGTTTCCACTGAGACTGACCTCGAGCTGTTGCAGATGGACAGCCCAGTGAGCCAACCTCCCCGTAGGGTCGTTTAGATTGTTGAGCCAAACCAAAGAGTGATGGTCCGTTATTACGCGGAAATGCGAACCTTCGATATACGGGCGTAGCTTCTCCACCGCCCAAAGGACTGCCAAGCACTCCCTCTCGGTGGTTGAATATTTTTGCTCCGCTTTGGTCAGAGTGCGGCTCAAATAACAGACCACCTTCTCCCCCTCCGGAAAAGTTTGGCTCAACACGGCTCCCACACCCACATCCGAGGCATCCGTCTGCACATTGAATGGAATGCTGAAATCAGGACACGTCAAAATAGGTGCTGAGGCCAGTTTCAATTTACAGCGTTCGAAGGCTTCATCACATTCGGTGGTCCAGTCAAATTTCTTATTCTTGCACAATAAATCGGTTAGGGGTGCTACCAAAGAGGCATGATCCGGGATGAACCTCCGATACCACGATACCATCCCAAGGAACTGTCGGATTTGTTTCACCGTATGAGGCCGTGGTATTTTTAACATGCTCTCGACTTTCTCAGGGTCGACGTTCAACCCGTTCTCGTTCACCACATAACCAAGATATTTCAGCTCGGCTCGGCAGAAATGACATTTTTCCGGCGATAGTCTCAGTCCAGCTTGCCGCAGCCACTTGAATACTTCGGAGAGAATCTCCAAGTGTTGACTGAACGTGGGTGTTACGATAATAATGTCGTCGAGGTATGTGAACACGAAAGGTTCCATTTCCGGGCCCAGCACTCTGTCAATTAGGCGCTGCCAGGTCGCTGGCGCATTCGACAGACCAAACGGCATTCTCCTAAATTGAAACAGACCCCGCCCTGGGATGGTAAACGCCGTGAACTGACGCGATTCTTCCGCCACTGGGACCTGCCAGTAGGCTGATTTAATATCCAAGGTGGATAAATACCTTGCATCCCGTAGCTTATCTAAAGTGGCGGAAATATACGGAAGGGGATACGCATCCCGTGCGGTAACTTGATTCACCTTGCGGAAATCTACACAGAATCTGTACGACCCATCTTTCATCTTCACCATTAATATCGGGGAAGACCATGCGCTCTTAGAGGGCTCCACTACGCCTAGCGCCAACATCTCGTCCAACTCCGTATTAATGTTCTTCTGCATGGTAGGAGAGACCGGATAATAACGCTGCTTGATGGGCGCTGCATTCGTCTTGATGACGTGCTCCACCAGATTAGTGCAACCCAGCCCCTCCCCCATGTTTTGGAACTCTATCCCAATTAACTGGGCCAATTCCTCTTCTTCACTTTGGGTCAATACAGACCTACTGTGTAGGTGTCCCCCCAACATCACCGCCTCATGGCATGCAAAACCCCACCTGTTATCCCGTAGGTTCATTAGGACCCCAAACTGCCGCAAAAAATCTACTTCCAAAACAACTTTGTGAGCAAGCGCCGGTACCACAACTACCTCCAACCACTTCACCCTGCCTTCCAATCGAAAAGGTACCCAAGCCCTCCCCTCTATCGGGCACTGTCCGTTGTCGGCTAGGCTCACCGCCTGATTCTGCGCAGCGATCATCTCCACCCCTAGTTCCCGCATCTCGGACCAACCATCTCCCCCGACAATTGTATTGGACGCCCCCGAGTCAATGAGGCCCTTAAAGCGCTTGCCCAACACCCAAACCTCCAAATGTGGTCGTTCGTCCCCCAGCTGTGTGTAAATAAAAAACTCTTACCCACGGCCCCCAACTCCTTCCCGGCTCCGGTGCTCAATTCGCCGCTTAACGAGCACCGTGCTTGTTTCCCGACGGACCCGCCTGTGTCAGCACTCAACTCCGCTGAGTAGAGCAATTTGGACAGGTGAATTTTGTTGCTCCAGACCGACCGCAGCCGAAGCATCTACGTGGTTGGCGACATTTCCGGGAGATGTGTCCTATACCGTTGCAGTTCCAGCACTTGACTCCTGCAGCCCTGCTATCCGGAACTATTTCGCTCACTGTAGGGACCTCCTCATAGGCTAAATCTGGTTCCAATAGCTTTGACGTCCTACGGCTGAGTGGGGGCACAAACGCATCAACCGCCGCCTTAGTGGCCTCCATTTTCCGTCCCAACTGCACCAACTGCGCAACCGATGACACCTCTCTTAATGATAGTTTCACCTGGTAGAACGGGCTGATATTATCTAGCAAAATCTCCAGCTTCTTGGCTTCCGAACAGAGTTCTCCCAATCTGCGAAACAGTCCATCCATGATGGCCACGTAAACTCCGATGGACTCATTCCTCCCTTGCGTCCGCTGACGAATTTCTTCCCACAACCTTTTATTGTAATTTGGGGGTAAAATTTCTGTCCGCAGCTCCCGACAAAGTTCATCCCAAGAAGCTACCCGCTCCCGTACCGATCGAAACCAAATCAGGGCTTTACCCTCAAAAAGCTCCGCAGCCATCCTCATCAGCTGTAGCTTTGACACGCCCTTTGTTAACTGAAGCTCCTCTACCCTTTCCAGAAAAGCACTTACCGAACCGGGAGAGTCACTGGAGAATTTGATCCCCCACTTGGACACGTCTGGAACCTTGCCTGTTCCCAGATCATCCCGATGTACCCCCACTGCCTGAGTTGCTAGCCCTTCCGATTCAAGTAGCCGTCCTCCAGTGGTTGCGTTGAGCTCCTCTACTTGTTTCTCCGTTCCCGTATCACTCTCCCCTTCCTCCTTTCGGGAGGATCTGCCTTCAGCCCGGGTGCTTCGTTAACTCTGCCTCCTGGCTTTGCGCTGGGTTTTTCCCCCCGTTAACCTCGCTTTCGGTGTAGATGTCCTGTTAGCAGCGGAAAGTTAATACAAAGCGAATGCTAGTAGTCCAGATCAATTAGCTTACGCCCTTTGAGTTGTGTTTCCATCCTAAAAACGTTTAATTGTCGCTAGAATTGCACGCCCTGCATTCAATCGCTTGTTATGACAACAGTGTAAGCGAATGGTTCGCAAGTCAGTGTTCAGATTTGTCTTTAAAGAAAATGTGAAATGAATTGTGAAATAGTGTACCCGAAAGAAAAGCTTGTCCGCTTCATTTTGCCGCGTCAAAAATCATTTCCATTCAGTTGTAATCCTTCTGTATTTGATTTGTTTTTTCCTTTTTCTATTACTTAAAAAATCTTGTCTGTTTTCTACCTTTTCTCCCAAACGCATACTCAGCACTTCGTTAATCATCAATTTTCGTTCAAATCAGATTCTTCTTCCGAGCCAGTGATAGCCTTTGTGGAGCGCTTGTGTTAGATGCGTTTCCATAGGCTACCCTTGTTGGGAAGAGTGATGGTCGACCGGCCCCCTTCTGATGTCGTTCGTCATCCATTGGTGCCGTTTGCTTCATAGCTAAGCTAAACGCCCTACTCCAGCTCGACTGATAAGTTAACATTTCTTTGATATACAACAATACCATTTTTCTTTTCTATTAAAGTTAAACAAAGTATTTGTGTTAAAGTTAAACCAAAAATACAATGGATCAACTCTTACCTCGACGCTCAAGCGGGGTTGGGGTATGTTAATGGCATGCATCCTGATCTCCTTAGTGGTCGCGGTGTAGACTCCGGGTGAAAGCTGGTCATCCGTAACATATTCCCAATGGTTTTTGGAACCGGTGTGCGTTTAATCAGGTCGGAAGGGCGTGTGTCTATGATGGAAAGAAATGCAAGTAAATTCAAGTTATTGTCATCGGGACTAATTTGAGTGGGCTCAAATGCCTGGTATAGAATCTGTGCGTGGTCGGGAAGTACTGTTTGAGTGAAGCTGATGTCTCGAAGAGCATCGTTTGTTTTAATGCAGTCCCACATGCTTGTTCGTGACGAAAGGCTGGACAGTAAGCTGGATTATTTATCGTAGACTTCATGTAAGTAATTTTCTGCTCGGTGATAAGTAGCCAAAATGTGGATGTTGATTTTGTTGTGATCAGTTGTTTTGTATCAACGGCTGAATTCATTGATACGGTCGAGACCTCTTTGGAGTTGCACTTGGAACCGTCTCAATCGCGTGTTTATCCTTCCTGAAGTACTGTTTAGTGTCTTCGTTGCTTTGAGCATTAATTTAGTTTGGCCGACCATAGATCGGATGATTGTTTTTTGGTTGTCAGAAAGACTTTTGATGTCTTGGTAGATTTCATTATTTACCCCAAGTACTGCTATCAGAAGAGTCCCTAGTGCACCTCGCCGCTTTCTACCATATAGTAACCTCAAGATGGTCATTTTATGAGTAATCTCATCCTCGAATTCTTCCAAGTGTTGTGCAAGTTCTGAGCACTGACTTGACACCGTCCACGAACTTTGGTTACCATGGCCTTCACATTAGTTTCATCGTACCTAACGTTGTTCCAAGGTACTTGAAGCTGCATTTTAAGTGCTCCTCTATGGATTCATGCTGTCCCAATATGTTCAATGTAGAATCCGGTTGAAAGTTGAGTAACACTAACGTTACAATTTATTTGTGGAAGCGCGCAGCTAATTACCAGCAAGGAAAATCGCAGTTTTGAATCTAAACTTGAGGTTTGTGGCTGCTACGGGACACGTTTTTCTGTTTCTGGTTGTGTTGTCTTTGCATAGTTACTTAGATATTCGGACCGTGTATCTCCAATTGGGAGAACTTGCTTCTCTTTCTTTTGTTGGTCTAAAAGTGTGCTTGTTGTTACAATTAAATTCCGCCGCCAATATAACCATCCACTACAACCTACAAGATGTAGGCGTTGCGTTCCTCCGAGGGGGCCTGCGGTTCCGGCAAGCTCGTCCAAGAAGCCGTTAAACGAGAAAACGGCTCGGGGGATCCACTTACAATCGGCTGGTGGGGACACGTACGTTTGACTGGATCGCGCGCGTAGTTTTTCGCTAAATGCGCTCCTAACACACTACCTCAAACTTGGGATTGGGGCCAAATCTTCACTCACCTTCCTCTATTCTCGGTTTGCACTGATACGATCGCAGGGCTAATCACCTGGTTCTCCACCACAACCACGGGCGCTGGCGATCTGGAAAGAACTACTAATTCCCACATTAACTTTTCCGCGCGTCCCACCGCCTGAGCCGCGCACACAAGATTTACTACGCTACTACAATTATCACTCAAGAATTTTAGTGTAAAATCCGTTTTAATTCACACTTCATTGTATCGTACAGCAATCTTACAACAATTTTTCCTTTAAGTGAATAATGCAATTCAAATATAAAATAAAAGAGGTACCTTTTCTTCTGAATAACTTAATGGGTTAACCTGCGATTGGGGCCCCGTTGCATCCGCCAGAAGCCGCCGGCTCGTAGCTTGCAATGTATTCGAGGAGTTCTAATATTATTTTCCGTCACATTTGAATCCCAATGGTATGCATGATCTATCAGCACATGTATATTCGTATTTCGGGCAATGGTCATCAGGACGCTTCTCAATTACTGTTTTACTTTTCCCGATTCATTTTTCTTTAAATGACTGCTTCACTTTTTCCGATTAATTTCTTCTTCAAATGACTGTTTCACCTTTTCCGATTAATTTCTTCTTTAAATTACTGTTTCACTTTTTCCGATTAATTTTTCCCAAACTTAGCTACCTCTTCACTCCACAAATCAAGACCAAAGCAAAAAAAAAAGCGTCCGTTACTCGACTGACCTTTTTATTTCTTCGTAGTTAACCCGGGGCCTTTTTGTCAGGGTCGTACTCTTCATTGATTTCCGTGACTCTTAAATTATTCTCTTCAAGCTTATTCCGCCGCTGTTGGTTGGCACACCCGTTCCCAGGTGGGCAACTGTTGACAATCCAATTGGTAATGATTTCTTAACCCGTTCTTGGTCGCTATGTTCATAAAATCGATTCGAGAAATCATGTAATTACGCTGCAACTTGTAATCTCTCGCCATGGACGGTGGATAGTCGAGAATTGTTGTTAATATATACTATTTCTTTTGTATATTGTACTCTATAAATTCGATGGATCTTCGTTAAGAGGTTAGCATTCTGCATTGGAATTATTTCACGAAACCTCGCTAGTGCTTCAAGTACTGGCAATGCTTTGTAGGCGTAGGAAGGTTTGGGGTCGTATTTCAACCAGCCAACTGAACCGCATATCGTGTCGTCGGCAACCATGATTTCGGGCAACGCGTTTTTCGATACTACCCAGATCTTGTTCCGTGAGCAATACAAGTATCCACAGCTTCAGTTCGTGGTGTTCGTTGGTACGTTGTAACACTTCTGGCGGTCCCTAGCTACTTGGCTTAACACTAATCTAACTTAATATTAGACAAACTAATTTCCAAAAATACTTAAAATGTTCTACAATGCCTTAAATCTAAGCATAATTACCTCGCAGCTCAGGTAGTCCCAGTACGTGACTTAATGATCCTTGAATCTGCACAGCTTCCCCAGCAGTTGTGGTGGTGAACTCTGGTAGCAGGAACGAACTAAGACCTAATCCTAACACTCCTCCGCTACTTTGAGTGGATTTCCTTGAAATCCTCTACGAAACAACTTCCTCTGTTCTCATTGCCCAAACGAACCAAAATCGAGAAAAAGGCAATAAAACGCTCCTAATTCGAAAGCTTGATACCTACCACATAGTCTATTTGTAAATTACAACTATCAACTGATTCTAGTATTCCCTACTTTGAAAGCTTAAACCTACTTCATAACCTATTCCTACATTACTACTGATATCGAATCAGAAAATCTACGAGCAGGAAAGAGATCGAAAAAAACAATGGAATCTAAAGCAACTCTCACCGACATAGCGCACACCTAGGTCCAATCGTAATATTCAGAGAGCGGAAAAGACTTCATCGTGTTGACGAATATTATAGATTGGTACCCAATTTTTTTTTTTTGTTTTGTTTAAAATACTGCCTGACAACTTCCTTCCCCTATCAATATTTGATCGGAAACCCATGCTCTATACCTAATTCCTAACCTGCAGACTGCTCAGCGTAATTCTCTCCTATCATGGTGCTTGGTTTACTGTCTTAGATATTGTATAACCCAACTACTTCCGAGACTACCCACTACCTGTAAAAACCTAATCTAACCTACTTCTATTAACTTTTGGGCTAAAGTTGCTATCGCATCCTACCTTTGAGATGAGCACCCAACCAAACGCTACGATGAACCGAACTCAACTTCAAGATAGCAACTTGAACGCAAGACGAGAATCACCCGGAGCGGAGGGAAACGAAAACAAAAGGGGTCACTCAAACATAAAGTGTGGCGACGATTAAGCAGAAAGAAAAAAAAAAAAAAAACGCAATCGATTGCTATCTGAAACACAAATTCTTTTCGTGTTGGACCGTTTAATGTTCTTTAACTCCCGCTATATTGTAACCGTTCTACGGTTCACCGTATCTTTGTTTTGCAAAGAAACGGGACCTACCCATACGATTCTGATCCGACACCTTACTTTTCCGGAATCCCTCGTCTCCCGGAAGAAAGGACACGATTTGTCTTACTTAAATTAACTATCTACTCTGAATAGGTAGTGGGACAGAGACCACGGAGCCCTAAACCGTACCGCGTGAGCGCAGCGACACGCCGTGTAGGTGCCTCGCACTAGGCCACTTAAAAAAACTCCCGCGGTACACTCTCTCTTCCTTATTTTACTGTCCCACTTTCTTCTCATGCCACGTGCGGTTTCAAATCCTTGGTATGCCAAAGGCCCGCGTCACGACCATCCTCATGCACCAGCCTATAGGTGTAGGGCGATTCCTTGTTCGAAATTCTAAATGGTCCAACGTACTCCGGTGCTAGCTTTGCTGCAAAGTATTGGGCTGCATCCGAGACTGGGAAGTTGCGCCTCCACACCTTCTGATCGGCCTGAAACGGCGGTTCCCCCTTCCGAAGGTTATATCTTTGTGCGCCCTGCTGTGCAGCCTTTTCCAGACGTTGTTTGGTGTCTGTTCGCATTTGCTCAATCAACTCAGCTCGTACCCTTGGATTTTGCTGGCTGGTTCCCTCGGCGCAATGTAACAGCCCCTTGCGTGAGACAATCATGTTTCGCCCAAAATTTGCGAAGTATGGAATAACATCCATAGCTTCGTGTGTGTACGTCCGCAGTGCACACCCGACCCTTGGTAGCTCTTTGTCCCACTTTCGCTGATTGTCCCCTACGTATGATCTCAACATGCGTTTTATATTCTGGTTAATACGCTCCACTGGATTTGCCTGTGGGTGGTAGTATGCCGTGTATTGAATGATAGTTCCATAAGACGCTGCCAACTCTTGAAGCCTCTTCGATCGAAATTGGACCCAATTATCGCATACTACCACTGCGGGCACCCCAAACAACAGGAACACCTGTTCTTCCAGTATCCGCGTTACTGCGGAAGCAGTCGCTTGTCGAAGTGGGAAAATCAACGGGAGCTTGGTGAAGTAGTCTACTACCGATAGTATATAACAGTTACCCTGCGTTGATCGTGGGAGAGGGCCAACCAAGTCGACGCAAATCATTTCCCAGGGTTCCTTTACTTGGCTGACCCCGGAAACCATGGGGCCATATGGTCGCGTCCTTTCCACCTTTATGGACTGGCATACTGACACCTTGCCACGTACTTTTTTATATCAGCGCGCATTTTTGGCCAGAAGAAATGCTGGATTAATCGGTCGTAGGTTTGCCGGACTCCCATATGTCCCGCCGTGGGATCGTCATGGCAACGCTGGAGTACCCTTAGTCTATCCGGTTTCGGCCCTACCTGTTTCCAAGATTCGCCACCTAACTCCACGTAGCGGCCTGGAACATTTCTCCAGAGGGTATCGCCCTCAGTACGCCAATCCGGGAACTTGTCGGGCCTTTTATTTATTTTCTGCCGCATACCTGCTAGCCATTTATCCTCTGGTGCCGTCAGACACCCAACTACATTGACCTCTGGCACCGACCTCGATAGCGCGTCTGGAACCAGGTGTTCTTTCTCTTTTCTATGAATAACGTCGAAGTCGAATTGTTGCAGACGGACTGCCCACCGTGCCAGTCGCCCATTTGGATCGCGTAGATTATTCAGCCATACCAGAGAGTGATGATCTGTAATTACCCTAAAGCGGGTCCCTTCTGGATATGGTCTTAATTTTTCGACCGCCCACAACACTGCGAGACACTCTTTCTCCGTGGTCGAATATTTTTTTTCTGCTTTGGAGAGGCTTCGACTTAGGAAACAGACCACTTTCTCTCCCTCAGGGTGGTCCTGGCTCAGTACCGCTCCTAACCCGGTATCCGAGGCGTCGGTCTGCACATTAAAGGGTAAGGAAAAATCCGGACAAGTCAGAATCGGAGCCGTTGATAGCTTCGTCTTACATTTGGCGAATGCTTCTTCACACTGTTGTGACCATACAAATTTCCTATTCTTTTTAAGAAGGTCTGTGAGTGGTGCCGTCAGGGTAGCATGATCTGGGATGAAGCGTCGATACCACGACACCATTCCGAGGAATTGTCGCACCTTTTTAACATTCGTCGGCGAAGGAATCTGCAACAAACAGTTGACTTTCTCGGAATCTACCTGTAACCCCCTCTCGTCTACTACATATTCCAAATATTTCAACATTGGTCGGCAAAACTCGCACTTTTCCTTCGAGACACGCAAACCCGCCTCCCGCAGTCTCACTAGTACTTCCCGCAGAATCTCCACGTGCTTCTGGAAGTCTGCGGTCACCACGACAATGTCATCTAAATATACGAACACGTATGGTTCCAACTCCGAACCTAAGACTCTGTCGATGAGACGTTGCCAAGTGGCTGGGGCGTTGTGCAGTCCAAACGGCATTCGTTTGAACTGAAACAATCCCCGTCCAGGGATTGTAAAAGCAGTTAATGGTTTGGAGCCTTCCGCCATAGGTACTTGCCAGTAGGCGGACTTGATATCCAGCGATGACAAGTACCTAGCATTGCGAAGCTTATCCAAGGTGGCTGACACATAGGGAATGGGGTACGCATCTCGCTCCGATACCTGATTCAACTTCCGGAAATCAACGCAGAAGCGAAATTTCCCGTCCTTTTTCCTCACCAATAGTATTGGTGACGACCACGGGCTAGAGGAAGGCTCCACGACGCCCAACTGCAGCATCTCATCCAGTTCGGAGTTTATGTGTTGCTGCACCGCTGGAGATACGGGGTAGTAGCGTTGTTTTATCGGCGACGACTTGGACTTGATCACGTGTTCGACCAGACTCGTACAGCCGATGCCATCGCCCATCAGTCCAAACTGCTCTTTTAGTAAGGCCTCCAATACTTCGTGTTCTCCTACGGTCAACCGACTGCGTGAACGCAGTTGTTCCACTTCCCCTTCTTGCAAGGCATCAAGGAAGCTCCAGGAGTTCTGGCCAAGAGCTACGACTAACCCGAAGCGTTTGATAAAATCAACCCCCAAAATGACCTCGTGAGCCAGTGACGGGACTACCAATGCCGTGATCCAATCCGTCCTTCCTTGTAATGTGAATGGGATGCAGGACTTCCCAACTACCTCTACACTCGCATTATTAGCCATCCTTACATGCGACGACGCAGCCCCAAGCAGCTCCACTCCGAACCTGCTTAAAATGTTCCATCCCTCTCCACCAATGATGGTGTTGGACGCCCCTGAATCCAACAGACCCAACAACTTACAACCCAATACCTCGACTTCCAGGTGTGGTCGATTATCCCCAGTCCTTCCTCCGATGACATAAGCTAACCTAGACTCCGCGGCTTTGCCTCTTTCCCCCACCGTACTCGCCGCCTACTGAGTACGAGGCGAGTTTCCCGAACCCGGAAGGTGAGACGATTCCTGGCCGGTATTACCACTGCTCCTTCCTCCGCCCTCACCCCTACCTCTCTGCCCTGGGAACCGATGACGTGGTGCCTCTGCACCTCTATCTTTGCGACAATTTGGGCAGGTTGCCCTCCTCACTCCTAACTGACCACAACCAAAACACCTTGCTGGTTCTGCGCAGTCCCTGGAAGTATGCCCTTGTGTCCTGCAATTCCAAAATTGCACTCCCGTTCCAGGTATGGCTGCTACGTGCATCGTTTCCCCTCTTCCTGAATAGGCCAGATCAGGCTCCAACAAGCATTGCCCCTCCCTGGGTGGTGGTGGTCGATAAGCCTCCACTGAGACCCGTTTTGCTTCGATTTTGCGCCCCAGCACCACCAGCTCTGCAATTGATTTCACTGGAGTATACCCTAGCTGTGTCTGATAAAAGGGCGTCAAATTATCCAGCAAGATGTTCAGTTTCTCGGCCTCCGAGCAGGGAGTATTTTTCCGTCGGAACAACCCTTCCATGGTAGCCACATACATCCCCATAGACTCCTCGGGCCCTTGAGTACGCCTTTTAATTTCCTCCAGCAACCTCTTATCGTAATCCGGAGGAAGGAATTCAGCGCGCAACTCACTCACCAGTTCCGCCCATGAGCCAAAGTTGGAACGGTTTGCCCGGAACCATACAAGGGCTCTTCCCTCAAACAGTTCCACTGCTGCTTGAAAAAGTCGAGCCGGTGACACTCCTTTTGCCAAGCGTAGCTCCTCTACTCGTTCGAGGAAAGCGTTTAATGATCCAGACTCTCCACTGTACTTTAGACCCCATTTAGAGACGTCCTGGACCTTCCCCAATTCGCCTACCACTCGAGGAGTTGTCAACTGGGTAATGCTGCTCGCTTCCCTTTGGGCTGGTGAACTAACTGCCTCCATCGCGCTCCCGTTTCGCTCCAAATTCTGCCCCGGTTCTTGACTTAAAGGCTCTTCAGCTAGTTGGATTGAATCTGACCTGGTTTCTTGCACTTCATGGTTGTGTGCATCCTGCAACGTCTCTACGACTGGGGGTGTGCCAGAATCCAGCACCTTAACCTCCGCCTTCGCTTCCAGCTCACCCATCGCGAGTACCAGCTGTGCCCTCAGCCTAATTGCCACTTCATCCGCGTCTTCCTCTCCTCCCTGGGCATTTTCTAGCCTTCGAAATGTGAACCTGATCTTCGCTTTAATCTTCAGGAACTCCGCTGACCGCGCATTATCCTTGAAAGTGCTCATTAGGGACTGGATTTCCTCAAACTTTGCCTGCACCGCTGCTATATCCTCCTCGTATGTGAAGGGATAAGTCTTCCTTAATAGGGATGTATTCATGGATGCCTCCCCTCGTACTGCATGGCGGAGCACACTCCTCATCACGTCCACCGTGCCAGTTTCCAGGCCCCTGATCTCCATCTCATATGAGAGTTCTTCCTTATTCAGCCGGTCCACCATCATCTTACCCGTCATATCCGCAAGCTGTAGCCTGCTCAAAACGACACGAAAACCCTAAAAAACTGAAAAGTTACCCTAAACCCACTTAACACTACACTTATGAGCTAACTTATTGGCTAACTGAAACTCTGGAGAATTTTAAGAAGTCTTTTATTTATTCTAACTTCTATTTATAAGCACATTATTTTCTTTTTAATTCAATGTGTAAATTCCAACAAAAGAAAGCTTCATTCACTCAAACTGCTCTACGCGCAAAAGTAAACACCGATCGGCACTTCGTTTACCTTTATTCACTTCACTATCTCAAACTGCTCCACCAACATAAGTCACACCCCCGCAAAGGTAACACTGTGCTAATCAGTGTTACCTTTGCGGGGGTGTGACTGATTACACTTATTTACTTCACTAGCTCACTTATACGGAAACCACCACTCTTTCGACTTTAGGGCCCCACGTTGGGCGCCAAATGTTACAATTAAATTCCGCCGCCAATATAATCATCCACTACAACCTACAAGATGTAGGCGCTGCGTTCCTCCGAGGGGGCCTGCGGTTCCGGCAAGCTCGTCCTGAGACGGGCGTAGGGAGCGCCACTCGTTTGTCCTGGGCCCCCAAGAAGCCGTCAAACGAGAAAACGGCTCGGGGGATCCACTTACAATCGGCTGGTGGGGACACGTACGTTTGACTGGATCGCGCGCGTAGTTTTTCGCTAAATGCGCTCCTAACACACTACCTCAACCTTGGGATTGGGGCCAAATCTTCACTCACCTTCCTCTATTCTCGGTTTGCACTGATACGATCGCAGGGCTAATTACCTGGTTCTCCACCACAACCACGGGCGCTGGCGATCTGGAAAGAACTACTAATTCCCACATTAACTTTTCCGCGCGTCCCACCGCCTGAGCCGCGCACACAAGATTTACTACGCTACTACAATTATCACTCAAGAATTTTAGTGTAAAATCCGTTTTAATTCACACTTCATTGTATCGTACAGCAATCTTACAACAATTTTTCCTTTAAGTGAATAATGCAATTCAAATATAAAATAAAAGAGGTACCTTTTCTTCTGAATAACTTAATGGGTTAACCTGCGATTGGGGCCCCGTTGCATCCGCCAGAAGCCGCCGGCTCGTAGCTTGCAATGTATTCGAGGAGTTCTAATATTATTTTCCGTCACATTTGAATCCCAATGGTATGCATGATCTATCAGCACATGTATATTCGTATTTCGGGCAATGGTCATCAGGACGCTTCTCAATTACTGTTTCACTTTTCCCGATTCATTTTTCTTTAAATGACTGCTTCACTTTTTCCGATTAATTTCTTCTTCAAATGACTGTTTCACCTTTTCCGATTAATTTCTTCTTTAAATTACTGTTTCACTTTTTCCGATTAATTTTTCCCAAACTTAGCTACCTCTTCACTCCACAAATCAAGACCAAAGCAAAAAAAAAAGCGTCCGTTACTCGACTGACCTTTTTATTTCTTCGTAGTTAACCCGGGGCCTTTTTGTCAGGGTCGTACTCTTCATTGATTTCCGTGACTCTTAAATTATTCTCTTCAAGCTTATTCCGCCGCTGTTGGTTGGCACACCCGTTCCCAGGTGGGCAACTGTTGACAATCCAATTGGTAATGATTTCTTAACCCGTTCTTGGTCGCTATGTTCATAAAATCGATTCGAGAAATCATGTAATTACGCTGCAACTTGTAATCTCTCGCCATGGACGGTGGAAAGTCGAGAATTGTTGTTAATATATACTATTTCTTTTGTATATTGTACTCTATAAATTCGATGGATCTTCGTTAAGAGGTTAGCATTCTGCATTGGAATTATTTCACGAAACCTCGCTAGTGCTTCAAGTACTGGCAATGCTTTGTAGGCGTAGGAAGGTTTGGGGTCGTATTTCAACCAGCCAACTGAACCGCATATCGTGTCGTCGGCAACCATGATTTCGGGCAACGCGTTTTTCGATACTACCCAGATCTTGTTCCGTGAGCAATACAAGTATCCACAGCTTCAGTTCGTGGTGTTCGTTGGTACGTTGTAACACTTCTGGCGGTCCCTAGCTACTTGGCTTAACACTAATCTAACTTAATATGAGACAAACTAATTTCCAAAAATACTTAAAATGTTCTACAATGCCTTAAATCTAAGCATAATTACCTCGCAGCTCAGGTAGTCCCAGTACGTGACTTAATGATCCTTGAATCTGCACAGCTTCCCCAGCAGTTGTGGTGGTGAACTCTGGTAGCAGGAACGAACTAAGACCTAATCCTAACATTGTAAGAGGTAATTGCTTATGTTGTTCCGGTGAAGCATCAGGATTTGAGTTAGTGAACAGTAGTTGCAAGAGGACGTCTAGTTATTCTACCATGAACCTTGACGGAGACAACACGTACCATACCATCAAGTCCAGGAAGTACGTCCGTCCAACCGAAAATTATTAGCCTTCAGAAGGACGAGGTCTCCGACCGAAGGTCGGGTCGAATGTTCACCCATTTTGGCCTTTGTTGTAGTCGGCTTAGATACTCGAGCCTCCACTTATTCCAAAAATGTCTTCGGATTTGCTGAACGGTTCCCCATTTACGGTCAATTCACTGGCCAATCACAAGAGTGACGGACGTACTTCCTGGACCTGTCTGTGCGAATGATTTTTCCATTTGAAACCTAGGTGGTGGCAGTTGTCCCATTTACTGGTTTTCTGGAGGTGCAGTGGATTTGAAGCAATTGAGGCATTCGTGCAGTATGCTCTTGAAGAAAGGCTGTTCGTTGGTGATCCAATACTGCTGGCAGATCGTTGCTAACACCAATTGTGTTCCTCAGTGTAAGACTTTATGCTGCTTTCGTTGGACGCTTCGGTCCTTTTGCGTAACGAGGCCAGTTCTTGCCGGAAGGCGTGTTGTTGGGGGAGATGTATGCAATTCAATTTGACTTCATGAAATTCTTCGACAGTTAAACTTCTTGTCCGCTTGTTGGTTGGATGCGATGCGTTGTAGGTGAATCGTCTAATGTGTGGCACCACCTTAAGAAGTTTGGGTAACGACGAGTATTTGCGGAATATCTCTGGTTCCGGACTGGGTTCGGTAGCTACGATACTGACTGAACGGGCTTCGTCTGTCACTGGTTCTTGTTCAATTGCTGATAGTGCTAAGCTAGTCGTTTCAGGGATTACTGTGTTTGTAAGCCATTCTGGTCCCTTCAACCATACCAACTGATCCGGTCGGATTCCTCTAGATGCCAAATCTGCGGAGTTTTCATCTGTCCTAACATGGTGCCACTCGTTGGGTACTGAGTCAGCACGGATTATACCTACACGATTCGCAACGAATGCTTACCAAGTAGTTGCTGGCTTTTGGATCCATGCCAAAACAATCTTTGAATCAGACCAAACGTACGTTTTAATAGTTCCCCATTTATAAGCTTGCTTTAATTGCTTCATTGTTTCTAGCAATAGGACAGCACTGCTCAGCTCAAGCCTTGGAATAGAAAGTGTTTTTCTTGGGGCGACCCGTAATTTTGCATTGAGCAGGCTGCTACTGATATGTCCACTTGCATCCAATACCCTTAGGTAAGTTCCACTCGCGTAAGCTACTCTGGAAGCATCGCAGAATCCATGCAATTCTATGGTTGTGTTGCTTGTGACTTGGATCCATCTAGGGATCCAAAGCTTCTCGAAAATGGGCAGTTGCCTACGTTTTTCACTTCAGTCCTTTACAGTAGCTAGGTAAACCTCGTCGTCCTAACCTAATTTCAATAGCCATAGACTTTGAATGATAATTTTTCCGGTAATGATGCAAGGTTGGAGCCAACCCAAAGGATCAAATAGCCTTCTGGCAGGATAGACCGTTTTGTTAGCTTTTGGTTATCAGAAGGCTGAGCCTTGAACGAGAAAACGTCTTGTGCAGGATGCCATTGTAGCCCCAGTGTTTTGATTTCTTCGGATAACGCGACACCTAGCAGCTTTTGATTTTCTCGGTCGTTCTTCGGGATGGCTTCTAGAAGTTCTTGATGGTTGGCTGACCACTTTCGTAGATGAAAGCCTCCTTTGCGTAGTGTCCTTCTGAGCTCATCTTGCAAGTGCTTTAAGGTTGCTACGTCTTCTGATCCAGTAAGAAGGTCATCAACATAAAAATCTTGAAGTATCGTCTTGGTAACCTTTGGATGGTTAGCACGTTCGTCGATTGCAAGCTGCTGAAGAGTTTGAATGGCTTAATGGCAGTACCGTAAGTGACAGTCTTCAGCCTGTGCTGATCAATTGGTTCCTTGTTAGAAGATTTTCGTGAACCTGTATTTGCCGGTACATTTCTCAATGTCGGCAGCAATTACATACTGGTAAGTTCGCCATCTCAATAATAAGTGGAGAAGATTATTTTGTATTGCCGAATTAACTTGCAACAGATCGTTTAGAGATTTCCCACCTATTGATTTCTGGGATGCGTTGAAAACGACACGTAATCTTGTTGTGGAACTTGTTTCCTTTATGACCTCATGATGTGGAAGGTAGTAGCAGTTAGTACTCTGAAGCAAATGATTCTTCATGTGACCAGGAGCCAGATACTCCTCCAAGAATGTATGGTATTCCCTTTGCTGGTCAGGATGGTGGGCAAGACGCTGTTCCAACTATCTGAACCTAATATACGCTATGCGTAAAGACTCTCTCAGTTCTTTCTGGTGGTTTACGTTGTCTTTGAAAGGTAACATTACTGTATATTTTCTACTGAGCCTCTACGCGTATTATTCGAAAAGTGTTTTTCGGCTTCATCATCGGCTTGAGACGTTTCCATTGTTGTTGGAGGTTCTTCAATTTCCCAGAAACGCTGAAGGGTTTTATCAAGCTCTTCAAAGGCAACAAATGAAGTACAGTCAGCGTTGATTGTGTACTGGGGCAATACCCAGTCCAATTTTGTATTTTGAGCGCATGGTTGACCTGGAATGAATCCTTGATCTAGGATACTACCATATATGTCAGCTCGAAGTAACAGATCAATGTGTGAAAGACGATTAAACCCGGGATCTGCTAATTTTAGTTTTTTTATGTGTGTAGGTAAGGCTACGTTATTGCTTATTGCAAACGAAATCGCCGTAATCTTGAAAATCATTAATGCAGCAAATTGTAAAGATGTGGCTTTCTTGTACTTCCCTAGAGTTGCTGTGACCGTGACGACACCCTTTGTTGTGACTGCCTCTGAACATCCGATACCCCCAATAGACATTTTAGAATGGGTAAGTTGTAATCCCAATGGCTGGACAGCAGATTCAGTAATGAACGAGCGTTGGGAGCCGATGTCAAGTAGTGGTCGCAGTGTTACGGATTCCCCTTCATTGTTTTTTACTGTTATGAGTGCGGTTGCAAGTAGCTCTTGAGTGTTGCATAACAGTGTTTGATGCGCTTGAGTCTGGATAGTAGCTTTTTTAGCGAATGGTATTTCCGTTATCTTGGATTTGGGCACTTTGTCATCTATCGGGTGCAATGCTTGGAACAATGGTTACAATTTTTCTTCGACTGACTTTCACTGCAGCTTACTTAAACTGCTCGCATTCAAATAAACTATGTTGTTCGTTGCACATAGCGCAACGTGTCGCTGAAACTTGAACGGTATGTGTAACGGTTCTTTTTGGCGATCTTGACTCTGATCGTGGCTTTGATAGAGTTGGTGTCTCTAGCATGGTAAGCCTTTGAGTGAGAAAGGTTATGAATTTCTTTAATGTTGGCACGTCTATACTTTCGCTTATCAGTTTTTGCCATTCCTCTCTTGATTCTCTGTCAAGTTTGCTGTTGAGAATAAAAATGATAGCAAGATCGAAACCATCGATATTTAATGTGTTAAGGCTCGCTGTGAGCTGGTTGGTGCTGTTTACCATGTTCCGTAGTCCAGATGCGTGGTTTGCCTGGTACAGTCCTGGATTCCAGCAACGCTGCATAAGCTCTTGAGTTATGAGTTTCATGTTCTCATACCTCTCACATAGAAGTGTCCATGCAACGTCGTAATTGTCGCCGGTAACAATTTTTCAGCTTCACCTTTCAAGTTGCTGCGGAGGTATTACATTTTCTGCATGCTCAACAAAGCTGTATTTTCATGTACCATGCTTCGAAATAAGTCACGAACGCTACCCAGTTTCCGTAATCGCCATCGAACGTCGGTATCTTGATTCGTTCCAGCTATAAACTGTCATTTCCTCGTGATACCGGCTGTGGTTGTTCTGAAGAACCCGACTGGAACCTGTAGATTCCTTCTCTGAAAATCGTCTGGTATTCTAACACGAGACCCTCAATGTATCCGTAATCTTGGATGTATTGTGCCAGCGACCCTTCCTCTTTTTCCTCCTGCAACTTTGCATGGGTTTTAGCATGCATACCTTCACATGACTTCCACAGTTCTTCCAGTCGTGCCAGCTTGGTCTCGAAGTATGCCAGTGAATGACGACTTGCTCTATCTTTCTTGTAGTTCGTGATCATTTTGTTGATGCTGTCAAAATTGAGCTTTTGATCCGTGATTAGGTTGCCCATGTCCTTAGGACTCTCTTCTTTTTGTACGGATATTGCGGGGGGACCTTTTCCTAAATGTTATGGTTTTCCTGTATACCTTTGTCCTCGTGGCACTGAAGACTTTAAAATTCTTATGTTCTTGCAGCCAATGACGATCGAAAACTGCCGTTGGGTTAAACCTCCTTGATACCAAGCTGTGCAATGGTTATCCTGTAACCTCTGTTCTTATTGCGAAGAACTGTAAAGTTGCTGCGGGCGAGACCTCCTTGCTTGTCAGATATCCTGTAACCTCAGTCCTTTTTGTGAAGAACTGTAAAGTTGCTGCGGGCAAAACCTCTTTGCTTGTCAGATTTCCTGTAACCTGAGTCCTTGTTGCAATGAACTGTAAAGTTGCTGCGGGTGAAAGCTCCTTACTTGTCAGATGTCCTGTAACCTCAGTCCTTACTGCGAATAACTGTAAAAATGCTGCGGGTGAAACCTCCGTGCTTGTTTGATGGCCTGTAACCTCAGTCCTTATTGCGAAGAACTGTATAGTTGCTGCGGGTGAAACCTCCTTTGCTTGTCAGATGTCCTGTAACCTCAGTCCTCATTGCGAAGAACTGTATAGTTGCTGCAGGTGAAACCTCCTTGCTTGTCAAATATCGTGTAACCTCAGTCCTTACTGCAAAGAACTGTAAAAATGCTGCGGGCGAAACTCCCTTGCTTGTCAGATGTCCTGTAACCTCAGTCCTTACTGCGAAGAACTGTGAAATGCTGCGGACGAAATATCTTTGAGTGCCGGTATCCTTATCCGGCTTGACGGACCAATGTTCTGGAATGAAAAATTCAAATGAAACAACCTTGAATGATTATTGTTGCAGAATAATTTTATTTTCGCTATTTACAGTATTTATAAAATAATTTTACAATGGTTTTCGTTCATTTAGCATTTGTGACTCTAGTCAGCATTTTGATGTTGCAATGAACTTTGGTGTATTGTTCCACATAGAATCGCTGTACTTGCAGAGCATTGTTCCACATGGAATTCTGTTTCGTCATTTTCAACTTAAGCTGTTGCATATTTAATTTGATGACTGCTGTAGTTCATTGATCGGAACTATGTTTCTGGTGATTCGGGTGGATTTGGGCCGGTTGTTGACCGTTTAGGTTATTGATCGTGGTGACTCTTGTGTTTATGATGGTATTGATGTGTATGTGATGGTGTTGTACGAAATTGATGTTGTTACCTTACAGTATCTCGTTGAAACTGGTACTGCCACCATCTGGTTTCGGAACAGTGATTTCCAGGCAGAGGACAAAAGGATGGTTACGTGTGGGTTTGGTGTCCAGGAACCACTTTCTTTAGTGCGTGCCTAGCGCCAAATGAACTGATATCATCTTTCAAAGCAAAGCTTAATGCTTTGGAAGGCACTGTCTCAAAAGGTCCATGACAATGTGCTCGTTTGGGGAGACTTCAACGTTAAAGTAATCGAATGGGGCACGCCTCAAACAGATCCGTGGGGAAAACTGATCCTAAAAATAGCAGCCGGAATGGCGCTCATCGTACGGACCACCAAAAGCATGCCAACTTTCCACCGTATTGACTGCGAAGGAACCAAACTGGATATGACATTCGCTTCGGAGTTTTTTATATGGAGGATGCACAATTGGAGAGTATTAGAGGACTACTCAGCTAGTGATTATCAATGGCCCCATTGCTATTCAATTTGGCTCTGGTGTATGTCATACAGAAGCTACCTATCGATACACGAGATACATTTCTATACAAGTTGAGCCAAGTAGTGGCCTATGCGGACGACATCAACATTCTGTCATGGTCATTATCAACTGCCAAAGAACTCTTCCTGAAACTTGAAAGTGTAGCAAAACTAGCAGGGCTACAAATCAATGAAAATAAAACAAAGCTCATGACGCAATCGAGGGAAAATACCTCACATACAGAAAATATCAAACTTGGCGAATACAGTATCGAGAATGTTAGCAAATTTATGTAGTTAGGCGCCAAAATAACGAAAACGGGCAATGAAACGGACGAAATATGCCGAAGAATACAGCTCGCAAATTAAATATTCTATTCAGTATTGACTATCTTGAAGACCAGCTGCATACACAGGAAAACAAAACTCCAAGTTTACAATTCTGTGATGAGACCTGTGTTGTGGTATGGGTGTGAAACATGGACCCTAACCCGAGCATCCGCAAATATATTGAACGCCTTTGAGTGACGGGTCCTGAGGTGAATAATCGGAGCGAAGCTAGACGGGGACCAATGGCGGATTTGATACAACCATGAGCTGTATGAAATTTTTGACAAACTGGAGGTCTCAACGATTGTAAGACTGCGGAAGCTGCAATGGGCTGGACAAATGACTCGTATGGACGAACAACGGATTCCCAAGAAGGTATTCGTTAGGAGAACTGAAGGCCGGCTGCTAGTGGGGAAACGAAGGAAACGCTGGTCCGACTCAGTTGACCAAGACTGTTCATCGCTGCTCGGACTTCGGAATTGGAATGGGCGGTCAATGAACCGAGATAGTTGGAGACGCTGTTTGCGGGAAGCGAAGGCCCGAAAGGGGCTGCAGTGCCAAGAAGAAGAAGATTATCAGTGCGTTTTGCTTGAAATCAGTGTTGTTGTCTCCCAATGGCCGTGCTTTTGACCTTAAACGATTTGGCCTATGCTGATTAACAGGGGGAATTGAAATTTTGGATCGCTGTCTACATACGAGTACTGCCCGTTATGAATGCTGAGTATTGCTGGTAAAGCGCTAGAGAAACTCATCGTGAGTAGAGTCACTGACACGATACGTGCTGCTGGGGATTAATCTGCTCAACAATTTAGTTTAGGAGCAGGACCCTCTACCATTAATGCAATTACAGGAGGTGTGGGCACGGTCCAAAAGGCAGAGGCATATAGCCGCACCAAGAGATAGATTGTTCGGCTGGTGACACACAACGCTTGGAGCGCCTCTGACTCCGCTAGATGGGTGGATATTCTAGATATGCTGGCGAACTCTTTGCAAGTTCCAGAATATCCAATGTGGCTTCTGAAGGACTACCTGAAGGACTAAAACCTGCCCTATAATACGGAAATAGCCAACAAAGGGAGTAAGTTACATCGGGAATTGGCCAGGGTACTATCATTAGTCCTGACCTGTGGAACGCATCTTTCGATAGACTACTGAGACTGGACATCCCAGATGAATCACGCTTGCTTGGCTATGCGGATGATGTTGCACCGCTGATCACTGGATGCACCTTTGAATAAGCGCAATTTGGGCTACATATGCTGATGCATTAAGTGAGAGACTGGATGACTGTTCCGTGGTTCAGTGTAGCAGAGGAAAAATGAAGATTCCCTAGAGTAAGGAGGATCAATATTGGAGAATCGAATCAAAGCCAGTGGTGAAGTACCTGGGGCTGCTGATTGAATCAAAAATGAGTTTATCTGAGATAATCGGGGCAACGGCTTAGAAGCCTGCTTGGGGAGTATCGGCTCTGAGTTGATTTATGGCCAACGTATGATGAGTGCTGTAGGGCCAGTGCTTCTGTATGGAGGTGAAATATGGGGCTACGTTCTCAGTAAGGAGATATACCGAAAACGCTTGACATTGTTACAGAGAAGAGGAGCCCTGAAGATTGCATCTACATATCCAACAGTCTCTGATTCGGCTGTGAAAAGTATTGCAGGTGCGATAAATTATGCCCTCCCTAAGTTCAAGGAGGAACTCAATTGCTTGTTTGAAATATTCGAATTGAATAGGCTGCATGATTATAATATTCTTGTGCGTCACCTTAACGCCAAGCATACATCATAGCTGAACGCCAACAATAATCCAAGAGGTGTATTCCTGAAATCGTGGATAACAGAGAACCAAATTGAATACAGACGCAATCTATATGGGTCGGAGTTCCCAACATATCCTAGGACAAATTCATATTTGGACATCTACATTGCTGACGCAAGGCTTGAATTTAGCTTTGATAGTCCTCAACGGAAACTGCAGGTGATTCCTTGCGGTAGTAACCGTGAGGCAATCGTGATAGAAATCAATCATCAAAGGGCAGATTTCTTCCTTATTCCAGTTCAACACGAAAATTATGGGTTGAATTAAAAAAAAACAGACTGGAGAAGTTTCAAAAGAAGTTTAATAGAGAGTATCAGAAGCAATGTCCTCCTTCTGATGATGGCAACTCTCGTTCAATGGTTTCTAATGACAGGAATCTAATGAACGATTAAATAGATCTCTATTTGTCAAAGTTAGAGAAGCTGACTTTGGAAACGATTGAGAAAGTATTTCCCAAGATTATACATCGAAACAATATGTAATGATATGAAGCACCAACAATTGGAAGGTTGAAAAGATTGAAAAGCCTTATTTTAAACACGCGTGAACTATATTTATATTATATGTATTTTATATTTATCGGCGATTTTCGGACTACAACCGTTCCTGGTTGGTTTTGTTGAAATCACACCTAAAGAATACTCAGAACTCATACTTCAGGAGTGAGGTCAGGACACTTGAATGGTATTTTATTAGACCACAGGACCTAGATGGCATTCTCGCGTAAGTAAATAGCATATTCCATAAGATGTCTCGAGTTAAGGTGTCGAATCTTGAAATCGTTATTGATGAGATAAATCTCCTCGATAGGGCTAGTATCGGAATTGATAGAGAAATGTTATCTTTTTACTCTGTGTTTCGTTACAAGGGTGAAAAATCGGTTAATACAACATTTAATACAATTTTCTTTCGCTTAACCTATGTCGTACGCAGCTAATTGGTTTTTTTCTTTTTTTTTAAGTGTAAGCCGGAATTCATAACTTAACATATTTCCACCTGTGCTTTCCATTAAATTGATTTATTGCCTCATGAACGAAAACTCATGCGTTTCAATATTTTCATCCAAATATTTCAATCCAATAATCAATATTACAGTCACATGCATTTATTCCGTTCGATGGATAGGTGTCCATATTTCATACATTATACGTGCACTTATATGTCAATAACCCATGTTCATAAGCATCACTTGGGTATGGTCGCTAACCTCTTGATAAGTAAGATAATTAGCGTGCGTTGAGTGTGGTCAGGGAATACTTCCACAGGTGATGGGTCATGAATGAAATACAACATGATATGGGTACACTCGGTATTTAGAATGAGTGTAGAAGAAATTAAAGAAATATCATTGTATGATTATGCAGCTGGTATGTTTACATGTAGCCATGCGATAGGATTGATATTTCATGGTTGTCTTTTTTTGTTTGTTTAGGTTAGATTTTTGTTGGTAAGCAAACGGCTTTTGTTAGTAAGCAAATGAATTGAATGATTCACAATTGAACATGCGTACATATGTTTGCTTATGATATGTACGTATGAATGTTTTCACGATTGTTGTTTTTGGTTTTGATATAGGAATTCAATCTTTTAGACCTCCACTCTACTTGATGAGTCTTATATATTAATTTTTAATTCATATACTGAGACGAATCACAAAATAATTACTTTATATTTTACATGAAAAGGGCGGTTTTTTTTTGTTTTTACAATTAAAGAAAAATTTATTTGTGTTCTTTTTTATAACAAATACAATTTAACATTATTTTTATGTACGTATTTATGTTTTCATTTAAGTCTATTAAAATGTTACTTTCTTTTGTGCCTATTACTTGATAAGGACTTTTGTACGGTTTTTGATGTTTCTTTCTGTTTTCTGTTTTCAGTAAAATCATATCTCCTATTTTAACTTCAAAAGGATTAATATACCTTGATTTATTTATTCGCTTTAGTTGAACTTGTTCTATTAATTCTCGTGCTTTCAGGAGTGATGTTTTCAATCTAATTTTTAGTTCATTTGCGTAGTTATCAAAATTATAAATTTTTGTATCATTTTCGATAATATCGTTAGGAAGGGAAGAAGTTTTCCGAAGATAAGTTCATAAGGAGAATATCCTGTGTCGACATGTGGAATAGTATTATACGCAAAAATGTAATACGGTATCCATTTATCCCATTCATAATCATCGGTGAAAGAATACATGTATTCATTCAGTACACGATGATTACGCTCAATCGCTCCTAATGTCTCGTGATAATATGGAGTTGAAAAAACTTGCTCAATTTTTAATAATTTATATATTTCTGCTGAAAGTTTTTCCTTAAATTCCGTACCCAAGTCTGTTTTTAGCTTACTAAATTTTCCATATCTTAAAATAAATTCGTTAACTATACCTAATGCTACTCTTTGTGCTTCTTTATTTTCTAAGAGAAGTGCTACTACGAATTTCGTTAGCTCGCATTGTAATATTAATATATATCTATAACCGTTTGAGATACGAAGTGAGCCTACGGTATCGACTTCGATCGTCTGAAAGCTTGTGGATGTTGTGTCTGTCTTCAACATCTTTTCAGATGTGTGCCTGACTTGCTCGCTCGTGCGATAAGTTTTGCAATTATTAACATAACGTTTAACCATTTCGTTCATTTTCTTCCAACAGAATTTTTGTTTAGGTATGAGTAACGTTTTTCTCACTCCAAAATGTCCTCCATGAGGTGTATTGTGATAATCTTCTATCAACCTCTTTTATTCTTTTTCATCGGTTATTTTTCTGGGTGGCTCGTAAATTAATACAATATTTTGAAATTCGTACATGTACTTCCTTGTTGCAATCTATTTAAAATTCTTTTAAATTCATCCTTAGCGATGGATTTAAATATCTCATCGGTAGAAGATAATGAGAGTTCACTGATCTTTTCCTTCATAGCAAATATCAATAGCTTTTCTAACTTTGAAACGAATTTCAAATTAGACTTATCGCTATTGCTCTCGTTATTGTATATGGTACCATTAGTGTTAACTGTTGATAGCTTAGCGTTGGCAGAGACGTGTTTCTTGCCAGATGTATCGCTACAACATACTTTAATATATTTATTTTTATTTTATCATTCTTATTATGCAATATAGTAAATTTCAATTTTGGTATACCGGTGATGTCAGACAAACTAGTGAAATCCCAACAATAGAGTAGATCAGGTTCTATTTTGGCGTTGGTGCATTTGTTGTTGACTTCATTTTTCTTATCATTCTTTGACATGCCCCTTGTTACTACTAACAACTTTCATTTGACACTTTCATCAGTGTCTAGAGGACTCGTTGCTTTTAACATGTCTGAATCTAGTTCGATTCTAGATAAGGCGTCTGCATTGGTCTTCATGGTGCCCTTTTTATAGACTATCGTAAAGTCGTAATCAGCTAGGTCTGCGAGTATCCTTGTTAATTTTGAAGAAGGGTTTTTATGATTAAAAAGTGAAACAAGTGGCTTATGGTCAGTAACCACTTTTATTTCTTGACCGTAAAGGTAAGGTTTAAAGAAATTTATGGCCCAATGGATAGCTTCTAACTCTTTCTCTATGATAAGTTTGTTTATATCATGCTTCGCTAATGATTTACTAGCGTAAGATATTGGAAGGTCGGAACCGTCACGTTGCGATAGAACTGCGCCTAATTTATAATTAGATGCGTCTGTAGTTAATATGAATGGTTTATCGAAATCCGAACATTGCAGAATGGGTGGCTCGATGAGTTTTGCTTTTAAAGTGTCATAGGCTTACTGACATTTTTCTGTCCAAATGATGTAACATTTTTTTTGAGAGAAAATTTAAACATTTGGCTGTTTCAGCAAAATTTTGAATAAAGCGTCGGTAGTAATTACAAAAAGCTACGAATCTACGAACTTCATCCACGTTTTTTGGCACTGGGTTATTTTTGATTGTTTCGTACTTTGATGGCGCAGTTGTAACACCTTCACTAGTGATAAAACGCCCTAGGTACTCTACTTCCGATTTTAAAAATTGACACTTTGATGGATTTAATTTTAGATTGTATTTACGTAATCTATTCAATACCTTGCGAGGATTGTCATTGTGGTGTTTAATGTTGCAACCAAATACTATTATGCCGTCGACACAAAGAAAAGCCTCATGACTCAACCCCTCAAGTGCTATATTTAACATTCTTTGGAAATTATTGGACTCAACCCCCTAAGTGCTATATTTAACATTCGTTGGAAACTATTGGACGAAATTTTCAAACCAAAAGGTAATCTTTTAAATTGTAATGAACATCGGTTGTTGAAAATGCTGTTAATGGTCTGGAGGCTTTTTAGGGTTTTGTACTAAAATACAAAACCCTATTGCAATCACGACCTGTGTCCGTCTGTTCATCCGTCCGTCTGTATGTCACAGCACTTTTTCTCCGAAACTATAGAGACTACAGCCATGAAACTCCGTAGAAAGGTCAGAATAGGTGACTCCTTGAAAGTTCAAGGATGGAAAAATTTTTCAAGGGGGTTTAAGGGGGGTCTCCCCAAATAGGGAGGTGACCCCCAAAAAAAAAATTTCACCATTGGTAGTCGAGTAGGGTGTCATTGGACGGGTCTTGATGAGATCTTTTCAAAAAAGTCTTCAAATTGCCTTATCGACACCGAGGAGGGCAGGAGAAGGGGAAATGTTTGAACTTTATCTGGAGGACGCTGTAGTTATCAAGGAAGCTAGAGATATACGTGAATTGGATGTGATGGAAAGCCTGGCAATTACCCGGGAAAGGAAAAAGTTGATGAATCAGGATGACGGAAACTGCAGATCATGGCTATTTAAATTAATTAAATAATAATATCTTTTCTGAATCTTGGAAAAATAATATTTTTATAACTACCCCTTTTGTAAATCACCATTCCTACCTTTTATTAATTTAAGCAAATTTCCCTAATTACCTTTTAATGATCTAGAGTAAATTTCCTTAAACATAGCTAGTATATAAGCAGGAATGTGAGTAAAAATAAATTAATCGCTGAAGAAGACCGAACGATTACGGTCGAAAATCGATTTCGAGAAGAAAAATAAAAATAAAGTACACAAAATCAAAAGTAAGCTGTTTTTTTTTCTATTTTCAGTTGATTTTATTTGTTGCTGGTTACTGCATTTTGTAAGTTGAGTACAAAACCCTTCTGACATGAGCGTAGGTCTGTCTACCCAACTTGTTCAAGCTCGGTTTGGTGAAAAGAACTAGTCATATCTAGAGTGGAAAAATATTTAGCCCTACCAAACTTATCCAAAACGTCTTCAAGTCTTATTAGAGGGAATTGATTGTTAATGATTTTAGCATTGAGTTTTCGAAAATCGACTATCAATCACCATTTCTGTTCTCCGCTATTCACCTTCTTTGGAACTACCAAAAGTGGTAAATTGTAGGGACTAACGGATGATTCGATGATGTCGTAAGATTGTAGGTCTATTTTTGTTTTTGTAGCACTACAGCCCCTTTCGGGCCTTCACTTAGAGATAGTTAGAGTATCCCATTGTCATGATCGAATGTATCGGCACTCCATAAGGTGATATGATCATTATCACGCTTTGGCCGTGTATCCGTACACCCAGCTGCGATACGTTCTGATTTTAAACTAGCACGTATCATAACTGAATAAGCTTATAGTCTGTCCGAAGAATCACTCGAACCAAGTCTCGTTGACCTAGGTTCAAGTCTCGTTGGAAGCAACGTGATTTAGTTCAAGGGATTTTTCGGACAGACTACGAGTGTTCACTCAGTTGTGATATGTACTGACTTAATCAGATCATATCATAGCTGATCAGGCACACGGAAGCATGGTACTGACCAAACCAACTTCCGAAAAAAATCAATACGGTCATGAAAATGATATACTCGTACTCTAATTATCTCTAAGCGAAGGCCCGAGAGGGGCTGTAGTGCTACAAAGAAGAAGAAGAAGTCTCGTTGACGCCAACGAAACTCAAACCAGAGACTAGTTGCTGCTTAATTTCGTCATTTTGGGCTTGTGGTAATCCATAATTTTTAATATAAACTGGGCTTGCGTCGATTGTTTGTAAACGTTGTTTATAAAAATTGTTCATAGTCAATTTTTCTCCTTCTCGATGGCACGCATCTTGGAATTCATCAATTATTTTCAACAAACTGTTCATAGACGACTTATATCCAAATAGCCTTTATCTATTGCTTCTAACAGTCTTTTAAGACGTTCTTCATTGGACATATGATTCGCTTGTATCATTTGGTCGTATGCCTGTTTAGATAGAACATCATAATCCTTCAAAGGTTCAACTTGTGCTTTAAATTCTTTTATGACAACGTCGTTGATTGTGGTGTCCTGAATTTTCACATGTTTGATAGAATTTCTAATTAAAATGCAGTCTTCGTCCAGCGTCAAGTTTACTGGGACAATTGCTTCTGTTCTACCGGATATGTTTATTTGATAACTGTTGGGTCTTCTTTTACTCAAAGGTAAGACGACTTCATCATCGTTGATATTAAACAGGATGGTGTATGTTTCATAGTAAATTTTACACATATATTTGACAAATATGTCTCTTCCTATGATACCATTCGTGGTTATTCGAAGGTTCTCGGTTATGATATGAAATTAGCTAGTTAATATGTTTTGCCCTATCCGTAAATCTAAATCTAGAGTTCCTAATGAGCTATTAACCTCTTTGGTTATGCCAGAAAGTTTTATTTTATCATCCGATCTTATTTCATACTCTACTTTATTATATATATTATCGTTGCATATGGATACATCTGCTCCTGTGTCTATCACAAATTTTAATTTAGTGCCTGCATTATGGGAATAGATTTCTATAAAATTTTTGCAGGGGTTAGTTATTCTGTTTATTTTGAGTTCTATACCGGGAGGTTGTCTCGCATATCCTAGCCGGTTTCCTGTAAGTTTCCCTGATCGGATACAATGTTTATGAACCTCCTGTTGTTTTGGATCTGGTTGTTCCTATTTTGATTGTACCAGTTGTTATTATTTCCCATATAGTTGCCATTATTCCTGTAGTATGAATTTTTACCGCCGCTATAGATTTGACGACGATCATTATTGTTCCTTTTATCTTAATTATTTCTATTCGTATTGTTACTTCTATTTCTATCGTTATTGTATCTGTTGTTATCTCGATTGTTCCTGTTATTATTAGGTATAACATCTGCTGTCTTTGTTATCGTTTCTCTTGTTATTGTTTCTGTATCTGTTGCTATTGTTACTGTATCTGTTGTTATTGTTATGGTTTTTTTTTGTTGTTATTGTCAATATACATCACAGAGGCTGTTTGCGGTTCTGAGTTTTCTAATTCCTGGGGCCAAAAAGACAGCTTCTCTAAAGTTTTTGGGTCTAGCAGCGAAAATGGTGCTCCTTAATTGGTTGTTTAGACCATTTTTGAATATCGATAGAGCATAGCTATCATTGATGTTGGTTATTGATTTCTTTTCAGTAGCTGATGCTTGATTTCCAAGCTTCTGAATTTGAGGTAGTATAGGCTGTGACACTGGATTTCTTCTGTGTCGTGTTACTAAGTTGTGTATGTAAATGAGGGATTGTTTTGTTACTTTTGAATTTTGATAATAGAACAGCTTTGAGTGTTTCAAAATTATCTATATCGCTGTTATTGATGGGGAGTTTTACGGACGCACTTAGTTTGACACTTTTTACTAAATCTATAAATAGAGATTTGCCGGTCAGAGACAATGTAGAGTCGAGTACCTCTATAATTTTGAGGAATGATTCCAACTCTTTATATTTCCCTTCGAAAGTTGGGATAATTTTAATCGCGGTTTCAATTGAAAACTCGGCCATTGTGAATTTTTCTTCCAGAATAGGTAAACTTTCTTCTAGTTCTTCTTGGATACTAGTATCAACTAGAATGTGTTCTTTGGTGTATCCTTGTCTTCCTACTGTAGCCAAAGTTCTCCTTCAAGTATGGCTACTTCGCCTCTAAACTTAAGTTTTAAGTCTAAAACTTCCGAATTGCTCTCTGAAATGTCATCTAATAGAACTTTAAATTCTTCCTTTTGCTTTTTAAGTAGATGCAACTTCTCTTGTAATATAAGAAGTGAACTGAAAACATTATATTGATGTTTATACAAAAATTCTGAATATTTATTGCGAAAGTAGCAAGACTTTAAACATTATATTAAAAAGTTAGTAATTTTTAAATATTAGTGGTTCTATTTACAAGTTTGATTACGTATTTCTTATTGTATCTATCATATACGTAAAATATAACTAGTCCTATGGTGAAGATTGACGATGAAGTGATCGACTGTCGATATTCGTCGATGATCCCATTGTTGGTTGTCGAGCATTTGTTCCCCATCATTGAAATGAGGGTAGTTTCAACGCGAACAACTGCTGTTGTATTTTTTTTTTTTTTTGATTGCCCACTAGCTATCCTTATCACCTTGTGTAGTTTCACTCGTCCCTGTTTTAGTTTCGTCTTCTGGCCTCCTCTTTTCCTTCCACGAGCAGGAATTCTAGTCAAGCCCTCCGTTTTCTTCTTGAACAGATTGATGTTTCTGGGTTGAGGTCCCGCTCCAATTTTTTCGGGTTATATTTTGGTATCCCGCTGCAGTTTTATATTTTGGGTGAATACTCTTCTGTTGATTTGGCTTGCAACAGTTCCTCAGCTATTGAAAATAGCTTATCAAAGCGTTGATTCATCTCCACGTCGATATCTAAAATGTCTTCGTCTTCTAAGTCCTCTGCAAATATTTCCTTAAATTTTGCCATAAGTTTAGCAGGATTGCCACGAAATGTTATCTTATTACTCTGTGTTTCGATACTAGGGTAAGAAATCGGTTAATACATTTGTTAGATTTTTCATCTATACCTACGCAAGCGGAAAATTGCTCCGCAGAGAACATGGCGAGGACATTGTCCACGACGCCGCAATTTCGCGGAAGGAAGATTTGCATTGCAACGCCAAGACGATTCGGTTACAATTCTTGATTTTATTCAATCTTGTTTCGGTATGTATACAATTTTCTTTCACTTAACCTATGTCGTACGCAGCTAATTTGTTTTTCTCTTCTTTTTTTTAAGTGTAAGCCAAAATTCATAACTTAACATATTTCTACCTCTGCTTTCCATTAAATTGATTTATTGCCTCATGAACAAAAACTCACGCGTTTCAATATTTCCATCCAAATATTTCAATCCAATAATCAATATTACAGTCACATGCATTTATTCCGTTCAATGGATAGATGTCCATATTCCATACATTATACATGCACTCATATGTCAATAATCCATGTTCGTAAGCATCACTTGGGTATGGTCGCTAACCCCTTGATAAGTAAGACAATTAGCGTGCATTGAGTGTGGTCAGGGAATTCTTCCATACGTGATGGGTTATGAATGAAATGCAACGTGATATGGGTACACTCGATACTTAGAATGAGTGTAGAAGAAATTAAAAGAAATATCATTGTATGATTATGCAGCTGGTATATTTACATGTAGCCATGCGATAGGATTGATATTTCGAGGATGTCTTTTAGCTAAATTTTTCGAGAGAAATTTATCTATTGTGGAGAGTACCTCATATATATATATATTTATATATATATATATATACGAGTATATACATATATAT
The DNA here is from genome assembly GCA_963969285.1 of Odontomyia ornata. NCBI lineage: Eukaryota > Metazoa > Arthropoda > Insecta > Diptera > Stratiomyidae > Odontomyia > Odontomyia ornata. Next base: position 264,806,576 of record OZ017738.1, on the reverse strand, counting down.
ATATATATATATATATATATATATATATATATATATATATATATATATATATATATATATATATATATATATATATATATATATACATATAAATAAACATATATATATATAAATTTATATTTATCTATATATATATATATATATATATATATATATATATATATATATATATATATATATATATATATATATATATATATTTATATATTTATATATATGTAAAGAAAGTACTCTTTATATATATATATATAGATATATATATATATATATATATATACATGACCACGCTAAAGGTTGCAATTTAGCTCCGATTTTCACCAAATTTTCAGGAAAAGTGTACTGAGTAAATATTTCGGTTAAGTTTGTGAACCAGCTATATCGGCCAGGCGAAAACAAAACGGCGGCCATTTTAGACGAAAAATCGTGATTTCTGTTCTGACCAAATTGTAGCTCCGATTTGCATGAAATTTGGTTCAAATAACAAAATAAAAAATCCAAAGTCCGTATGGCTGAAACAAAATGGCGGACGCTCAAAGGTCGAATAACGTACAAAATTTTGTTGTTGTAGTTTTGACCAAAGCTTTCAACCAATGTTAATGAAGTTCGGTAGTTTGATAGAAACTATAACTATCTAAAGAGTTTTGTAAAAAACTGGAGGTCAGGTCACAAAAAACAAAATGGCGGCCAGTTGAAACTCAAAACTTCAAAGTCTTCTATAAGTCGCAATTTTGATCCGATGTATATGAAACTTGATTCTAAGATAGAAATCAATCAGTTCTAGAGGTTTTGACATTTTGGTGATCATGCATGTGCAATTTTCAAAATGGTGGGGTTTAAATATCCGACTTTTTCAGGTTTTCGTAGCCCTCTAGCGGTCACATTTTTCAACGGATTTCGATGAAACTTTGGATTATGGATCTTTGTACTAAGTTCTTGTATTGTGCAGAAAATTTATTAAACAGAAGTTGAAATTTTAAAACCTAATATTCTTAGCTGCCATTTTCACTGAAAATTGAATACTTTTGCCCTGTCTTGAGTGAAACTCTGATTTGAATGAGATTTGGCACATTGATTGATGTAGTCCTAACATGCAAAGATTTAAAATAATCCGAAATCAAATGCATGCATTCAAAATGACGGCCCCCAAAGGTCAGAAGGTAAGCGTAATTCGCTATTTTGGTAGCAACTGAAATAATGAATATTTTTCATGGAAACGTTTTAAATCACTTAACTTGGACGTATTTTTACGGCAGACCATTTTCAGGATACTGTTAAAATATTTTTACAATACCCTAAAAAATTATGAAATCGTGACTTGTCTGTCCGTCCGTCTATCCGTCCGTTTTTTTGTGTGTCACACTAAGTTTTCTTGCAAACCACATGAGCTAGAATGAGGAAATTTTCAACAAGTGGTGCCTCTCAAAATTTGCAGCGCAAGAAAATATTTTAAAGTGTTTCAGGGGGACTCCCCATACAGGGGAGTGACTTAAATTTTGTTTTATTTCTGTAGCCATCTAGCAGCCAAGTTTCTCAACAGATTCCAATGAAATTTAAAATTATAATTTATTAAAGCAAGCTGATTTAACCTATAAAAGAATTATGCATATCGGATGACAAATGAAAAAGTCGAAAATTTACAGCTTAATATTTTTAGCAGCCGTTTTCAATAGAAATTCAAAAGGAAATGAAAATATTTATATTAATAGCAACGCAAGTGCTGTTTAAACTTTTATGGAAATCTTTTGAAATTATCTATTTGAGCTATTTAAGCTAACAGTCACCTTTGTGTAGTAACTACTGTGAAATGTATAAACAGCAAATGTGAGAAGGACAACACCTGTATTTATATGTCTACACCAATTTATTATCGACCGATTTCAATTGTGATCCATAAATGTGCAACTCAGTTGAATGAGCAAAATATTTGCGCCTCTATAAAGGGTCTTTAAATACGAACGTCCGCAGATTCTTTTTATGTCAATAAATACCCATGTAGTGCTACGAAAATTGCAGTAAGAAGTTTGGTAGTAAGCAAACCAGATTCTTTTCCAAAATCTTACGCTCCATAATACGAGAAATTTACCTTTCCGGCTGGTGCTACCTACGGGAATTTTTTTGTTTGTTTGGGTTGGAGATTTGTTGGTAAGCAAATGACTTTTGTTAGTAAGCAAATGAATTGAATGATTTACGATTGGATATGTGTACATATGTTTGCTTATGATATGTACGTATCAATGTTATTACGATTGTCGTTTTTGTTTATTTTATAAGAATACAATCTATTACAATAGTACGACTGAAATGAGATAGCTGTGTTGTCTTCTTTCGAGCTATATTAATTTCAAATTAATTGAAGAAGTCTACCAGTAAATAAGTTACTAATTACACTGGTTAACAATGGTTTTGCCCATGAATGATGAAATACAAAAATAGGCAGTACTTGGTAAATACTAATCATCAATTATAATATTACAAGTGTCTTAGCTCGAGTTATCGAGCTATGCAAGTTTAATCTTGTATTGCGTTCGCCGCACTCTCGCAAGTTTCGACTTGTTCGTTATTATAGCACGGCTTTGCTCTACTAGATTTAATACATCATAAAGAACGTTAAGATTGCGCTGGCATTCGCTATCAAACACCGTGAAATACAATTAGTGTATGACGTGGTAATAGCAATGTAACATACAGCAACATCTTAAGTGTATCAAACAAATTTTGTTTTTAGTTTTTATTGTGAAGTTTGAACTAAAACTTTGTGAATTTATGTTTTTGATATGCCTCGTTCCTGTGAAAACAATCCTAACAATTTTTGTTACGTGTTTGGTAGGTTCACTACGAAAAATACGAGCGAAAAATTCAGTCGCAGAATCTGTCGTGTTTACGAACTTTATTTCGGAATACCAGTGAAAAATCAAGACAAGCCCTGGGTTCCGCATGTAATATGCTCGAGTTGTGGTAAAGACTTGCGAGATTGGCTATCCGGCCGCCGATCATATTTGCCTTTCGCAACACCGATGCTGTGGAAAGAACAAAAGGATTACATTGAAGATTGTTATTTTTGCATAAATAAGACAGAAGGGCTTAATACGCGCAAAAAGAGAAAACAAAGTTATATTGAAACGTCATCTGCTCAAAGACCTCGCCCGCATGATGAAAATCAGCCCGTTCCGGTGCCACTAATGAATGCTTCTGAAGAAATTGACCAGCTTAGCACTGAAGAAGACGATCTTACGGATCCTGATTTTAGTCCTCACAGCCAGGTACTGCAACCCCATCTAATTACTCAACCAGAATTAAATGATCTAGTACGAGACCTAAGTTTATCAAAATAACAAGCTGAACTTCTTGGTTCGCGTCTCCAGCAATGGAATCTCTTGGCAAAGGGAACAAAAATTACTGTATTTTGGAACCGACACGATGATCTTGTAGCTTTTTTTAGTATGGACGATATGAATCATCCTGTTTACTGCAACGATATTGATGCGCTGTTCGAAGCTTTCGGAATGGAGCATGAACCAAATGCTTGGAGATTATTCATAGACTCGTCTTGAACCAGTTTAAAAGCTGTATTATTGCACAACGGTAACACGTATCCTTCTATTCCTGTCGGTTATGCTGTATCTTTAAAAGAAACCTTTGAAAATATTAACCATCTATTACAAATTATAAAATATGAAAGATATTCTTGGAAAATATGGGTAGACTTTAAAGTGATTGCAATCATTTTAGGCATGCAACAGGGTTACACAAAGTATTGCTGTTTCTTGTGTCTTTGGGACAGTCGTGACAGGGAATACCATTACATAAAAAAGTGTGGCCGTTACGAAAAGCTTTTACACCAGGAAATAAAAATGTTTTTTATCCATCTGTAGCGCAAAAAGAAAATATTATTATACCACCTCTGCATATAAAATTAGGATTGACGAAAAGCTTCGTAAAAGCACTGAATCGCGAAGGTCAAGCTTTTCAATATTTAAAAAAAAAGTTTACAAAAATGACAGATGCCAAGTTGAAGGAAGGAATTTTCAAAGGACCTCAAATAAAAGAATTAATGAATGACAAGACTTTTGAAAGCACATTATATAGCAAGGAAAAACAGGCCTGAGTAGCTTGAGAATGCGGGTTCTAGGCCACATTTTTCATACAAATTTCAAATATTTTCGAGGGTGTGTGTCTTCGGTGTGAGGGTGCGTGTATTAGGGAGGTATAGGTAGGTGCCTGGGATAAGAAGGTATGAGTCCGAAATAGATGTGGATCTTTCGGGTGGTTGCCAGGGGAGGGTGTGTATCTTGGATGTGTGGGTGAGTGTATTAGGGATGTATAAGTGGGTGCCCGAGATAAGGTGGTGTGAGTCGGGGATAGATGTGGATCTCTTGGATGGTTTCAGGGGGAGCGTGTGTATCCTGGGTGCCTGAGATGAGTACGGGTGGGCCTTGGATAAGTATAGATCCGTTTCCCGATAAGGTGTGATTGGTTCCCCCAGTCTCCCATATCAAGTAAAAAGTTGATTCATGTCTAGGATAGTCCTAAGTATTGCAATTAATACGTGTAGATTAAAGACCTAGATTTCTCAGCGTGTATTTATATTGGGCTAATATACAAGTTTGAAATTAATAGGAGCTAGCCTTTGACGCTTTTAGCAGTAGATAATTATACTATCGATGGTTGTTATTCATCTATAGTGGAAGGATTTTTCATATATATTGCTTCTAGTCTTCGAGTAGTTTTGTTGTTCTTCTTTAGTGGAAGTTCTTTTCGGGTCTTTAACGCTTCTAGCGGTAGATAGTTTTTTAACCCATGACTACTTTAATGTATATGTTAGGAGATACATGTCTAGAGTTGATAGCTTGAAGTATTAGGGTTGCTGATCAATTAGGGAAGCTCTGTCGATAGGTGGCACTCTGAGCGATAGGTTTACTGCCCATAGGGCTTGAGAATTTCTAGCGTATCTCACTACTGAGAGGCTTCCGGGTCGAGCGATTTACTTCATCACATTAGGCGTGCTGAACGTTTTTATGGTGCGATTGGCTGCGTGGTGACGGCGGGCGTTTGTAAAGACGGATGACTGCGATATTGATGGATGATGGACGTGCCCGTCAGCGCGTACTCTAAGTCATGGGAATTTATTTCATGGGTGCTTGGATAAGGAACGCGTTGCTCAGCGATTGGTGTCTTTGGCTGCGTGTGGAAATGGCCGATTCGCTTGGTCATGCTAGCCGCGCCGGAAGTTTTTATGATGCGAGTAGTTGCGTGGCGATGGAGGGCGTTGCTATAGACGGGTGACTTTGCATTATGGATGGGTTGACGGGCTTGCTTTTCGATGGGTGCTCTAAGGCATGAGAATTTACTTAGTGGATGCATGGTTGAGGTAGGTTTTACTCCTCGTTTGATGTCTGTGGTTAAAGATGGACGGTATCGTAGATGTGATGCACGTCACTTGTTGGAGGAAGTAGTTTGAGGTGTACGTTTCCAGCGAGGCGGATGCTATGAGCCGTAGAAATTTGTCTCGTGAGCGTTTGGCTAAGTTTCCGCGTTGCTCATCAAAGGGTGCCTGTCTATAAGTATGGACGGCCTTGTCGGCGATTCGGAATGATTTGCGTCACTTTTTGGAGGATCGTGATTGGGGTGTAGATTTGTTCAGCGGTGAATGCTGTAAGGCATGGAAATTGACCTCGGGAATGCGTGGCATGTGCAAGTGAGTTTGCTTGTTAAGAGTAGTGTTTCATACGCATAGACTTCCCTGTCGGCGGGAGTCTTAGGGCATCGAAATCTACAGCGTTGAAGAGAAGTGGCATGGCGTACATTGCATTGCAATATGGTTTTGCTTGATAGAGGCGGTTTTTTTGTTGTGTTGATCGTGAGGGGCGGGTAACGTGATGCGCGGCATTGAGACGTGTTTTCATAAATGTCCATTCAAAGATGCACCTGTTCTAGTTTGGTGATTATTATTTACATTGATCGTTTTCAGTTTATTTTTTGCTTGGATACGTCGTTTCTTTGTTTTGTGACTCATTGCTATTGTATATGATTGCTTTTATCGGTTTCATGTCAATAGTACTTTAAAAATCGTCTACAATGTATTTTGTTCGGTTAGACTACTATGTTGATTGCTCAAATCTATGGATGCAGTGAAAGAGATCTTAATGTTTGTTGTAATGCGTTCTTGATATTAAGTATAGTATTAAATTTTATTTTGTCTTCATCATCATCACTTATTTCTTAAAGCAGTTTCTATACTTCATTCTCTGATTTTACTATTACTATTATTTACTATCATTCATTTTTTTCGTTACTATAGGATGCCCATTGGTTTTGTTCAAAAGTTCTAGTAATTTCTTCCAAGACGAGTTATTTTTTCAAATTAATGATCTCGTAGTGCATGAGATGGTGATAATGTTGTTCGTACATCATATGATTTGTCCCTTATGATAAGTGCTTGGGTCTATTTTTTAGATCACTATGCTGACATGTATGTTTTGGGTATCTATTCTAAATTTGAGATTATTTATGGATGTTGTATAAGAAAGATATTACGGTTTATGGCTTCTGGAATGCTACCTTTTTATGGAGTTTATGTATGATGCATGTAGAAATCATCGTGGTGGTCCTAATGAGTAGGAATATGGACGCATTTTCATTGATAAATTTTGGGTACGTACTGAAAGGAAGAAGCTAATAAAGAAAAAAGTGAATGCGGTAGGTCATTGACCTTAGGGGTATGTTGGTATTATGGTATTATTCTTTGTTTATGCCCATGATGCATGGAAAAATATGTTTTAGTCATATATGGTAGCATTATAGGCATGCACTAGATTGAATAAATTTTTATATTCACTTTGAATTAGGTGTTGTTATTGTGGGTCTGTATTATTTAGTTTATGTAGTGTCAAGAGTTTCAGTGTAATATCGAGTAAAACTGTAATTTTATGCTTGTCTCATGTTCATCATATCATAGTTTCTAGTATTGAAAAATTATTATGTATGGATTGCTCTAGTATGATTTCAGTCATTTCCGAATTTCTTTAGCCATATCTTGAATAAGAAAGTGTTGATATTTGAGTATGAGAATCTCTAATTTATTATCTCCTTAGGAAAAATGATGCATACTTGGTTGATGTCACTATTCAATACTTTTCGGATGCATGTTAGCACTTTTGGTGCCTACATGATTGCATGAGAATTTACAAACCTCATACTTTGTATGCTTGTATTAAGCGTAAAGTCATTGCTGCTATATTCATATACATTTTCAATATTTGTGCATTAAGTAAAATACGTATTTACTACATTTTAAATATGCTAGATTTATCATCATAGGGATTTTCGGGTTTGCTTATTTACATATTCAAGTATTATTTTTACATAAATAAAATATCTTCTTGTTGAGTTTTTTCTTATCAGAATTTTTTTCTGCTGGATGCTTGGTTGATTTTTTATAGGTTTGAAGAAGATCTAATTAGTTTTCAACATAAAGGATATGTTTTGGGTTGGCACACTGCTACTATAGATCACTTAGGCTAATGTTTATGTAAGATAGTTCGGTATAGATAACGATGTGTGGTAGCATATGAGTTTATGGTCGGCTATTTTCAGATCGATCTCATCGTATCATGTATAGACAAGTAGCATATGTTCTGGAGTGTTCTTGATAAGGATGGTCGGCAGTCATTGTAGGATGTTAAGAGATGATCATTACTTTCAGGAGGTGTTTGTCTACTGGTAATTTGATGAACAGATGTACGCTTGAGTTGGATGAACTCATGCGGGTTTTTTTTTGTCCATCGTTAGATATTTTTGAATGGTAGAGTGAAGTGTTTGATATTTGAGAGTTTCGGATATGCTAGGAATGTTTACATTTTTTTTAGTTTGTTGTTTGAGGTATTTCTTTACTTGAGCAGTGTAAGATTAGTTGTTAAAATAAAAAGACTGTGTTTCTTTCTAATAGAAAAAATGTATTGAGTAATGCTATTTTTCGTTATATATAAAGAAACTCTCATACAATTTACAACACATCTGATAACTGGTTTGATATATTTATGAATTCTATAGCATATTGAACAATTTGCAAGTTAACTTAACCGAGGTTTATTCAGCTGCACTATTTCTGCATAAGGACCATACAAATGTATAGTAAGTCCTCTCACATCTTTTTTAATGTTTATTGTACAATTTATATAGCAATTCAATACCCTCAGCATATCATTGTAGCTTATATCTCCTTCACTCTAGTGCAAACTGTTGATGTTTCAATTCCAATATTGTTTGGTTGTATTTTATGCGAATATTATGTTCCTACAGGCATGAGGTCAATACACTTTCAACGCGATAACATCTATTACAATGGTCATCCAATACTTCATGGAAGAGTACCGTAATATTTTTTTTTGAACACCGAATACGTATCGAGAATTATATGCTTAAATATTGTAATATGGGTGAGAAAGTATCTACTAAACATGGAATACATTTTCAAATATGTGAATGGTCCAACTCTAATACGACATCAGGCACTGATACATGCATTTGTCATTCATATGATCAAGACACAAGAAATATTTTTAACACTAATAAAACAGTACATACTCCTGCAGTCTTGTGTACATACGACAAAGTAAGAATTCAAAGCACCGGGTAGTATAAACACTCCAAACAAAACCATAACCAACTAGTGGTCGGTGCTATGAGAATGAAAAAGTTTATAATTGATATTCACTTTGTATCGGGAAATCCTCACCAGTAATTCATCAAGGAACATCATTTTCTCATAACATACAACCAAAACAATATTGGAATTGAAACAACAACAGTTTACACTAGAGTGAAGGAGATATAAGCTACAATGATATGCTGAGGGTATTGACTTACTATACATTTGTATGGTCCTTATGCAGAAATAGTGCAGCTGAATAAACCTCGGTTAAGTTAACTTGCAAATTGTTCAATATGCTATAGAATTCATAAATATATCAAACCAGTTATCAGATGTGTTGTAAATTGTATGAGAGTTTATTTATATATAACGAAAAATAGCATTACTCAATACATTTTTTCTATTAGAAAGAAACACAGTCTTTTTATTTTAACAACTAATCTTACACTGCTCAAGTAAAGAAATACCTCAAACAACAAACTAAAAAAAATGTAAACATTCCTAGCATATCCGAAACTCCCAAATATCAAACACTTCACTCTACCATTCAAAAATATCTAACGATGGACAAAAAAAAACCCGCATGAGTTCATCCAACTCAAGTGTACATCTGTTCATCAAATTACCAGTAGACAAACACCTCCTGAAAGTAATGATCATCTCTTAACATCCTACAATGACTGCCGACCATCCTTATCAAGAACACTCCAGAACATCAACAAGAAGATATTTTATTTATGTAAAAATAATACTTGAATATGTAAATAAGCAAACCCGAAAATCCCTATGATGATAAATCTAGCATATTTAAAATGTAGTAAATACGTATTTTACTTAATGCACAAATATTGAAAATGTATATGAATATAGCAGCAATGACTTTACGCTTAATACAAGCATACAAAGTATGAGGTTTGTAAATTCTCATGCAATCATGTAGGCACCAAAAGTGCTAACATGCATCCGAAAAGTATTGAATAGTGACATCAACCAAGTATGCATCATTTTTCCTAAGGAGATAATAAATTAGAGATTCTCATACTCAAATATCAACACTTTCTTATTCAAGATATGGCTAAAGAAATTCGGAAATGACTGAAATCATACTAGAGCAATCCATACATAATAATTTTTCAATACTAGAAACTATGATATGATGAACATGAGACAAGCATAAAATTACAGTTTTACTCGATATTACACTGAAACTCTTGACACTACATAAACTAAATAATACAGACCCACAATAACAACACCTAATTCAAAGTGAATATAAAAATTTATTCAATCTAGTGCATGCCTATAATGCTACCATATATGACTAAAACATATTTTTCCATGCATCATGGGCATAAACAAAGAATAATACCATAATACCAACATACCCCTAAGGTCAATGACCTACCGCATTCACTTTTTTCTTTATTAGCTTCTTCCTTTCAGTACGTACCCAAAATTTATCAATGAAAATGCGTCCATATTCCTACTCATTAGGACCACCACGATGATTTCTACATGCATCATACATAAACTCCATAAAAAGGTAGCATTCCAGAAGCCATAAACCGTAATATCTTTCCTATACAACATCCATAAATAATCTCAAATTTAGAATAGATACCCAAAACATACATGTCAGCATAGTGATCTAAAAAATAGACCCAAGCACTTATCATAAGGGACAAATCATATGATGTACGAACAACATTATCACCATCTCATGCACTACGAGATCATTAATTTGAAAAAATAACTCGTCTTGGAAGAAATTACTAGAACTTTTGAACAAAACCAATGGGCATCCTATAGTAACGAAAAAAATGAATGATAGTAAATAATAGTAATAGTAAAATCAGAGAATGAAGTATAGAAACTGCTTTAAGAAATAAGTGATGATGATGAAGACAAAATAAAATTTAATACTATACTTAATATCAAGAACGCATTACAACAAACATTAAGATCTCTTTCACTGCATCCATAGATTTGAGCAATCAACATAGTAGTCTAACCGAACAAAATACATTGTAGACGATTTTTAAAGTACTATTGACATGAAACCGATAAAAGCAATCATATACAATAGTAATGAGTCACAAAACAAAGAAACGACATATCCAAGCAAAAAAAAAACTGAAAACGATCAATGTAAATAATAATCACCAAACTAGAACAGGTGCATCTTTGAATGGACATTTATGAAAACACGTCTCAATGCCGCGCATCACGTTACCCGCCCCTCACGATCAACACAACAAAAGAACCGCCTCTATCAAGCAAAACCATATTGCAATGTAATGTACGCCATGCCACTTCTCTGCCACGCTGTAGATTTCGATGCTCTAAGACTCCCGCCGACAGGGAAGTCTATGCGTACGAAACACTACTCTTAACAAGCAAACTCACTTGCACATGCCACGCATTCCCGAGGTCAATTTCCATGCCTTACAGCATTCACCGCTGAACAAATCTACACCTCAATCACGATCCTCCAAAAAGTGACGCAAATCATTCCGAATCGCCGACAAGGCCGTCCATACTTAAAGACAGGGACCTTTTGATGAGCAACGCGGAAACTTAGCCAAACGCTCACGAGACAAATTTCTACGGCTCATAGCATCCGCCTCGCTGGAAACGTACACCTCAAACTACTTCCTCCAACAAGCGACGTGCATCACATCAACGATACCGTCTATCTTTAACCACAGACATCAAACGAGGAGTAAAACCTACCTCAACCATGCATCCACTAAGTAAATTCTCATGCCTTAGAGCACCCATCGAAAAGCAAGCCCGTCAACCCATCCATAATGCAAAGTCACCCGTCTATAGCAACGCCCTCCATCGCCACGCAACTACTCGCATCATAAAAACTTCTGGCGTGGCTAGCATGATCAAGCGAATCGGCCATTTCCACACGCAGCCAAAGACACCAATCGCTGAGCAACGCATTCCTTATCCAAGCACCCATGAAGTAAATTCCCATGGCTTAGAGTACGCGCTGACGGGCACGTCTATCATCCATCAATATCGCAGTCATCCGTCTTTACAAACGCCTGCCGTCACCACGCAGCCAATCGCACCATAAAAACGTTTAGCACGCCTAATGTGATGAAGTAAATCGCTCGACCCGGAAGCCTCTCAGTAGTGAGATACGCTAGAAATTCTCAAGCCCTATGGGCAGTAAACCTATCGACAGAGCTTCAATAATTGATCAGCAACCCTAATACTTCAAGCTATCAACTCTAGACATGTATCTCCTAACATATACATTAAAGTAGTCATGGGTTAAAAAAACTATCTACCGCTAGAAGCGTTAAAGACCCGAAAAGAACTTCCACCAAAGAAGAACAACAAAACTACTCGAAGACTAGAAGCAATATATATGAAAAATCCTTCCACTATAGATGAATAACAACCATCGATAGTATAATTATCTACTGCTAAAAGCGTCAAAGGCTAGCTCCTATTAATTTCAAACTTGTATATTAGCCCAATATAAATACACGCTGAGAAATCTAGGTCTTTAATCTACACGTATTAATTGCAATACTTAGGACTATCCTAGACATGAATCAACTTTTTACTTGATATGGGAGACTGGGGGAACCAATCACACCTTATCGGGAAACGGATCTATACTTATCCAAGGCCCACCCGTACTCATCTCAGGCATCCAAGATACACACGCTCCTCCTGAAACCATCCAAGAGAGACTCACACCATCTTATCTTGGTCACCCACTTATACATCCCTAATATACTCACCCGCACATCCAAGACACACACCCTCCCCTGGCAACCACCCGAAAGATCCACATCTATTCCGGACTCGTACCTTCGTATCCCAGGCACCTACCTATACCTCCCTAATACACGCACCCACACACCCAAGACACACACCCTCGACAATATTTGAAATTTGTATGAAAAAAGTGGCCTAGAACCCGCATTCTCTAGCTACTGGCCTGGACATCCATGATAAACGTTTTTCAAAATTTCTTGGGTAAGACTATGAAAACCTGGTTAAGAATATGATCCAAGCATTGTACGCTCTCGGTTGCAAAATGTCCCTCAAAATACATATTCTCGACTCACATTTGGATTTTTGTTCTGAAAATATGGGAGATGTTAGCGACAAACATGGTGAACGTTTTCACCAGGATATTTCAGGAATGGAACAGCGATACCAGGGCAAATAGAGTCCTGCTATGTTAGCAGACTACTGCTGGACGTTGAAGAGAGAGGCTGTAGATATTATTTATAAACGGAAAAGCAATATATTAACTCATTTTTAAATTTTAGAATATGTGATTTATGAATATAATGTTATCTCAAGTCAAAAGATTTTTATTTGATTCCACAAAAAACGCGAGCTAACTCGACTTTAAAACTTACATCAAAATGTATGTTTAGAGGTATTCTTTCGCAATTAGCACAACTCATTTCATGGATTAACAAAACTTAAAAATTTGTTAACCAGTGTTAACTATTCAGCGGATTGCTCTGCAGATAGGGTGGCGAGGACTTGTAACACCACGACGGCATTATTGCTATAGTCTAGCGAAAAATTATCCTCCCGACTTTTAGATTCTTAGTACCAATGAAATGACTTTCAAGAATACTTTGAACAGAATGTGATTTATTTAAATTTACTAGATCTATTTATACTACAGTTTAACAATCGTCAACAAAAACTAAAGAACTTAATTAATTTTCAATAAACATTTCTCACCTTCATTAATTCTGCTCTACAAAATATCCAGCGGTGTCACATGGTTGATTTATGACCCACTAAATTCTACGTTTCACTCTACTCTGATCTACTACACTTTAATTACACTTGACCAATTCTTATTTACAAACATTAAACGCATTGACCATACACACACGTGATACACCTGAATTACCGGAATTATGAATCTGCACACGAAAACGTAAGTGTGCCCGATAATTTATTGTTTTCATTGATGAGTACTTTGTACGCATACTCGTATGTACATATGGTCATGTAGATACTTATCGTTTAAGAATGATAATATTCTACATGTGAATGCATGGAATGTTTGTATGAAGGTTTGTAGCAAGCATTTCATATGAAGGAAATGCTTTGTATTATTAAAACAGAGGTGAGAAATGAAAAAATTGGAAAAGGTGAGTAAGGTTTGATCTTCCATCGAATTCTATAAGAATATTGCTATTTTTTATGTCTAGGACTTCGTAAGGACGTTTATATGGTTTCTGATGTTTCTTACGGTTTTCTTGTCTTAATAAAATTAAATCTGTAATATCACGTTACTAGGATTTGTATACTTTTGATTTCTCACGCGTTTAGTTTTTACTCTTTCTATGATATTGCGTGCTTTCAGTAACGATGTCCTCAATACCATTCTTAGTTCATTCGCGTAATGATCTAAATCATAGATCTTGTCATTATCTTTAACTACCTCGTTCGGAAAACATGGCAGTTCTCCAAATATTAGATCATATGGAGTATATTCCGTGTCGACATGGGGTGTTGTATTGTATGAGAATGCATAGTATGTTACCCATTTGTCTCATTCGTAATCATCGGCAAAAGAATGCATATATTTGTTAAGTACTCGATGATTGGGTTCGACTGTTCCTAAGGTTTGGTGATGGTAAGTGGTTAAGAAGATCTGCTCAATGTGTAGTAATTTAAAGATTTAAAACATGAGTTTGTTCGAGAATTCAGCTCCCAAATCCGTTTTTAACTTACTAAAATGTCCAAATTTTAAAATAAATGCTATTGTATGTGCTTCTTTATTGTATATGGGGAATACTACTATGAATTTTATTAATTCACACTGTAGTGTCAATATATATCTGTAACCATTAGATATGCGAAGTGGACCTACTGTGTCTACTTCTACTGCTTGAAAACTCGCAGATGGCGTACTTGTTTTCAGCATTTTTTCAGTTGTGTGTCTAATTTGCTTGCTTATGCGACAAGTCTTACAACCATTTACATTCTCTGACCATGTTTTTCATGTTCTTCCAACAAAACTTTTATTTTAACTTGAGGAACGTCTTACGTACTTGAAAATGTCCTCCATGAGGTGTATCATGATACTCCTTAATCAATTTCTTTTGTTTTTGTGCATTAGTTAGTATTTTGGTTGGCTTGTAAATGAATATTTTCAACTTCGTACGTGTACTTTCTTGTTGCAATCTAATAAAGGTATTTTTGAATTTGTTTTTGCAAATGGATTTAAATATCTGATCATCTTCAGATAAAAAGAGTTCACTGATATTTTATCGTCTGTTGAATTCCAAAAGCTTTTCTAATATTGAAACGAAACCCAAATTAGAGTTATCGCTATTGCTCTCTTCTGAACATTTATCAGCACTTTTCGTTATGAGCTTAGCATTGGTAGAAACATGTTTCTTACGAGATTTATCGCTATAACGTGCTTCTATATAGTTTTTAGTACGTACTATGTTATTTTCCTTATTTATACTGTCTAACATTATGAATTTCAGTTTTGGTATACCAGTAATGTCAGACAGACTTGTTCAATCCCAACAATAGAGTTGATCGATTGTAATTTGGTGTGGGTGCAACCGTTGTCGACTTTCATTTCATTCTTTGTATTCTTTGCCATGCCCCTGATTACAACCAGTAACTTTCGTTTAACACTTTCATCAGTGTTTGGAGGTATCATTGATTTGAATATGTCTGAATCCAATTCGATTCTAGATAAGGCGTCCACATTGGTATTCATGCTGCCCTTCTTGTAAACTATCGTGATGTCATAGTCGGATAAATCTACACGTATCCTCGTTAATTTTGAAGATGGATTCTTGCGACTGAACAATTATACAAGTGGTATGTTGTCAGTTACCACTACGAATCTTCAACCGTAAAGGTAAGGTCTAAAGAAATTTATCGCCCAATGTATTGCTAGTAATTCTTACTCAATAGTTGGTTTGTTGATGTCTTGTTTTGCTTACAATTTGCTAGCGTAAGATATCGGTAAGTCATTATCTATTTCTTCTTGTGACAGAACTGCTCCTAATGCAAAGTTCGATGCGTCCGTGGTGATAATAAATGGTTTTTCAAAATTCGGGTATTGCAAGATAGTTGGTTCAATGAGTTTTGCTTTTAAGGTCTAATAAGCTTATTGACAATCTTCAGTCCAATTGAAGGTAACATTTTTCTTTAGCAGAGAATTAAGACATTTGGCCGTTTGCGCGAAATTTGGTTTCGGTTTTGATACCCTTATCTGTCATGAAATGCCCGAAGTACACTACTTCCGATCTCAGAAATTGACATTTTGCCGGATTTAACTTTAAATTGTATTTACGCAACCTACTTCATACTTTGCTAATATTGTCGTTGTGATGCTTGATACTGCATCCAAACACTATAATGTCGTCGACATGTAAGAAGGCTTCATGACTGAAACCACTTAATGCAATAGTTAACATTTGTTGAAAACTGTTAGATGAAATTTTAAAACCAAACGGTAATCTTTTAAATTAATAAAGACCATCGTTTGTAGAGAATGCTGTCAGTGGCCTAGACTCTTTCTGAAGTTCAATTTGATGAAAAGAGCTTGTCATATCCAAAGTAGAGAAATACTTTGCTCTTTCAAGCTTGTCTAATACGTCCTCGAGTCTTGTCAGAAGACCGTTAAGTCTGCGGAAATCTACCACCAATCGTCATTGCTGCTCTCCATCAATCAACCTCTTTGGCACTCCCAACAGTGGTGAGTTATAAGGGCTAACCAACAACTTTATGATGTCATTCGATTCCAAGTTTTTAACCTGTTGCAGAATTTCCTCGTTTTGAGCTTGAGGCAACATATAATTTTTAATACATGCCGGGTCTCGGTCGGTTGTTTGCAGACGTTGTTTGTAAAAGTTGTTCGTGGTTAATTTCTCTCCCTCTAGATAGAATACATATTAAAATTCTCGAATTATGCTCAATAAATTCTTCATGCATGGTTCATCCAAATCATTTTTGTTTATCGTTCCTAGCGATTTTTCGGAACGTTTACAATCCAACATATGACTTTCCTGATGTCTTTTGTCACTCTTATGTAGAGCAAGGATACTGAAGTTTCTCAAGGGTTCAACTTTTGCTTCGAATTTCTTAATGACAACATCATTGTCTGTCGTGTTCAGAATTCACATGTTGGACTTTTTTCGCGGGTACGATATTATTCCCAACGAAAACACCCTTTTGAATTTCTTACTGGAATAAAATTCAATCTTCATTTAGCTTCAAATTCACCGGAACTATCGCTTCTGTTCATGCAGATACGTTTATCTGGTTTTCTTGCGCTCATAGACAAAACAACTACATCATCCCTGATATTAAACAAAATGGTGTATGTCTCGTAGTCAATTTTGCACATATATTTGACTAGCATATCTCTTCCCAAGATACCATCCGTGATTATCGGAGATTTTTCCGTTACAATATGAAATGAATGTTTTACTTTATATTCCCCAATCTGTAAATCTAAGTGTAAAGTCCCTAATGAACTAGTAACCTCTTCAGTCATCCCTGAGAGTTAATTCTTTCATTAGATCTAATCCCATATTCAACATTTGTATGAACGTTATATTTACAAATAGACACGCCAGCCCCCGCGTCTAGCAGAAACTTGAAGTTTCTACCTACATTATGGTAATAAATTGTAACAAAATTTGCTTAGGTATTTGTAATCCTATAAATTTTGTGTTTTGGACCGGGAGGTTGTCCTGTACATCCTCGACATCGCCGGTCACCTGGCAGTTTCCCTGATCTAAGACAACATTTACGTATTCCCTGTTGTTTCGGTTCTGGTTGGCTCTGTAATTGTTACGTCTACTGCCTGAATCATTATTTCCTCTGTAATTTCCGTTCTTAGAACCTCTACCATTATTGTAATTTCTACTTCGTTGATTATCACTATTGTTCCCTTGACTATAGTTGTTGCTGCTGTTATAATTATCAATCCTACCGTTATTGCTGTTCCTATAATTCCTCTTGACCGTATCGTTATCGTTGTTCCTATATTATTTCTGTTATTACGACGTTTTTTCTATCCTTTTTTTGGTTATTAGCATTAAAATGCGTCACACTTGTGACCGATGGTAGTTCAGAATTCTCTTATTCCAAGGCCAATGAAAAAGCTTCACCAAAGCTCTTTGGTCTAGACGAAAAAACAGTACTTCTCAACTGATCATTCAGACCGTTAGTGAGTGCATAACTGTCATTCAAGTTACATATAATCTTCTTCCCAGCGGCTGTTGCTGAACTACCTAATTCCTGAATTTGTATTTGGTTCAATTCACAAATTAAGGAAGTAATTTTAATCCTTATAGACAGAGACTGTTGATTTATTTTGTACCGTACTGCTAAGCTGGGTAAATAACTGAGGTTTAGTGTTGTTGCTCTTAAATTTACTCAACAGAACATATTTTATGTTTTCAAATGAGACAATGTCATTGTCGGTAATCGAAAGTTTAACAGATGCGCTCAATTTAACGTTTTTTACAAAATCTATCAACAATATTTTACCAGCTACTGTTAATGATGAATTTAAAAGCCCTAGAATCTTCAGGAATGATTCTTATTCTTTATGTTTGCGATCAATCACGGAAATAACCTTTAATGCAGTTTCTAATGAAAATTCTGTAATTCTGAATTTTTTTTCCAAGTTCGGGAGGTTACTTTCTAAGTCTACTACAATATCTTCTGGGTCTGAAATTTTGATATCCTGACCAGTGTATCCTTGTTGCGTTAACTGAAGCTAAAGTTCTCTCTCTAGAGTTGCAGCTTCTGCCCGAAGTTTTAACTTAAAATCTAAGAGATTCGAGTCTCTCTCTGAAATACCAGATAATAAAGAGTTCAATGATTCCCTCTGTTTTCAATGGTATAGAAATTTTTCCCGTTTTTCTTTAAGTTCCTAAGGGTCCTTTCGTTACCATCAACAATATCTTTTATCTTATCCATAAGCTAAACTGATTGAACAGAACGTTAGTTTGGATATAAGATGCAGGGATTTATTAGGAAATAAAATACTCTAAATTATAATCACCATACATTGACGGTTCTTTTAACTCTCTTAACTACATATTTCTTATTATATTTATTATACATGTAGAATAGAACTATCGCTGCCAGAAAAACCGTTGAAGTGATAATAGTTTCGCGGTATTCTTCAACAATCCCAACGTCTTAATGATGTTTCCAATATTCTGGTCGTAAATTATCCAGTTGTCGCTGTAAAAGCTTCTTTGATTTGCCGTGTGTTAATTTAATCACACGGTGCAACTCCGTATGGGGTTTCTTCAATTTCGTTTTGATTCCTCCCCTTGCACGCCTTTGCTTCAGTATCACCGTCAAGTCCTTCTGTTTCGGCCGCTTTATAAATGCCCCCAGATGTCGAGGTTTTGGGCCGGCATGCTACAAATCCTCAATTTTTGTGGGGATGTACATTGGCATAACGTTCCCTGAGGATGGTTTCGGCACATACTCTAACTTCTTCTCTGCCAGGTTGCAATATCTATCGAAAATTGCATCAAAGTTGTCTTCCGGGTGCAGGTCCAGAAAATCCTCGTATAATTCTTTTGACGGCTCTATCGTTGAAATTTTCGGTCCCTCAGCGTTGTTCACAGGATCGTCATGAAATGAGGTAGCTATGTTGTCTTCTTTCGTGCTATGTTAATTTCAGATTAATTGAAGAAGTCTACCAGTAAATAAGTTACTAATTATCTATACAGCGGATTGCTCTGCAGATAGAGTGGCGAGGACTTGTAAGACCACGACGGCATTATTGCTATAGTCTAGCGAAAAATTATCTTCGCGACTTTTAGATTCTTAGTAGCAATGAAACGACTTTCAAGAATACTTTGAACAGAATGTGATTTATTTAAATTTACTAAATCTATTTATACTACAATTTAACAATCGTCAACAAAAACAAAAGAACTTAATTAATTTTCAATAAACATTTCTCACCTTCATTAATTCTGCTCTACAAAATATCCAGCGGTGTCACATGGTTGATTTACGACCCACTAAATTCTACGTTTTACTCTACTCTAACCTACTACACTTAAATTACACTTGACCAATTCTTATTTACAAACATTAAACGCATTGACCATACACACACGTGATGCACCTGAATTACCGGGAATATGAATCCGAAAATGAAAACGTAAGTATGCCAGATAATTTATTGTTTTCATTGATGAGTGCTTTGTACGCATATGTACATATGGTCATGTAGATACTTATCGTCTAAGAATGATAAGATTCTACATGTGAATGCATGGAATGTTTGTATGTAGGTTTGTAGCAAGCATTTCATATGAAGGAAATGCATTGTATTATTAAAACAAAGGTGAGTAATAAAAAAACTGGAAAAGGTGAGTAACGTAAATAGATAATATGAAATTGTAATATAGCTATTATGGATACTGTAGGTAAGTATGTAATATAGGTATTACAGACTCCAGATAGAAATGGAAACAGGATTATATGTAATAGTTTGCCGAAGCTTTCCCTGATTGGAGCTCATATTGAATTGATTCATCTACCAAAGCCTGACTTTAAATCAAGCCTAAACGGCAAGCCAATTCTTCATTTCAATGAAACATTAACATATGACCTCATACCGAGCTTGAATCTTATAGATTATTTTGTCAGCTATGAAGGCTTGTATTTCACATTTGGCAAGATAAACAACAAGAAATCATGTGGTACAGACAGTGTTCCAAATAAAGTTCTCCGATATTTGCCTGGGGTTGCTATTAGAAACTATTGCATGTTGTTCAACAACATGTCGAGCAATTCATATTTCCTAAATGAGCGGAAAAAGCCTAAGGCATCTTCAATCTTGAAGAAAGAAAAGGAACCTTCAAGTCCTATAAGCTGTCATCAATCAGCTTACTGCCTAACATCAGCAAGGTGTTTGAAGTGAAACTCAACAAAGCAGTAAACGCCCACATTGAGTAATATGAGTTGATGCCGAATTGCCTATTTGGTTTTCGTGTCAGGCATTCAACAATACACGCAATAACGAAAGCAACCTCAGACTTATGTGGGAAACTAAACAACAGAGAAAGTGTTGGGGCGTGTCCCATTGACATGGACAAAGCCTTCGATACCGTGTAGTTAGATGGACTTATTTTGAAACTCCTTCAAAACGGATTCCCCAGACACCTTGTCGCCATGTTCCGCAATGTGTTGTAGGGGAAATCATTTGTTGTAACTGATGGAAATCTGATGACAATGCGCGACTTCAAGATCTTGAATGGTCTTCAGCAGGTGATAGTTAGTGCGCGTCTGTTTTTCTCAATATTCATTCATAAGCTATTGAAATGCTTTGATTTGATTGATGATGATTGGTAACGTTGATCTGATCATCTATATGGCAGAACGGAAACTACAATAGTTCAGAGCGATTTTCAACAAATGTCCAATGATGTGCAGCTGTACACTGACAATTGGCGAATGAAAATCAATGTGCAAAAGTACGAAACGATTTTGTTCCGTACAACGCTGCAGGGGGTCAGTCAGACTTGAAACGTAATTGGAAGGATTGCTTTATCATGGCTGGTGTGGATAGTTCAGAACGGGTTCCGCATAAATCCTGGGTTCGATACCTCGGTGTTCATCTCGATTAGTGTCTGTACTATACTGAACAAAATGTAGACATGGCCTTAAGAAGACTATTACATTCCAGATACATTGATCAAAAGGTAAAAATTATCTGTTACAAAACGCTGCTTAAACCAGTTTTGACATATGGATGTCAAATCTGGTAAACCAGAGTGCTAGTACTATGGAAAAATTAAGAGTTTTCAATCGAAAATGTCCTCGCATATGTGCTGGTTTGTACAGAAAGCCTGAGATGGATTGGAAGCATTATATATCGAATAGAAGAATTTGTCAAACTGCTGAAGTGACAAGAGTCGATATCCTCATATTGAGATTACTTCGGAATCATATCGCAAGATATGTAACTGTGAGTGAAAAACTCTGCATTTCACAACCGTTTCATCCTACAGATGGGTATATTGCGACTTGTCTCGCTACTGGCTTCGTTTTCCCAGAAGCACTCGTGTATTTGGACATGAGTCGATATGCTTTTGTTTCTGACGGTGTACTAATCATTTATCACATATATAGACGGGCCACTGACGAGAAGGTAAAATATCCTCCGAATTTGAGTTCATGAGACCAACGATTCCAATGGAGATACTCATTTGCTAGATTTGTTGAGGATTGTCAAACTGAGGTGGAGCAATCTAGGTATTGGTGGCTGAATGACTATGTCTAAATTATTCATGCTTATTTTCAATTCTTGCCCTTTTCGTTCCTTTGTTTTTGAGTTTCAGCTCATTATTGCTACATATTGTGTTGTTGTGTTAAAAATTAAGGAAAGGTTAGGTATATGGTTTGTTTATTATACAAGATCTGAATGATAAGTAACCAGACTGACCTCAGGAAATTTTTTATTGGCAAAATAATCAAAATTTTTCTTTAGAAATCTTCAAAGTAGTCCCCATTGGAGTCGATAACATGCTGATGCCGGATTTTCCAATCCGCAAACGCTCCCTGGAAGTCGGCAACCTCGATGCTGTCTAGAGCCCTCGTCGTAGCACGTTGAATGTTTTCCAGAGTCCCGAACCGCGTCCCCTTAAGGTGTCTCTTGATCTTGGGGAACAGAAAGAAGTCCGCTGGTGCCATATCCGGGCTGTAAAGAGGCTGTGTCAACGTTGCCCTCGACTGTTTGGCCAACTGCTCGGTGACGAGCAGGCAGGTGTGCGACGGAGCATTGTCGTGATGGAGGATCCACGAATCGGCAATCTCCGGGCGGACTCGGCGAACCTGGGCGGTTAGTCGACGGAGCACCTCTCTGTAGTACTGGCCGTTTACAGTTTGGCCGGGTGGCACAAACTCTTTGAGAACAATGCCTTTCACGTCAAAGAAAGCAATGAGCATTGACTTCACCTTCGATTTGCTCAGGCGCGCTTTTTTCAGTCGTGGTGACATCGATGTGTGCCACTCCGAACTCTGCCGCTTCGTCTCAGGATCGTTTTCGAAAACCCACGTCTCGTCTCCTGTAATAATGTGGTTAAAAAACTTTAGTTCGGTTGCTCGATCGTACGCTCCATTTTCACTCCGACGACGTAACTGAACACGCACTCCGCTCTCGCTCGATGCCATCTCTCCAAGCGCTTGGAGGCAACTGCTGCAGCCCGGTTCCCTTTACTCAGACTCCCACTACCACTACAGCACCAGATACCGGTTAGCAGACGCTTTGACGGCGCGGGGCAGGCTCACTCCGGACATTCATTATACAGACCCTGTATTACGTTTATAGATAAGGTTAAGCGCTTTGGTTAGGAATATTGTGATAGTTCTTTCAGTGGAAGGTAAAGTTTTTGATTGAATTTTCTTAGAATTGATTGTAACATATTAGGTGTAGGATAAAAGTTCACTGTTGTGTTATAATTATAAACAATTTTGGAATGGTATCGGTTAGCTTTTCTCCTTTTTCCGATCGAATCACAAAATATGTAATAATCTTAATTAATTTGAATTTGCTATTGTTTTTTTGATTGAACATGTTTAACTGAAAACTTATAGATTTGGAGAGCCATTTTGGCCATTCAGCTTTCGTACATTTATTGTTCGGAATCAGCTGTATATTCTTTTAAAATTTGTACTGATTAGTATTGAATAAAAGGCTTTTGACTTTGACTCTGACATGTTGCTCTCATTACTAGACAGCGCCGTTCTATTTCCTTACGTCAAAGAGGTAGACGGTTGCACTCGAGAAGAGACAGTGCTCGCTCAACGATCGGCAATAAACTTGGGTGCGTTGCACGGAGGGAAGTTGAACTGCGTGCCGCATCTCAAATGTGACAACGTGGCTAAATCTGAGGGACAGTGAAGCTGACGTTCTCCTGACAAACCTTTTGATTGGACACGGATGCAATGAAACTAACCTGTACAAGGTTGGTAAGTCACGGTCGCTCGACTGTCGGTTTTGCCCAGAAGACCGCCACAGGGAGACAGAAGAGCTCACCTTAAATGCTGGGAACGATTGACAAATGAGATCAGGTGGCACATTACGTTCAAGCAGCCCTAAAAGGCAAAAGGGAACCAAAATTGCCGGGGATATCAGGACTGGGGGATCACTTGTCTGGCAATTTCTCCTCTCCTCTCCCCTCCCACTAGATGAAGCATCCTGCAGCTTTTGTTATACTTTATGGAGTAACAAAATGAGAACTAGCCTGAAGTAAAGTGAAGTCCCAAACTCAGTGAGTAAATGCTAATCACCTCTGAGCTACATAAATAAAGATCGTTCTGGAAACCTTCATGCAAATCCCAGCCAACGCATAGTGTCTGATCCGATAAGAAACGCATATTGTTCCATAGCCATGCATTGTTGATGTTATAATACAGGTAAATTCAACCACTTTAACTTCGCGAAATACTATTGTACGCTTGTGAAATTCGCAGGGTAGATTAGCCTTGTAAATAACCATTCCTGTATTAGATTTTGTAGAATTTGTGTTTATGCTTATGACTTTATCCTCAAATATGTAAAGTTGATAAATCAAGCTGTTGCTAACAAAGTTCATTGAACTTTGACTTCTGACATATTTGTTGATGTTGGACACATAACAGCCTATATTTCGATTTTTTTCAGATTTTTTAGATGAAAGATACCTAGCCAGCGGGAGTAACAAATTTTTTTACATTTTCACTTCTTGTACCCTCCTTGACACGTAATTTAAAGGCATGTTTTAGAAAAATCTCATTTAGGATGTTCACATGACCCCTCATATGACTATCTTTGATGAAAAAACATTTTAAAGATTCATTTTTCTGTATGGTTAGAACTCTCTGAAAGATTTTACTCGCCAAACCCTCAAGAAGTCATCATTTTCGACTTTTTCATCAAGTTTTATGGAGAAAATTCCTGTGGCATGTATGTTAAAGGGATGCACAGAGAGATGGACACAGGTTACGTCAGATTTTTTATTTAAATATAACACTCTTAAAATTTAACTTTATCATCAAAATTGATCGTCAATTCATTTTTGAAATTACAGCGCTATTTATTCCCGACTTCCAAAGGAAAAAAAGTTATCAATTCATCACGTTTATATTTTTTTGTTGCTTTTTTAGGGTATTATAAAATCATTTTACAATACCCTACTAAAATCGCGTCTGTCCTTCCGTCCGTCTATCCGTCCGTCCATGTGTCACACCACTTTTTCTCGCAAACTACATAAGCTAGAAACACAAGATTTTGTAAGTAAGTGTAAAGTGATGACCTCTTCAAAATTTCATCACAAAAAATATTTATCTGGTGTTTAAGGGGGGTCTCCCCGTATAGGGGAGTGGCCCCAAAAAAAAGTTTCATCGCATGTAGGCAATATGGGTATCAAATGAAAGGTCTTGATGAGAACTTTTCAAAATAGGTCTTGAAATGACGAGTTTTGCTTTGAGGGGTGCAGGGGAAAGGGGAAAATTTGTGTCCCCCTCCTCGCGATTGGACACTTTTGACTCGATAAACCTGAAGAAAATCGCAGAGGTGTGACATAAGGAGTACAAGGGCAACAAAAACCTTAGAAGTCGAAATTCGATAAACTTTGTTAATAATAGTACATTTTATAAATTTTACATTTTTACCTATAAAATCAAAATGGAGCCCTTAAATTTCCCAAAAGCTACAATTTAAGTTTTTTGAAAGCAATTGTATGTGTGCTGAAATATTCACAATAATCGAACAATAAACAGCTGAGTTATAGCCGATTGAATATTTAACAATTACAACAACATTAACACGTGATACTAGGGAGACACACATTTGCAACGGACCTCGACACTGTAAATATGCAGGACTTTTGAAAAAAATTTTAGAAATGGTTTGTAATATTGATGGGTTATCATGACTAATTAAGCGACGGGGTCGAAACACTTGAAACAAAATGGCGGCGAATATAAAAAAATATAATAACCATAATAATTCTTCGAACTCAATTTATGGAATCTGTATATTAGTCAAGTTTTGATATGCAGAATATATTGTTTGATTTACTAATTGTTTTACAATACCCTTCTGGCAGGAGAAGTCTCCTGCCACTTCAACTTGTTTTATGTATGTTCAAGCAGAACTTTTAAATGGAGATTGATAGAAGAGTCCTGTTTCCGGCAAATGATACATCTTTCTTCCTGTTTGGACCCTGTTTAAAGGATAAGAAATTCAAATAACAGTAAAGGACTTTTAAGGTTAAATAAAAAAATCTGGCTTTCACCCCGATTTTTTAGCATAACTGATTGATGCGTGTAAGGATTTTGATTGTAGAGGTTTCAAGTGAAGGACATCATATTAATCTAATTTTTTTCGGTACAGAACTGTAATCCTTTCAGGGACCCTGTAGAAACTAATAGTTCAATATGACACATTGATGTCGAGAAATTGAATTTAAATGATTTTTCGTACGAAAAGTGCAAATTAGTTGGGACTCTTCAAGGATTTGATGGAGATACCAAATCCTTTGGTGAGGGATGATACAAATGATGAGTATCCTAAATTTTCTGCATAAATGGTACATGTTAGCTAGTAATTTCTGCCGCAAATAACTAATAAATGTGGCATATATACAATTCAACAATAGTTAGAGGGAACGTTTCAGGATGCTTTTCTCTTCCGCATTCATTTTTTGCTTACCGATGAGCTTAGTGAAACATCCTTCTTACATCCTTAGACGTAAACGGTACACATAGGATTTATAAAATTCCCCGAAGAAATAATAAGGATTGAGTGATTGCAAGTTATAGAGTTGATTCGTTTTTTTCCAATTAATATTATAAATTATATGCCCAGAAATCTAAAGTTAGTGATTTCCATATCAAAGATCGACGAGAATCGAAACGTAAAAGGCGATACCTTTCCTTCAATAACTGATCATTACTTTAAATATGAACATGAAAATGCATAGCCACGTTTTCATTGAACTAAAGGTAATAAATTTCATGAAACTTTCATGAAAATTATGTGCCATAGTTAACCGAAAACGAAGGCGATGGGTATCGAATAAACGTGAACGAGTGATACGGTTAAGAAGGATCTTTTTAAGTAAAATTTCTTGAGATTGATTGCGGAGTTAACTTTATGTTTACATATCTAAATACCAATATATATAAATATACATATATATATATATATATATATATATATATATATATATATATATATATATATATATATATATATATATATATATGTATGTTTATATTTATAGATATATATATATATATATATATATATATATGTGTATATATATATATATATATATATATGTATATATATATATATATATATATATATATATATATATATATATATATATATATATATATATATATATATATACATATATATATATATTTATTTATTTATTTATATATATATGTATATGTATACATATATATATATATATATATATATATATATATATATATATATATATATATATATATATATATATATTGCACAATACCAGTACACCCTATGTATACTGGGACGCACTGGGAGCTTGATATGATGTGTATCCTATATACACATCAAAGCTCCCGGGGAGAGAGAGATATTCCTGTATGATACTTATCTGCTACTTTATACTCGCCAACTAGATCAGTAAAAGAGTGTTTTTGTTTAATGATTTAAGTTTTTATTTTATTCTTTGTTTGGTCATATAATAACACGTTCAGTTGACTATATGAATATTAATAACATATTTCGCTATTGAATTCTTTCTATATATATATATATATATATATATATATATATATATATATATATATATATATATATATCTATGTTTATATATATATATATATATATATATATATATATATATATATTTATATATCGATATATATGTATAGCTGTGTATATATATACATGTTTGTTATAGATATGTATAAATATGTATATATATATATTGTTACATGTACAAATAATTCTGCGAGCTACTGTCGCAATTGTTTTCACAACAATGAAGAACACGAATTCACTCGAAACCACGAGAACCCAACAAGCATGATCAACATCTGCAAGTGACGTCACTCCATTCATGAATTTGCTCGAATCTACCAGGTACCTCTCGGTAGAACATTCGCCAATAAACGAGGAATGGGTGAATAGGTAGAGACCCTATATAAAGGCGAGCTGAATGAATGGGGGGATCATCATCATTCATTCAACCGCGACAAGAAGTGCGAAAGAAAAGTGTGTTTCGTAATAGTGAAGTGATTTAGAAGACAATTGCGATAATAAATTTATGGACAAGTGTTACAATCTTAATAGTGAAAATTAAAATTAGTGAAAGTGTTAACCGATTATTGTGCATTTTATTAAATAAACTCTTTTAACTCAAATTAGAAGACATTGCGTTTTCACTTTCCCGGAACGTTAAAATTATAGGCCGCGAACCAATAACACGCGACAGTGGTGTCGAGAAGTGAGATTAAAATTTTGGAAGTGAAAACGTTTAAACAATTTTAAAGTGCACAATTGTGAAAATTAACGTGGAAAAATAGGCAAAACAATAAAAATGCCAGGAAATTTACACCTAAAAATTAATCAATTGATATCGGAGCTCAAAGAGGGGTTGGAACAAAGAAATCTGGCTACACAAGGTACAAAGGCCATACTGATCGCACGCTTGCGTGATGCGATCGAGTCGGAAGGTGGGAATCTGGATTCGGGTGAGCTCTCAGCTGCAGAAAGAGGCGCAGAAGGTGGTGAAGCTGAAACACCAAAACCAAAGGAACCAGAAAATGCGCTGATGCAAATGTTGATGCTGATGCAGCAAGAGCAGCGACAACAGTCATCCAATTTAACTGCGAAGCTAAATGAACAATCAGCGCAGCTAAATGAAGAATCAGCGCAGCTAAATGAACAGACATCCAGTTTAGCTGTGAAGCTAAATGAACAATCAGCGAAGCTTAGTGAACAATCAGCGCAGCTAAATGAACAGACATCCAGTTTAGCTGCGAAGCTAAATGAACAATCAGCGAAGCTAGACCAACAAGCGCTGGAAATCGAGGCGGACATCACACAGAAGCTGAAAAAGCAGTCAACCGAAATAAAAGCGGAGCTCAGTAGTCTCAACAACCAAATTAAATGCGTCGAGGAGAAGGTATACCAGGTCGAGGAGAGAATCAACCTTGAGATCAGCCAGGTCAACCATGAGATGGAAAAAGAAAAAAGGACTTGGAAGCAGCGAAGGCAGGAGTAACTGCCTCACCAGCCCCAATTATAACCGCAGCGCAAAGCTCATCTAGAAATGTGCAAGCACCAATATTCGATGGGCAAACGGTCTGGACTATTTACAAAACCCAGTTCGAAGCAGCCGCTCGCATAAATCACTGGAATGAGCAGGAACGAGCAACTGCATTGATTCTTGCTCTAAGAGGCCCAGCTGCCGAGCTGTTGCAGACGATCCCCGTTGAATCGCACTCAAACTCGAATGCTATAATGAATGCGCTCGACATGCGTTATGGAGATGATCATCTAAAGCAGATTTATCGGTCACAGCTAAGGCATCGGGTGCAGAAGTCTGGTGAAACCCTACAGCAGCTAGCCCAAGACATTGAGCGACTAGCACTTTTGGCTTACCCAGCCTACGACCCAGAACATCGAGATGATGCAGCAACAGAAGCATTCATCAGCGCACTAAAGGACCCGGAATTGCAACAAGCCGTGCGTTTAGCTCAAAAGCAAACGGTTAAGGACGCACTGGCTTATAGTCTGAACTTTGAGGCAGCGAAAAATGTGACTCGTACCACTGCCCGGGTTCATGAGGTAGTGACAGACGAATGCAGGTGTGAGCGCGTGGAAATTGAGCGAGATCCGCATGTAAATGGTGCGCCTAGATGCTGGAAGCGAAGAAAACCGAGCTATTGTCCGGGGTGTGCAGCTAGGAGGAGATCCAGACCGAGTCAGGAGCCCAGAATGGAAGCCCTTCAAACAGAGGGGTCGGGAAACATGTAAGAGCCAACTTCGTGGGGCAGAGGTTGGCTAGGAGGATCGACGTCCCCAGCACCACCATCATCGTGTCAAGACTACATCGTGGAGAAGCGGACTTATGCCTTCCGGGTCAAGTTGACGGAGAACACTGCACCATAACAATCGACACTGGTGCAACCCGATCAATTATCCGACCAGACCTAGTTAGACAGCAACAACTTCACAAGGGCAGAATTTTCTCACTACGGACAGCTACGGGAGAAACTGCACCTGTTCATGGAGAGGTCAACCTCCAGATACAGTTGGGAGACCTTGTGTTCCGACATAATTTTCTGGTCGCGAATATTATGGATGACTGCATTCTCGGAATGGATTTTCTGCGACCACATGGAATCACGTTGGATTTGGGCAAACGTGTATTGAAATGGCAGAATGTAGAAGTACTGATGGAGGATCCCAGCGTCCAAATTCCCAAGATGAATGTAGTGGTATGTAGCAACACTGATGAACTGAATTCTTCCGAAAGCATTGTATGGGCCAAGCTTGATGGTGATTCTGGAGACCACCGATCTTATCTGATAGAGCCAACAAAGACGTCCGCATTACGCAGTTTGATTGTAGGACGATGCCTTGTAAGATCTTTAAGGAACGGATACGTGCCGGTTAGAGTCCTTAACACCGCAGACTTAACTACGAGCATCAAAGCGGGAGAAGTCATCGGCAGCTGCCAGCCTGTTTCCACCATCACCTCTTTGGAAGCTACTCACGACCATCATTGGAGTAGGAGGCAAGACACAGACAAAGCCCGGGAATCCACGTGTGCAATATTGAAGCAGGTCAAATTGCCAGTGCAGCTATTCAAACGAGCCTCTCATCTGGTCACCAAGTACAGTGACATCTTCCCAACAAGCCCGGATGACCAAGGCCGAACGAGTATGGTAACTCACGTCATAGATACACAGGGAGCCAAGCCGATTCGACAAGCACCGAGACGTCTCCCTATAGCCAAACAAGGAGAAGTGAGCGCGCTGATCTCGGACATGGAAAAACAAGGCGTTATTGAACCTTCTGTCAGTCCATGGGCCGCGCCTGTAGTTCCAGTCAAGAAAAAGGATGGTAGCACTCGCTTTTGTGTCGACTATAGGCAGCTTAACGACGTAACTAAGAAAGATAGTTACCCACTCCCACGCATCGATGACATCATGGACACTTTAGCCGACGCAAAATGGTTTTCTACACTCGATCTCAAGAGTGGCTACTGGCAGGTAGAAATTGACAAGAAGGACCGAGAGAAGACCACATTTTCAGTTGGGACCGGATTGTGGCAATTTGTGGTGATGCCGTTTGGGCTTTGCAATGCTCCAGCTACTTTCGAACGCTTGATGGAATATATGCTACGTGGTCTAACCTGGAAAACCTGCTTGGTATACCTAGATCACATCATCGTCATCGGTAGAACGTTCGAAGAGCATGTGCGGAACTTAGAAGAGGTTTTCTCCCGACTGCGACTGGCTAATTTGAAACTTAGTCCCGAGAAGTGTCCTCTTTTTGCAGATGAAGTAAAATACCTGGGACACGTCGTATCAGCAGAAGGGGTCAAAGCAGACCCTGAGAAAATTGAAGCCATGAAAAGCTGGCCAACACCAAACAACAAGCGCCAACTACGAAGTTTTCTGGGTCTGGCAACCTACTATCGAAGATTCGTCAAAGACTTTGCCAAAATAGCTAAGTGTCTCCATCAGCTAACCGAGAAAAATCGTCCGTATGTCTGGAATGAACAATGCCAGACAGCCTTTGAGACCCTGAAGGAAAAGCTGTGTGAATCACCCGTGCTGGCATATCCGAAACCCGGAAAAATGTTTGTAGTTGACACCGATGCAAGCAACGGCGGTATTGGAGCTGTACTCTCCCAGCAGATCAATGGCGAAGAAAGAATCCTCTCTTATTACAGTCGAGTTCTCTCAAAAAGTGAGAGGAATTACTGCGTGACCAGGAAGGAGCTATTGGCTATAATAAAGGCCACCAAGCAGTTCCACAAGTATCTATATGGCCAGAAATTTGTTCTTCGAACGGACCATGCATCACTGAGATGGTTGCACAACTTCAAAAACCCCGAGGGACAAGTTGCGAGATGGATCGAAAGATTGCAGTCATACGACTGCGAAATTGTTCATCGGAAGGACGGAGTTCATGGAAATACTGACGCCCTATCCCGCCGTCCATGTCCAGCTAACTGCAAGCATTGCCGACGGATTGAGGAAAAGGAACCGCTCGTTGATCTGCGGTTGATAACGGCGGAATTCGATGAAGGTTGGTCATCGGAGGAGATTCGAAACGCCCAGTTAGCCGATGAAGACATCGGACCATTGCTCGTATGGAAGGAGACGACTGGGCGACCTGAGTGGAAAGACGTTTCAATGCATGGCGCAACCCTGAAAAGCTATTGGGCACAATGGAACTCCCTTCAGGTGGAGGGAGGCGTACTCAAGCGAAAATGGGAAACGGCGGATGGCAGCTCCTATAGGATGCAAACTATACTTCCCAAAAGCCGAATCCACGATGTGGTTAAAGAAATGCATGAAGGATCCTCGGTAGGCCACCTTGGTGTTAATAAGACCTTAGCGAAATTGCGGGAACGGTTCTACTGGCTCCACGCTCGAGAAGACGTAGAGGACTGGTGTCGCAGATGTGCAATTTGCGCTTCCGTCAAAGGTCCAAAGCGACGACTGAGAGGACAAATGCAAACCTATAACGTGGGGGTACCGTTTGAAAGGATTGCTGTTGACATCGCTGGACCCTTTCCTGAATCCAAATGGGGAGATCGCTACACGCTGGTTGTAGCCGATTATTTCAGCAAGTGGCCCGTGGTCTACCCCATTCCCACCTAGGAAGCAACTACTGTTGCCGAACAGCTAGTGTGAAATTGGGTCAGTAGGTACGGCGTAGCTTGTGAACTACATTCAGATCAAGGCCGAAACTTTGAGTCACTGGTTTTTAGCGAAACGTGCGAGCTGCTCGGAATACGGAAAACGAGGACAACACCGCTGCATCCCCAATCCGATGGAATGGTCGAACGTTTCAACGGCACGCTCAATAAACACCTTGCCAAGATGGTTGACGAGAACCAAAGGGACTGGGACCGACATATCCCACTATTTTTGATAGCGTACAGAGCTGCCGAACATGCATCGACGGGCCAAGCCCCAGCCAAAGTCATTTTTGGAAAGACTATTCGTCTGCCAGCTGATATAAAGTTTGGAACACCCCCCGAGAAACCCCAAACGATCTCGGAGTACGCAAGTGATCTAAGACAACGGTTGAACCAGATACATCGGACAGTGTGAAAATACCTCGAATCGGCTACTGACCGCATGAAGACCAGGTATGATCTAAAGGCTAATTCTACTGGCTTCCAGCAAGATGACTTGGTGTGGCTATATAACCCGCAACGGCGAAAGGGTAGGTCTCCAAAGTTGCAACATAACTGGGAGGGACCATACCGAGTCACAAAGCGAATCAACGACGTCGTATATCGCATATAGGAACACCGGAAACCGAGAGCCAAAATGAAAATCGTGCATCTGGACCGTCTTGCCCCATATTACATCCAGGGAGAATTGACTACAACTGGCGACACATCTTTTCGGGGCGAAAAGAACTGAGGTGGGGGCAGTGTTACATGTACAAATAATTCTGCGAGCTACTGTCGCAATTGTTTTCACAACAAAGAAGAACACGAATTCACTCGAAACCACGAGAACCCAACAAGCATGATCAACATCTGCAAGTGACGTCACTCCATTCATGAATTTGCTCGAATCTACCAGGTACCTCTCGGTAGAACATTCGCCAATAAACGAGGAATGGGTGAATAGGTAGAGACCCTATATAAAGGCGAGCTGAATGAATGGGGGGATCATCATCATTCATTCAACCGCGACAAGAAGTGCGAAAGAAAAGTGTGTTTCGTAATAGTGAAGTGATTTAGAAGACAATTGCGATAATAAATTTATGGACAAGTGTTACAATCTTAATAGTGAAAATTAAAATTAGTGAAAGTGTTAACCGATTATTGTGCATTTTATTAAATAAACTCTTTTAACTCAAATTAGAAGACATTGCGTTTTCACTTTCCCGGAACGTTAAAATTATAGGCCGCGAACCAATAACACGCGACAGTGGTGTCGAGAAGTGAGATTAAAATTTTGGAAGTGAAAACGTTTAAACAATTTTAAAGTGCACAATTGTGAAAATTAACGTGGAAAAATAGGCAAAACAATAAAAATGCCAGGAAATTTACACCTAAAAATTAATCAATTGATATCGGAGCTCAAAGAGGGGTTGGAACAAAGAAATCTGGCTACACAAGGTACAAAGGCCATACTGATCGCACGCTTGCGTGATGCGATCGAGTCGGAAGGTGGGAATCTGGATTCGGGTGAGCTCTCAGCTGCAGAAAGAGGCGCAGAAGGTGGTGAAGCTGAAACACCAAAACCAAAGGAACCAGAAAATGCGCTGATGCAAATGTTGATGCTGATGCAGCAAGAGCAGCGACAACAGTCATCCAATTTAACTGCGAAGCTAAATGAACAATCAGCGCAGCTAAATGAAGAATCAGCGCAGCTAAATGAACAGACATCCAGTTTAGCTGTGAAGCTAAATGAACAATCAGCGAAGCTTAGTGAACAATCAGCGCAGCTAAATGAACAGACATCCAGTTTAGCTGCGAAGCTAAATGAACAATCAGCGAAGCTAGACCAACAAGCGCTGGAAATCGAGGCGGACATCACACAGAAGCTGAAAAAGCAGTCAACCGAAATAAAAGCGGAGCTCAGTAGTCTCAACAACCAAATTAAATGCGTCGAGGAGAAGGTATACCAGGTCGAGGAGAGAATCAACCTTGAGATCAGCCAGGTCAACCATGAGATGGAAAAAGAAAAAAGGACTTGGAAGCAGCGAAGGCAGGAGTAACTGCCTCACCAGCCCCAATTATAACCGCAGCGCAAAGCTCATCTAGAAATGTGCAAGCACCAATATTCGATGGGCAAACGGTCTGGACTATTTACAAAACCCAGTTCGAAGCAGCCGCTCGCATAAATCACTGGAATGAGCAGGAACGAGCAACTGCATTGATTCTTGCTCTAAGAGGCCCAGCTGCCGAGCTGTTGCAGACGATCCCCGTTGAATCGCACTCAAACTCGAATGCTATAATGAATGCGCTCGACATGCGTTATGGAGATGATCATCTAAAGCAGATTTATCGGTCACAGCTAAGGCATCGGGTGCAGAAGTCTGGTGAAACCCTACAGCAGCTAGCCCAAGACATTGAGCGACTAGCACTTTTGGCTTACCCAGCCTACGACCCAGAACATCGAGATGATGCAGCAACAGAAGCATTCATCAGCGCACTAAAGGACCCGGAATTGCAACAAGCCGTGCGTTTAGCTCAAAAGCAAACGGTTAAGGACGCACTGGCTTATAGTCTGAACTTTGAGGCAGCGAAAAATGTGACTCGTACCACTGCCCGGGTTCATGAGGTAGTGACAGACGAATGCAGGTGTGAGCGCGTGGAAATTGAGCGAGATCCGCATGTAAATGGTGCGCCTAGATGCTGGAAGCGAAGAAAACCGAGCTATTGTCCGGGGTGTGCAGCTAGGAGGAGATCCAGACCGAGTCAGGAGCCCAGAATGGAAGCCCTTCAAACAGAGGGGTCGGGAAACATGTAAGAGCCAACTTCGTGGGGCAGAGGTTGGCTAGGAGGATCGACGTCCCCAGCACCACCATCATCGTGTCAAGACTACATCGTGGAGAAGCGGACTTATGCCTTCCGGGTCAAGTTGACGGAGAACACTGCACCATAACAATCGACACTGGTGCAACCCGATCAATTATCCGACCAGACCTAGTTAGACAGCAACAACTTCACAAGGGCAGAATTTTCTCACTACGGACAGCTACGGGAGAAACTGCACCTGTTCATGGAGAGGTCAACCTCCAGATACAGTTGGGAGACCTTGTGTTCCGACATAATTTTCTGGTCGCGAATATTATGGATGACTGCATTCTCGGAATGGATTTTCTGCGACCACATGGAATCACGTTGGATTTGGGCAAACGTGTATTGAAATGGCAGAATGTAGAAGTACTGATGGAGGATCCCAGCGTCCAAATTCCCAAGATGAATGTAGTGGTATGTAGCAACACTGATGAACTGAATTCTTCCGAAAGCATTGTATGGGCCAAGCTTGATGGTGATTCTGGAGACCACCGATCTTATCTGATAGAGCCAACAAAGACGTCCGCATTACGCAGTTTGATTGTAGGACGATGCCTTGTAAGATCTTTAAGGAACGGATACGTGCCGGTTAGAGTCCTTAACAC
Organism: Odontomyia ornata; assembly: GCA_963969285.1. Lineage (NCBI taxonomy): Eukaryota > Metazoa > Arthropoda > Insecta > Diptera > Stratiomyidae > Odontomyia > Odontomyia ornata. The sequence continues at coordinate 264,770,520 of OZ017738.1, read as the reverse complement.
CGCAGACTTAACTACGAGCATCAAAGCGGGAGAAGTCATCGGCAGCTGCCAGCCTGTTTCCACCATCACCTCTTTGGAAGCTACTCACGACCATCATTGGAGTAGGAGGCAAGACACAGACAAAGCCCGGGAATCCACGTGTGCAATATTGAAGCAGGTCAAATTGCCAGTGCAGCTATTCAAACGAGCCTCTCATCTGGTCACCAAGTACAGTGACATCTTCCCAACAAGCCCGGATGACCAAGGCCGAACGAGTATGGTAACTCACGTCATAGATACACAGGGAGCCAAGCCGATTCGACAAGCACCGAGACGTCTCCCTATAGCCAAACAAGGAGAAGTGAGCGCGCTGATCTCGGACATGGAAAAACAAGGCGTTATTGAACCTTCTGTCAGTCCATGGGCCGCGCCTGTAGTTCCAGTCAAGAAAAAGGATGGTAGCACTCGCTTTTGTGTCGACTATAGGCAGCTTAACGACGTAACTAAGAAAGATAGTTACCCACTCCCACGCATCGATGACATCATGGACACTTTAGCCGACGCAAAATGGTTTTCTACACTCGATCTCAAGAGTGGCTACTGGCAGGTAGAAATTGACAAGAAGGACCGAGAGAAGACCACATTTTCAGTTGGGACCGGATTGTGGCAATTTGTGGTGATGCCGTTTGGGCTTTGCAATGCTCCAGCTACTTTCGAACGCTTGATGGAATATATGCTACGTGGTCTAACCTGGAAAACCTGCTTGGTATACCTAGATCACATCATCGTCATCGGTAGAACGTTCGAAGAGCATGTGCGGAACTTAGAAGAGGTTTTCTCCCGACTGCGACTGGCTAATTTGAAACTTAGTCCCGAGAAGTGTCCTCTTTTTGCAGATGAAGTAAAATACCTGGGACACGTCGTATCAGCAGAAGGGGTCAAAGCAGACCCTGAGAAAATTGAAGCCATGAAAAGCTGGCCAACACCAAACAACAAGCGCCAACTACGAAGTTTTCTGGGTCTGGCAACCTACTATCGAAGATTCGTCAAAGACTTTGCCAAAATAGCTAAGTGTCTCCATCAGCTAACCGAGAAAAATCGTCCGTATGTCTGGAATGAACAATGCCAGACAGCCTTTGAGACCCTGAAGGAAAAGCTGTGTGAATCACCCGTGCTGGCATATCCGAAACCCGGAAAAATGTTTGTAGTTGACACCGATGCAAGCAACGGCGGTATTGGAGCTGTACTCTCCCAGCAGATCAATGGCGAAGAAAGAATCCTCTCTTATTACAGTCGAGTTCTCTCAAAAAGTGAGAGGAATTACTGCGTGACCAGGAAGGAGCTATTGGCTATAATAAAGGCCACCAAGCAGTTCCACAAGTATCTATATGGCCAGAAATTTGTTCTTCGAACGGACCATGCATCACTGAGATGGTTGCACAACTTCAAAAACCCCGAGGGACAAGTTGCGAGATGGATCGAAAGATTGCAGTCATACGACTGCGAAATTGTTCATCGGAAGGACGGAGTTCATGGAAATACTGACGCCCTATCCCGCCGTCCATGTCCAGCTAACTGCAAGCATTGCCGACGGATTGAGGAAAAGGAACCGCTCGTTGATCTGCGGTTGATAACGGCGGAATTCGATGAAGGTTGGTCATCGGAGGAGATTCGAAACGCCCAGTTAGCCGATGAAGACATCGGACCATTGCTCGTATGGAAGGAGACGACTGGGCGACCTGAGTGGAAAGACGTTTCAATGCATGGCGCAACCCTGAAAAGCTATTGGGCACAATGGAACTCCCTTCAGGTGGAGGGAGGCGTACTCAAGCGAAAATGGGAAACGGCGGATGGCAGCTCCTATAGGATGCAAACTATACTTCCCAAAAGCCGAATCCACGATGTGGTTAAGGAAATGCATGAAGGATCCTCAGGAGGCCACCTTGGTGTTAACAAGACCTTAGCGAAATTGCGGGAACGGTTCTACTGGCCCCACGCTCGAGAAGACGTAGAGGACTGGTGTCGCAGATGCACAATTTGCGCTTCCGTCAAAGGCCCAACGCGACGACTGAGAGGACAAATGCAAACCTATAACGTAGGCGTGCCATTCGAAAGGATTGCTGTTGACATCGCAGGACCCTTTCCTGAATCCGATTGGGGAAATCGATATACGCTGGTTGTAGCCGATTATTTCAGCAAGTGGCCCGAGGTCTACCCCATTCCCAACCAGGAAGCAACTACCGTAGCTGAACAGCTAGTGTTAAATTGGGGCAGTAGGTACGGCGTACCTTGCGAATTACATTCGGATCAAGGCCGAAACTTTGAGTCACTAGTTTTTCGCGAAATGTGTGAGCTGCTCGGAATACGGAAAACGAGGACAACACCGCTGCATCCCCAATCCGATGGAATGGTCGAACGTTTCAACGGCACGCTCAATAAACACCTTGCCAAGATGGTTGACGAGAACCAAAGGGACTGGGACCGACATATCTCACTATTTTTGATGGCATACAGAGCTGCCGAACATGCATCGACGGGCCAAGCCCCAGCCAAAGTCATTTTTGGAAAGACTATTCGTCTGCCAGCTGATATAAAGTTTGGAACACCCCCCGAGAAACCCCAAACGATCTCGGAGTACGCAAGTGATCTAAGACAACGGTTGAACCAGATACATCGGACAGTGCGAAAATACCTCGAATCGGCTACTGACCGCATGAAGACCAGGTATGATCTAAAGGCTAATTCTACTGGCTTCCAGCAAGATGACTTAGTGTGGCTACATAACCCGCAACGGCGAAAGGGTAGGTCTCCAAAGTTGCAACATAACTGGGAGGGACCATACCGAGTCACAAAGCGAATCAACGACGTCGTATATCGCATACAGGAACACCGGAGACCGAGAGCCAAAATGAAAATCGTGCATCTGGACCGTCTTGCCCCATATCACATCCAGGGAGAATTGACTACAACTGGCGACACATCTTTTCGGGGCGAAAAGAACTGAGGTGGGGGCAGTGTTACATGTACAAATAATTCTGCGAGCTACTGTCGCAATTGTTTTCACAACAAAGAAGAACACGAATTCACTCGAAACCACGAGAACCCAACAAGCATGATCAACATCTGCAAGTGACGTCACTCCATTCATGAATTTGCTCGAATCTACCAGGTACCTCTCGGTGGAACATTCGCCAATAAACGAGAAATGGGTGAATAGGTAGAGACCCTATATAAAGGCGAGCTGAATGAATGGGGGGATCATCATCATTCATTCAACCGCGACAAGAAGTGCGAAAGAAAAGTGTGTTTCGTAATAGTGAAGTGATTTAGAAGACAATTGCGATAATAAATTTATGGACAAGTGTTAGAATCTTAATAGTGAAAATTAAAATTAGTGAAAGTGTTAACCGATTATTGTGCATTTTATTAAATAAACTCTTTTAACTCAAATTAAAAGACATTGCGTTTTCACTTTCCCGGAACGTTAAAATTATAGGCCGCGAACCAATAACACGCGACAATATATATATATATATTGTCGCGTGTTATATATATATATTATATATATATATATATATATATATATATATATATATATATATATATATATATATATGTATATCTATATATATATATATATATATATATATATATATATATATATATATATATATATATTTATATATACATGTATAAATATATATGTATACACATATATATATATATATATAGATATATATATATATATATATATATATATATATATATATATATATATATATATATATATATTGTCGCGTGTTATTGGTTCGCGGCCTATAATTTTAACGTTCCGGGAAAGTGAAAACGCAATGTCTTTTAATTTGAGTTAAAAGAGTTTATTTAATAAAATGCACAATAATCGGTTAACACTTTCACTAATTTTAATTTTCACTATTAAGATTGTAACACTTGTCCATAAATTTATTATCGCAATTGTCTTCTAAATCACTTCACTATTACGAAACACACTTTTCTTTCGCACTTCTTGTCGCGGTTGAATGAATGATGATGATCCCCCCATTCATTCAGCTCGCCTTTATATAGGGTCTCTACCTATTCACCCATTCCTCGTTTATTGGCGAATGTTCTACCGAGAGGTACCTGGTAGATTCGAGCAAATTCATGAATGGAGTGACGTCACTTGCAGATGTTGATCATGCTTGTTGGGTTCTCGTGGTTTCGAGTGAATTCGTGTTCTTCTTTGTTGTGAAAACAATTGCGACAGTAGCTCGCAGAATTATTTGTACATGTAACACTGCCCCCACCTCAGTTCTTTTCGCCCCGAAAAGATGTGTCGCCAGTTGTAGTCAATTCTCCCTGGATGTAATATGGGGCAAGACGGTCCAGATGCACGATTTTCATTTTGGCTCTCGGTTTCCGGTGTTCCTGTATGCGATATACGACGTCGTTGATTCGCTTTGTGACTCGGTATGGTCCCTCCCAGTTATGTTGCAACTTTGGAGACCTACCCTTTCGCCGTTGCGGGTTATATAGCCACACCAAGTCATCTTGCTGGAAGCCAGTAGAATTAGCCTTTAGATCATACCTGGTCTTCATGCGGTCAGTAGCCGATTCGAGGTATTTTCACACTGTCCGATGTATCTGGTTCAACCGTTGTCTTAGATCACTTGCGTACTCCGAGATCGTTTGGGGTTTCTCGGGGGGTGTTCCAAACTTTATATCAGCTGGCAGACGAATAGTCTTTCCAAAAATGACTTTGGCTGGGGCTTGGCCCGTCGATGCATGTTCGGCAGCTCTGTACGCTATCAAAAATAGTGGGATATGTCGGTCCCAGTCCCTTTGGTTCTCGTCAACCATCTTGGCAAGGTGTTTATTGAGCGTGCCGTTGAAACGTTCGACCATTCCATCGGATTGGGGATGCAGCGGTGTTGTCCTCGTTTTCCGTATTCCGAGCAGCTCGCACGTTTCGCTAAAAACCAGTGACTCAAAGTTTCGGCCTTGATCTGAATGTAGTTCACAAGCTACGCCGTACCTACTGACCCAATTTCACACTAGCTGTTCGGCAACAGTAGTTGCTTCCTAGGTGGGAATGGGGTAGACCACGGGCCACTTGCTGAAATAATCGGCTACAACCAGCGTGTAGCGATCTCCCCATTTGGATTCAGGAAAGGGTCCAGCGATGTCAACAGCAATCCTTTCAAACGGTACCCCCACGTTATAGGTTTGCATTTGTCCTCTCAGTCGTCGCTTTGGACCTTTGACGGAAGCGCAAATTGCACATCTGCGACACCAGTCCTCTACGTCTTCTCGAGCGTGGAGCCAGTAGAACCGTTCCCGCAATTTCGCTAAGGTCTTATTAACACCAAGGTGGCCTACCGAGGATCCTTCATGCATTTCTTTAACCACATCGTGGATTCGGCTTTTGGGTAGTATAGTTTGCATCCTATAGGAGCTGCCATCCACCGTTTCCGATTTCCACTTGAGTACGCCACCCTCCACCTGAAGCGAGTTCCATTGTGCCCAATAACCTTTCAAGGTTGCGCCATGCATTGAAACGTCTTTCCACTCAGGTCGCCCAGTTGTTTCCTTCCATACGAGCAATGGTCCGATGTCTTCATCGGCTAACTGGGCATTTCGAATCTCCTCCGGTGACCAGCCTACATCGAATTCGGCTGTTATCAATCGCTGATCAACGGGCAGTTTCTTTCCCTCAATCCGTCGGCAATGCTTGCAGTTAGCTGGACATGGACGACGAGATAGGGCTTCAGCATTTCCATGAACTCCGCCCTTCCGATGAACAATTTCGTAGTCGTATGACTGCAATCTTTCGATCCATCTCGCAACTTGTCCCTCGGGGTTTTTGAAGTTAGGTAGCCATCTCAGCGATGCATGGTCCGTTCGAAGAACAAATTTCTCTGGCCATATAGATACTTGTGGAACTGCTTGGTGTCCTCAATTATAGCCAATAGCTCCTTCCTGGTCACGCAGTAATTCCTCTCACTTTTTGAGAGAACTCGACTGTAATAAGAGAGGCCTCTTTCTTCGCCATTGATCTGCTGGGAGAGTACAGCTCCAATACCGCCGTTGCTCGCATCGGTGTCAACTACAAACATTTTTCCGGGTTTCGGATATGCCAGCATGGATGATTCACACAGCTTCTCCTTCAAGGTATCAAACGCTGTCTGGCATTGTTCATTCCAGACATACAGACGATTTTTCTCGGTTGACTGATGGAGACACTTAGCTGTTTTGGCAAAGTCTTTGACGAATCTTCGATACTAGGTTGCTAGACCCAGAAAACTTCGTAGTTGGCGCTTGTTGTTTGGTGTTGGCCAGCTTTTCACGACTACAATTTTCTCAGGGTCTGTTTTGACTCCTTCTGCTGATGCGACGTGTCCCAGGTATTTTACTTCAGCTGCAAAAAGGGTACACTTGTCGGGACTAAGTTTCAAATTTGCCAGTCGCAGTCGGGAGAAAACCTCTTCTAAGTTCCGCACATCCTCTTCGAACGTTCTCCCAATGACGATGATGTGATCTAGGTACACCAAGCAGGTTTTCCAGGTTTGACCATGTAGCACGTACTCCATCAGGCGTTCAAAAGTGGCTGGAGCATTGAAAGCCCAAACGGCATCACCACAAATTGCCACAATCCGGTCCCAACTGAAAATGCGGTTTTCTCTCGGTCCTTCTTGTCGATTTGTACCTGCCAGTAGCCACTCTTGAGATCGAGTGTAGAAAACCATTTTGCGTCGGCTAAAGTGTCTATGATGTCATTGATGCGGGGGAGCGGGTAACTATCCTTCTTAGTGACGTCGTTAAGCTGCCTATAGTCGACACAAAAGCGAGTGCTACCATCCTTTTTCTTCACTAGATCTACAGGCACGGCCCATGGACTGACAGAAAGTTCCATATCGCCTTGTTTTTCCATGTCCGAGATCAGCGCGCTCACTTCTCCTTGTTTGGCTATAGGGAGACATCTCGGTGTATGTCAAATCGGCTTGGCTCCCTGTGTATCTATGACGTGAGTTATCATACTCGTTCGGCCTTGGTCATCCGGGCTTGTTGGGAAGATGCCACTGTACTTGGTGACCAGATCAGAGCCTCGCTTGAATAGCTGCACTGGCAATTTGACCTGCTTCAATATTGTAGACGTGGATTCCTGGGCTTTGTCTGCGTCTTGCCTCCTTTCCCAATGATGGTCGTGAGTAGCTTTCAAGGAGGTGATGGTGGAAACAGGCTGGCAGCTGCCGATGACTTCTCCCGCTTTGATGCTCGTGGTTGAATCTGCGGTGTTAAGGACTCTAACCGGCACGTATCCGTTCCTTATAGATCTTACAAGGCTTCGTCCTACAATCAAACTGCGCAATGCGGACGTCTTCGTTGGATCTATCAGATAAGATCACTGGTCTCCAGAATCACCATCAAGCTTGGCCCATACAATGCTTTCGGAAGAATTCGGTTCATCAGTGTTACTACATACCACTACATTCATCTTGAGAATTTGGACGCTGGGACCCTCCATCAGTACTTCGACATTCTGCCATTTCAATACCCGTTTGCCGAAACCCAACATGATTCCATGTGGTTGCAGGAAATCCATTCCGAGAATGCAGTCATCCATAATGTTCGCAACCAGAAAATTATGTCGGAACGCAAGGTCTCCCAACTGTATCTGGAGGTTGACCTCTCCATGAACAGGTGCAGTTTCTCCCGTAGCTGTCCGTAGTGAGAAAATCCTGCCCTTTTTAAGTAGTTGTTGTCTCACATGGTCTGGTCGGAGGATCGATCGGGTTGCACCAGTGTCTATGGTTATGGTGCAATGTTCTCAGTCAACTTGACCCGGAAGGCATAAGTCCGCTTCTCCACGATGTATTCTTGACACGGTGATGGTGGTGCTGGGGACGTCGATCCTCCTAGCCAACCTCTGCCCCACGAAGTTGGCTCTTACATGTTTTCCGACCCCTCAGTTTGATGGTCTTCCATTCTGGGCTCCTGAGTTGGCCTGGATCTCCTCCTAGCTGCACACTCGGGACAATTGCTCGGTTTTCTTCGCTTCTTGCAGTCTCTCTGCAGGTGCCCCTTCTCTCCGCAATATCAGCATCTAGGCGCACCATTCACCTGCGGCTCTTGCTCAATTTCCACGCGCTCACACCTGCACCCATCTGCCACTATCTCGCGGTCCCGGGCAGTGGAACGAGTCACATTTTTCGCTGCCTCAAAGCTGAGACTGTAAGCCAATTCATCCTTAACCGTTTGCTTTTGAGCTAAACGCATGGCTTGTTGCAATTTCGGGTCCTTCAGTGCGCTGATGAATGCTTCTGTTGCTGCATCATCTCAATGTTCTGGGTCGTAAGCTGGGTAAGCCAAAAGTGCTAGTCGCTCAATGTCTTGGGCTAGCTGTTGTAGGGTTTCACCAGACCTCTGCACCCGATGCCTTAACTTTGACCGGTAAATCTGCTTTAGATGATCGAGCGCATTCATTATAGCAGTCGGGTTTGAATGCAACTCAACGGGGATGGTCTGCAAAAGCTCGGCAGCTGGGCCTCTTAGAGCAAGAATTAATGCAGTTGCTCGTTCCGACTCATTCCAGTGATTTATGTGAGCGGCTGCGTCAAACGGGGTTTTGTAAATAGTCCAGACTGTTTGCCCATCGAATATTGGTGCTTTCACATTTCTGGATGAGCTTTGCGCTGCGGTTGTAAGCGGGACTAGTGAGGTAGTTACTACTGTGTTTGCGACTTCCAATTCAACCATCTCATGGTTGATTCTCTCCTCTACCTGGCTGACCTTTTCCTCGACCTGGTCAAACTTTTCCTCGACGCCTTTAATTTGTTTGTTCAGATAACCGAGCTCCGCTTTTATTTCGGTTGACTGTTTCTCCAGCTTTTGTGTGATGTCTGGCTTGATTTCGATTGCTTATTGGTCCAGCTTCGCTGATTGTTCATTTGGCTTGGCTGATTGTTCATTTAGCTTCGCAGTTAAATTATATGACTGTTGTCGCTGCTCCTGCTGCATCTGTTTCCTTTGGTTTTGTTGTTTCTGCTTCCCCACCTTCTGCACCATTTTCTGCATCTGAGGGCTCACCCAAATCCAGGTTTACGCCTTCCGACTCGATCGCGTCGCGCACGCGTGCAATCAGTGTGGCCTTTGTACCTTGCGTAGCCAGATTATCCGGTTCCAACTCTTCTTTAAGCTCCAACATGGTCAATTCATTAATTCCTAGATGCAAGTTTCGTGGCATTTTTATTGTTTTGGCTTTTCGTTTTTTTTTTTTCAACAGTTTTCACGTTAAATTTCACTATTGTGCACTTTAAAAATGTTTAAATATTTTCACTTTTCCAAATTTTCTTTCTCACTTCTCGACACCACTGTCGCGTGTTATGGTTCGCGGTCAATAATTTTAATGTTCCGGGAAAGTGAAAACGTAATGTCTTTTAAATTAAATTAAAAGAGTTTATTTCATTACTTAAAAGTGCACAATCACTTATTAATTATTTCACAATTTTAATTCTCACTATTAAAATTAAAACTTCCACTTGTCCATAAATTCCTATCGCAATTGTCTTCTAAAATCACTTCACTATTACTTGATCGCTTGTCAATGCACACTCCACACACTATCACCGTTTTTACTATCGCGGTTGAATTAATGATCCCCCCATTCATTCAGGTCGCCTTTATATAGGGTCTCCATCCGTTCAATGCATTTCTCCTACATTGGCGAATGTTCTGCCAAGAGGTATCTGGTATATTGGAGCAGATGAATAGAGCAGTGGCTCACTTCCAAATGTTGATCATGCTTGGTGGGTTCTCGTGGTCTCGACAGTAGCTCGCAGAATTATTTGTACATGTAACTATATATATATATATATATATATATATATATATATATATATATATATATATATATATATATATATATATGTAATGTACATATATACATACATTTATATGTATATATATATACATATATATATATATATATATATATATATATATATATATATATATATATATATATATATATATATATATATATAAATATATGTGTATAGTTGTGTATATATATATATATATATATATATATATATATATATATATATATATATATATATATATATATATATATATGTGTATACATGTTTATTATAGATATGTATAAATATGTATATATATATATATATATATATATATATATATATATATATATATATATATATATATTTATATATATATATATATATATATATATATATATATATATATATATATATATATATTTGTGTGTGTGTATAAATAGGATATAACGAAATTTGTGCCTGGGGGTCGTAAATTTGCTTCCATTTTCACCAAATTTGTAGAAATATTTCGACTAGTTTTGTTAATCATTCAAATTGGGTTAGCAAAAACAAAGTAGAGGATGTTTTGATGAAAACCCGTGATTTCTGAATTGACCAAAGTATAGTCCCAGCTTGTACCGTAACTGGTACAAAGATTTATTCAAGTGTGTGATAAAGTTCACAATAAATATTCCAAGGTCGAATAATTTGAAACAAAATGGCGGCCGTTCAAAGGTGGAAAAAATTTCAGCGATAAAAAAGCACTTCAGAGTCAAGTAAGAATATCAAAATGGCAGTTAGGCAAAGTTGAAATCCGAAAATTTCTCAAAGCTATAATTGGATTTTTATGAAACCTAAAATCAAGTTGACGTTCATGAGATCATGTTTTAAATGTATTAGAATTAAATTTGATTCCTATGAGCGCTGTAGATTTAACCGTAATGTTTTTAACATTGCAGTCAAAGATTATGTTTTAATATGCGTGATACCATGTATTCAAGAAACTAAGTTTTAAAAGGTTCGAAATGACAAAATGAGCGAGTAAAAAGGGTGGAATAAAAAACTTTTAGAACAAAAAAGTAAACCAACTTTAAAATGCCCTAAAAAGGGTGAAATAAATTTTTTGGAAACGGTGTCAAATTAATTTCTCTATTTCAACATAAATACTTCCAACATGTGCACGATTATCAAAGAATCGGGGGAAAATGATTATGCTACCCCTTCCGTTAAATTTATTTCATCCTTTTTAAGGCATTTTGAAGTCGATTTTCTTTTTTGTTCTAAAAGTTTTTTATATTCTATATAAAAATTCCAGAATCATCCAATTTTAATGCTCTTGAGAAAAAATGTTCCCTTAAACTATGCAGCTTTTCAGTGAGGCTAAGCGCACATCATAAAACAACCTCAAATAATTTTGGTGGCAATAATTGGGCTTTCTGAAGTATTAGTTATTCTTTAAAATTAACATATTTAGCGTGGTATCATATATATTTGGTTTTCTTGAGTGATTTTGTTTCTCAGATTTTGATAGTATTGTATATTATACATTACGACAGACGATACCGGTCTATAATGAATCCCTCGATAAGTTTAGTAATTTTTATGAGCTACATATGTTTGACCAAAGAGTTCTTTGCCGCATTTGTTAATGAACCAGACGAGAGTAGTTCTATAGATAGTACTATCCGAACACAAGTGGTGGATTTACAGAACCCAGAAGAGCTAAGTACAATTTATCGACAATTTAACCTTAGTGCAGAATACTTTGAAACCATTCGAAGACGTACAAGTAGCCGGCTAAATGCTGTTACCAGAAGCTTCCAAAGCAATAATTTCACAGATGTAAAAATTTTGCGGTACGTTGTAAGCATGTGATTGATACTTGTTTAAAAATTTGAGTAACATACTGATTTTGCAAAGAATTTTATACTTTTAAAGAGTATATATACTTAGAGTATATACTCTTAGAATAGAATTATTTTGTAATCGACTTCCGTACGAAAGAAAGCTTCCATTTTGAACAGTAATGGAGACGAGGTTACTAGTTTCACCCGAACATTTATTTTACATATGTCATGTTTTGGTTTTGTTTTGTAGCGTCACGCAAAACTTATGAACGGAAATATATGGAGGTAACCAGTTATCTCAAAAGTATTGTTTAGTATTTGCTTTCTATAGGGTCCTACTGAAAGAACACGAAAATTGATAACGATATGGCATATTCATTTTTAAGATAAAAAAATTTCCAACTTTTGGCGATTTTTTATGACAACTGATCAACACACACAACTACGGATCTTTATTTTTACGATTCCATATGGAAGTCAACATATTGGAATAAAATAAACAAATATAGAGACGTAATCCGTTGAAGGACTCTAATGATATTAACAGATAAATTTATCATATTGCAGTCAAATTTCAATATACTTTCAAATCAAATATGTCTATTGATTAAGTACAATATGCCTTGATTAAAGACAATCAGGCTTTTCACAAGGGAACCCTTTCTATTGGAAATAACAACAAAATTATTCTAAATTGTAAACCACATAAATTGGGCTGATTTATGGGAATACCTTTGCTTAAAAATTTGGTGAATGGTTTACTCTCAGCAATTGTCCTGTAACACATTTTTCAATGAATTAAAAAAATTTTGGAAAGAAATCAGTACCAACTTCAAAATTCCCTAACAAGCATGAAATAAATTGTATGGTAGCGGTGTCATATTCGTTTTTCCCTGTTTCTTTTGTGATGATGCACATGTTGGATGTTTTTATGTTGAAGTGAGTGAATTGATTTAGCACCGCTTCCATAAAATTTATTTCATCCTTTTTAAGCCATTTTGATTTCGGTTTTCTTTTTGTTCTAAAAGTTTTATTATTTCGCCATTTTTAGGGGCTTTTTTTCAATTCAAATTTATAAGAATTCAGTTTCTTGAACATATTGTATCATGTACATTAATATTTAATTTTTTGAGTGCAATGCAAAATTTACTACTGCTAAAATCTGTAACGATTATATCAATCGAATTTCGTTCTGATACATTTTAGTTCAAGACCTCATCAACGTTTACCTTGATAAATGTTTAGTAAAAATCAAATGTAAATTGCAGCTTTAAGAAGCGAACTTTGCCTAGCCCCTATTTTGATATTCTAGCCTGACAATGAAGTTTTTTTATTGTTAAAATATTTTTCGACTTTTGAGTGGCCGCCATTTTGTTTCAGATGGTTTGACTTTAGATGTTTTTTTTGTGAGCTTTGTCACATACTTGAATGCACCTTCGTACTAATTTTGGTGCAAATCGGAGCTATATTTTGGTCAAAAGAGAAAACACTGGTTTTTATACAAAATGGCCGCCATTTTGTTTTTGCTGAGCCTATTTTAATTACTAACAAAATTAGCCAAAATACACAATTCCTGAAAATTTGGCGAAAATCGAAGCAAAATCACGACCTCCAGAATCAATTCCGTTATATCCACTATATATTGGTTTAAAAGAAAATTCATTGTTTCATTGTCGCCATTTTGTTGCAAAATAACAAAAATCACTCAAATCACGAATTCTCAACTACATTTATATAATTGATATTATTTTAAAGTTTTAAGAAGATCAAATTAAAACTGTAGTGTCTGATCCAATGTAGAGTTCATAAAATATCAAATTCATGAGTTATTGTTGTTGTATTTGGATAAATTTCAAATGCCTATAACTTCCGTGCATATCATTCGATTTTCATCAAATCCACAGAATATTAGGACATTTTATAAGTCTATTTAAGTAGTTTAAGGTTACGTATACGATTTTATTGGTGAAAACGTGATATTCGAAGACCATACTAATATTAACAAAGTTAAGCGAATTTAGACATCTAACCTATTTTTTGTTGTTGTGCTCATAAACAGCTACCTCCATTATTTTTTAAAAGATTTTCCAGGTCACAGGTGTCCAATTGTGGTAGGGGACACATTTTTTCGTGTAATTCCCCTCCCTGTGCGCCCCTCAAAGCAAAAACAGGCAGTTTAAGACCTGTTTTGAAAACCTTTCATTTGATACCCATATCGACTACCTTTGATGAATTTTTTTTCATAGGTCACTCCTCTCTATGGGGAGATGCCCCTTGAATACCTTATAAAATTTCTTTCTAGTCGAACTTTGAAGAGAACATCACTTCACACCTACATACGAAGTTTTATGTTTCTAACTTAAGTGGTTTGCGAGAAAAAGTGCTGTGACGCGATTTTAGTAGGGTTTTGTAAAATTATTTTACAAAACCCTACAAAGTGTTGTTTTGCCAAGACAATGCACCGTGTCATGAATTGATGAAAGCCATGGAAAAATTGAATGAATTGGGCTTTGAATTGCTTACCCACCCACCGTATCCTCCAGATTTATCCCCAGCGACTTTTCCTGTTTTCAGATCTCAAGAAAATGCTTGCTGGAAAGAAATTTAAGTCCAATGCTGAATTAAGCACTGAAACTGAGACCTATTTTGATTAGAAAGAGCACTCGTATCATAAAAGTGGTATCAAAAAGTTGGAAAATTGCTATACTCATTGTATCGCCCTTAAAGGCAAATATGTTGAAACGTAAAATCGACCTTTGTCAAAATTTTGTTTTTTCTTATCTATCCTACGGACTTATTGAATGACCTGTTATACTATATATATATATATATATATATATATATATATATATATATATATATATATATTTATATAGATATATATATATATATATATATATATATATATATACATATATATATATATATATATATATATATATATATATATATATATATATATATATATATATATATATATATATATGTATACATACAATGGTTGTATATATATATATATATATATATATATATATATATATATATATATATATATATATGCATATATATATATATATATATATATATATATATATATATATATATATATACAATGGTAAGTCTAAAAAGTATTGAGCCTTTTTGTCACTTTTCGATTGAATATTTCTTTTATTTAAAATGGATTTTATTCAAGTACATATTGTCCATTATTATCTTTGACCGTTTGTCATTTTTTGAGAAGAGCTATTATTCCATATGTGTAGAGCTTCTGTGGTTTATCAGCGAAAAACTTGGCCAAATGATTTTCACAGTCCCTTTTTGAAGTGAATTTCTTTTCATTTCTTTCCATGTAGGAAGCTTTGCAGAGACCGAAACAAATGATAGTCTGATGGTGCAAGGTCTAAACTATACGGTGGATGCGTCAAAACTTCCCAGCCAACCTCTGTCATTTTTAGCCGCATCATCATAGATGCGTGTGGTCTGGCATTGCCATCATGGAAGACAACGCCCCTTCTATTGATCAATTCTGGCCGGTTTTTTTGGATTGCTTGTTGCAATCTAGTTGATTGCTGACAGGACAGAGCCAATCTCTAGCACCTGATGATAAAAAATTCTCTTTCAATCCCACCATACACACAGCATAACCTTATTTGGTGTCAATCCTGGCTTTGAAGTCGTTTGTGATGACTCACCTTAGTTTGACCATGACTTTTTTCGAACGATATTCTCATGTTTTATTCATTTTTTATCGTCAGTAATGAATCACTTCCAATTGGCTCGATTTTGTTGCGATTTATAAGCAAATGGAAATTCGTTCGATCAAAATTTTGTGTGTTAATTCATGCGGCACCCAAACGTCGAGCTTCTTTGTGTATCCAGCCTTACGCAAATGATTCAAAACTGTTTGGTAATGGATATTCAGTTCCTTAGCAATGTCATGGCTGCTTGTTTGTGGCCTTCTTCAATTTTTTATAAAATTTCATCGACTTTTTCAGTGATTGATCGACCTGAGCGGGGTGCACTTTGATATCCAAATTTCTAGAACGAAAGGGAGCGAACCAACTGTGGGCTGTGGTTTTTGATTGAGTATCTTAACCGTAGACACCACAAATTTTTTCACGAGCCTACAATGCATTCTCACCTTGATCGCAGTGATTTTATAAAATATAACCAGTTTTTTCAGAAATTTCACTTTAAATGAATATAACTTTTGACATGAATGAGGAAATATAAAACTGTCCATATGAAATTTGTAGATTGGAATGTCACCGTACAAACGCATGTCAGTTTGACTCTATCTAATAAGTATTGCCCGATATATTTATTTAATAAAAAAAAATTATTTATTTATTTATTTTAAAATTCCATTTAACAGATTTTTTTTGTGGTAGGGAGGTGAAGGCATTTACGCCTGCTGAGTCTGGCAGTGTGGGACTCCCATGGAGGATACCCTTGGACTACCCACTAAACATCTCCCCTGTCAATCTGAGAACCTAGCCTGGAACCGTTTGACACATTACTTCAGGCCAGGTCTCGTTTTGTTCCGCCGTGGGGCGCCTTTAAGCTGGGGAGTCCCTTTTCTAGCAGGAGGAGAGAGGGGAAGAGGAAATACCAGAAGAGCGATCCCCCAGCCCCAGCGCCTCCGACTGCTGTGAGTCTCTTTTATATTTTAGGACTGCCCGAGCATAATGTGCCACCTGATTGCATTTGTCAACCGATTCGAGCATCACTGCAACTATATTACCCGGGGTGAGCTCTCCCGTCTCCCTGTAGAGTTCCCTTCGCAGCCTGACCCATTTTATACACGCAAAAAATATGTGACAGGCATTGTCCTCCTCTCCTGGGCAAAACCGACAATCGGGAGACCGTGACTTACCGATCTTGTGCAGGTTAGACTGAAAACACCCGTGCCCGCTCAAAAGCTGGGTCAGATAGAAGTCAGTCTCACCATGCCTTCGATAAAGCCACGGTCTCACATCCGGGATAAGGCACGCAGTCCACCTTCCCTTCGTGCAATTCCCCCAAGACTGCTGCCAATCGTTGAGCGAGCGTTGTCTCTCCTCGCGGACAACCATCTCCCTCGCATCCTCGTTTTGGCGCAGGTAAATAGCGCGGTGCTCTCTAGCAAGGAGAGCGACAGGTATCACGCCTGCAATCACTCTCACCGCCGAGTCGGAGACTGTTGGATACGAAGATGCAATTCTCAGTGCTCCTCTTCTCTGTACCTGTGCCAATCGTTTACGGTATACCTCCTTGCTGAGAGCGTCGCCCCATACCTCTGCTCCGTACAGTAGCACTGACCCTACAGCACTCATCAAGAGGCGCCTTCTTGATGGGCTGGGTCCCCCTACTTTGACCAGAAGTCGACTCAGGCCCGATATTCCCGAAGCAGCCTTCTCAGCCGTTGCCCTGATTTGCTCAGAGAAACTCATCTTCGAGTCGATCAGTAGCCCCAGGTACTTCAGCGCTGGCTTCGATTCGATTTGTATATTTCCAATGCTGATCATCCTTACTCTAGGGATTCTCTTTTTTGTCAAGATGACCACTTTGGTTTTCTCCAGTGCTAAACTGAGCCCGCGAGCAGTCTTTTTGTCCCTTACTCAGCACATTAGCATACCTAGCCTAAGTTGCGCTTGTTCAACGGTGCGTCCGGCGACCAGAGCTGCAACATCATCCGCATAGCCGACCAAGGGCGACTCATCTGGCATCTCAAGTCTCACTAGCCCGTCGTAAGACACGTTCCACAGGTCCGGACCAAGGATAGATCCTTGGGCAACACCCGATGTAATTTCCATCCTTCGTTGGCCCTGTGTCGTGTCGTAGGTAGTTCCTCAAAAGCCGCATTAGATATTTTGGAACTTGAAAAGAGTTTTCCAGCGTGTCCAGAATATCCACCCATCTAGTGGAGTTGAAGGCATTCCTGACGTCGAGTGTCACCAACAGGACGATCCGTCGCTTGGTGCGACTATATGCCTCTGCCGTTTGGACCACGTTCACCACCTCTGCAATCGCATCAATGGTAGAACGTCGCGTCAGTGAGTCTTCCCTTGATGAGTTTCTCTAGCACTTTCCCAGCCATGTCCAGCATGCATGACGGGCGGTATGCAAACGGCGATTCGGGATTTCCCTTCCCCTTGCTGATCAGCACGAGCCTCGCCACCTTCCATCGTACCGGGAAAATCCCGTCCCGTAGGCAAGCGTTGAATGTGCTGAGCAGCAAGTCAGGACAATGGTGATAGACGAGCCGAAACACCTCAGCTGGAACACCTCAGCTGGAACACCATCTGGACCTGGAGCCTTCCTCGCTTTCAAGGAGAGGACTGCCTCCTCCAGTTCCAGCTGTGTGAAGAGTGGGCAGTCTACTGCTGTTTCACCATGGACAACGTCAACAGGGACGGGATGGGTGGGAAAGAGTCCCCGCACTATCGCGTCCATCTTTTCCGCGTCATGTATACAAGGCTTCCGTAGGGCACCAAGTTTCCCCATGACCAGCTTGTAGCCAAGGCCCCGCGGATCCTTGTTCACATTGTCCACTAATTCTTGCCAGCAGCGAGCCTTGCTACTGTTGATCATTTTGCGAAGGCATTTCCTGGCCGACTTACATGCTGCCACCTGGTTGCATGCCTCGTCACAGTTCCGCGCTCGTTGAGCCTCACGCCGAAGCTTGTGACACTCCCTCCGCTTTTCAGCGATTTCAGTAGACCACCAGTACACTGGGGGTTTGCCATGCCGGGGTCTTCGACGGAGCATAGAAGCGCAGCAAGCAGTCGTGATTATGCTTATAGTAGAGTTCACCACGTCTTGAGCTGCCAGTTCTTCCGTCCCCTCCGGAGCTCCCTGCAGCGGCTCACCTGCTGTGAGAACCTTGACGAACCTCTCGACGTCCATTCTTCCAATGTTCCATCCAGTTGTAGAAGGCCGAGAGCACGGACGTCGGGAGATAGCATCACTTATCTCAAGCAGAATGCACTGATGATCACTGGCTTAGTAGTCCTCTAACACTTTCCAGTTGTGTATCCTCCTTACTAAGGACTCCGAGGTGAATGTCACGTTCGGTATGGTTCCCTCACAGCCGATACGGCGGGAAGTCGGCATATTTCCGGAGTTTAGTACGACGAGGGCCGTCCTGGCCGCCATTTCCAGGATTCGTTTTCCCCGCGGATCCGTCTGAGGCATGCCCCATTCGATTGCTTTAGCCTTGAAGTCGCCCCCAACGAGCACTTTACCCTCTGCGTTCGAGACAGCGCCCTCCAGAGCATTAAGCTTGGCTTGGAAAGATGATATCGACTCGTTTTACGTTAGGTACACACTAAAGAAGGTGGTGCCTGAGCACCGAACCCACACGAAACCATCCCCCCATCCACAACTCTCCGCTTGAAAGTCAGATAGCGGCAGTACCAGTTTCATCAGAGTACCATAATGCAGGACTTTTATTATGGTGTTGCTCACTCAGCAGCAAGAAGTCGGCTTTCCTGTCCGTCGCAAACTGCTCAAGCAGATTTTGGGTGGTTGAACTGCGGTGTAGGTTTAGCCGCAGGATGCGGGTCATCGGAGCTCTGATTTTGCCTTGGCTAGGGCTTCCTGGAACACCCGGCATTTTCCTGATCCCAAGACGTGTCCAAAATCAAGTTTTGGATCAGCATCCTTGCAAAGGATACAATGTGCCTCCTTCATACACTCTTTTCTCTTATGACCCGCCTCACCGCATTTGTA
The DNA here is from genome assembly GCA_963969285.1 of Odontomyia ornata. Taxonomy (NCBI): domain Eukaryota; kingdom Metazoa; phylum Arthropoda; class Insecta; order Diptera; family Stratiomyidae; genus Odontomyia; species Odontomyia ornata. The sequence continues at coordinate 264,751,139 of OZ017738.1, read as the reverse complement.
ACATAGGGAACTCCTATCGGGTCCTTTGCATACTTGTGTGGTGTGACCATAACCAAGGCATTTGAAACATTGAAGAGGCGTTGCTCTTCGCCGTATCCTACAGACGACCCACCCAATTGGTACTTTGCCCTTGTTCAGGAATTATTCGGCGTTCTTTTCGGTCAAGTCAACTATGGCCATGCGTTGTCCCCTGTTGTTTTCTGGTGTCAATCTCGCTTTGACCCTTCCCACGCTAGGGAACTCCTTTTTGATGGCCTCTTCTACCTTGGCCAGGTCCGTCACGCAGTCTATGTCTCGTATTTCGATCGTTGCCATCGGTTCGAGCGGGGCTATAGTTGCGCTTTTGCCGAGGACTTTCTTTACTGCGTCACAGAATGCATCTTTATTGCCGGCCTCTGCTCCGAATTCGACCAGTATGTGGCCCGACCGCGTTGGTTGTACTACTTTAATGGTAGTATTGGTGTCTTTAGGCCTTACGTTTCCCCTGATGTCCCGCAGTACTTCCGCGTAGGATCAGCCATCATGGAGCTTTACAAGCAGTGCCTGCTGCCGGGGTCTTCGTCGGGGCTTCTGCCTCTCCTGTTTTGCATCAGGTCCTTTTTCTAATTAGGCGTCCGTATGAACTTTACTTTCTGGCTTTTTTTGAAGGAGTTTCTTTGCAGCTTTCTTCGCTCCTTTTGTAAGCACTGTCTGGAACCCCTGATCTAGTGCTCCACGCCCTTCAAGTACCTCTTCCTTCCTTCTTTTATCCCGATCTCCTTCGATTGGGCTAAACGCCATCCTTTTATTGACGTTTAATGGTGGAGCTATCGGCGTGTCACCTTTAAATTTTGCCCCAAGCGCCTCTTTAGCCTTCTGTTCGTCTTCGGCCCTTAGCCAGCTTCTCCGATAGTGCCCTATGCGATCTAGGAGCTCCTCTAGTTCAAGGAGCCCTTCCTTTGCTGCTTTGCTGATTTTTGGGGAGTCACATGCTGCTTGTATTCTTGTCAGAACATCTCCCGCTTTTCGGAGTAGTCTTCCTTCTTCATATCGCTGGGCCGCAATTGTACCTTGCAACCATCCTTGGGAGAGGTTATCGCGTTCCGTTTTCGAGTGCAGTACTTCCGCCACATTTTCAACTTTGGCGGTGCATTCACACGGTGTCTGGTCACTCTTTGCTTTTAGTGCCGTAATCTCCTCGTTGGCTTCTGGATTTTTCGTTGCAATGTCGAGATTTGCGACCCTTGCATCGGTCGCTACGGTAACGATCGCAGCAGTGACAATCTGATTTTCGGTGTTCTTTATGTTATCTCCCACCGCTCGAACACCTGAAGTGTCCTGCAGAGTTTCCCGTTTCTCTTTAATAGGACGCTCGGGCGTTCGCATCATTTTTTTGCTGCGCCCGAATGCCGCAGGAATCTCAGTCTGTATTCTCCGTTTTTCGTCCGTCTTCACTGTCGTTGTGTTAGTCTTCGTTTTTGTCGTTGTTAGTATCGCTCGCGATGTCCTGTTGACATCGTGGCTGCAACCGCTGGTGGCATCGTCGTTATTATTCTTCGTTTCTTTTTCTGGGTATTTGTGGTCTTTTGATTTTGTGTGCTCCAGTTTTGTTGGGTCCCCCCTCGCAGCCGCTATCTCCGTTCGTGTGTGTAGTCGCCTTTTTGGTCCCATGGTTATCTTTGCAGAGCAGGGAGGCCATGCGAGGGTTGGCACAAGCCCTTATGGGGACAAGTGCTCAGAGCCAGACCAGTGCTAATCGGGAGTCCGTCTCAACCGAACCTACACCACCAACCGAATGGTGCGAACTTCGAACGTACTCCGGGACGAAGACGGTATGATAGTTGGATTGGAGCCGTTCACACACGAGTTTCACCTCGGCACTACTGTGCAAAGCAACTAGGTCCAAACCATCACATCCGCCAGCCCAAAGCGTCAATTCCAGTTCGTTGTCCAAAGCGTAGTCCAGATACAATCAGAGTCGTTACCTGTCATTCCGGGAGGGAACCTCGCGCCCCCCCCCCCCCCCCCCATATCCTCGGGTCCATGGGGCGGCACTCCCCAAAGAATGCTAGCCTCGAAGAATTGTAGTGAATTAGATGTTCAAAAATGTCCGTGAAGGACTGCAGCGATGGTCTGCTGCCTCGGCAGAAGAAGGGGTCGGTATCTGCCGAGAATGCCCTCCTCTAGAGACGCGTGAATGCGCTGGCAGGCTAGAATTGCGGTGTTGTGGGGCGGGTTCATTTCCCCAGCACGAGGACCTACTACAAAAAATTTCGCACGCACGAATTTGATTGCAGATCAAGAGGCGACTGAAGTCGCAAAAATTGTAGATAACTACACAGAGGGAGATAGAACTTGTTACGAGAACAAGTGGAACCTGAAAAGAAAGGCGGACTTGGGGTAACCTCGTCATTACCCGACGAAGTTCATGGCCCACAAATGAAAGAGGAGCAACCGGGTGGTGATGGAGCCCCTTCGCACCCACCCAACCGGAATAAATCCATATATATTTTGTTGCAGTGGCCAGGTATTTCTCTTCTGAGTGGAAAACTCATACAACTTGAATTGCATGAACTTTCCCATCAGAAGGGGAGTACCCCGGTGACCAGTTTATGCCATAGAATTATACAATTTGATTGCATAACTCTATGCCATAAAGAGGCACTCTGCTTGGGCCACTCAACCCGCGATATCACCTGAAACGAGAAGTATTGTTTAAGTACCCGGCGGCTGGCTCATGTCTTGAGGTGGAAGCCTGCCACCGTACCGGGCCCTATACCCGGTTAGAGTCGGGAGAAAGGAAAGACCGATTTTGTGGGAAAATCAGCACTTCATTAGATTATTCATTTTATTCTTTCGCAAAATATATTTAAACATAAACATCATAATCATGAAGCATACAGATCTATTTATTCACAAGTTAAGCACTCTGTATGCAAGAACTAACGATGTAAACGTGCAATAAATACATAACAATTTATTTAGTTTTTTTTCGATATAATTTATCATCGCCTTTGCAATTTTCTTGATTGATTGATTAGAATTAGAATTATAAATGAATTTTGTTTTTTCTTTGTTTTCCTATTTTAAAGCAAGAGCCTGATGTGTTTTTTTTTGGAAATAATACGAATAATGACAATGTTTCCACTTATTGCTTAGAGAAATAATACAAGACGTACAGTAACTGGTGTTTAATCAAAAAAAACAAAAACCTCAAACCAAAAATTGCAAAATCAGCAAAAAGATCAATCATTCATAAAAGATAATTTGAAGCGGAAAATATGAGTTGTAATGGATTTTTTTATTTAGTTCGTTTTGAAGCGGACTGATACTATCAGTATGTAAACAATTATTAGGGGATATCGTTTTCTAGTTTCGTGAGGACATAGCATATTGTTTGATTAGCGATTTAGCTAGTTAATTTTGGCGTGATAATAATATGAAAATTTCTTTCGCTTTAATAGTATAATTGTCCGTAACGTACACTTTTATCAAACTCTTCCTGTATAATAAAAATATCTAGAAAATCAGTTCTCTCTTATGCATATGTACACTCAACTCTATGTCTGTTAACCGCGACGTATTGTGCATTGTGTCCGAATTTCTTTAAATAGGAAAAAGGTGAATGAGCAGCAAAAGTAAATGGATATGCTTGCATATAAACTAAAGCACATAAATATCTTTACGTAAAGTACATATAATCCAACGAGGTTTGTAATTTTCTAGCATATGCTAATCTATAAAAATATTTTATCTGTGGTCTTTTATAGTATTCAACATTACCCGACGAGCTTTGGCGGACTGACCGAACTAGCTACATTCACAACATATGGAATTCAAACTGAAAATGCTTTGAACAGTATCAAACAACATAATGACTAATGTATAAAAGCCGGCAAATTCAAATGCACAGTAATCTAGAAATGTTGGAAAATTTAAGTGGTATGAATCACTATTTGGAAATGAGCTGGTCGTTTTTCACAATTTCTATTTTTACATTCACTATTTTCTTTATTTTTGGCTTGCATCCACAAAAAAAAGCCAAGATGCCAAACAATAATGCACTCGTATCCAAAAAATATCCAATTTATCATTATTTTTATGCTTTATCTTATCATCGTGATCGTAGCAGTTGAACATGCAAAAAATATATATATAAATAACACCATAAAAGGGTACTCACCCGCATGGTCCTCCGAGCGCTCGACGACGATGCAGATGGTCCTGTAATTCCGATTCTGTAACATCTATTTTAGAAGCTATTACTTCCATCAAATTGTAATTCTTATACTTGTAGTAGTGTGGTAAAACACTGAGGCAACAAATTCCTTTTATCACTTCTACTAGAATACACAAATCCGGATTTCTCAAATCTAATTTATAGGCAGAATTTTTAGCAGTAACTAACTCAGCTACTTTTCCTATTAACAAGTCTCGATCAACTTTATTGTTGAATCGCTTGTTGATAACAATTGAAAAGCTTCCAGCACTAGAAACAAAATATTTATCGATTAAAGAACTGCAAGCAAAAACTATGTCCACAACGTTAGCGCAGCAAACGATTGGTACTGTATAAACCTGAGTACGTATCTAGTGGCAGGAGAATTTTCTTGATAAATCCTTTTTAATAAGCTCAACTCCAATCTCAATCGGATCTTCAAATGCGGTTTTGATAACTATACAATTTTTTACTCCTGTATCTGCAGCCTGAAAGTTTGTAATGCTATGCTTTTTCAATAGCTCTAGGTCTATCTCTCGTCTCAAGCAGTCGGTAATGTTCATTTCAGATATCATAGGTTCTGTAGCTGGTTGACATGCTTCCCCCAATTGTCCATTTAGAATGTTGTAAGATTCACGGATGCACTCTTTTTCTTTGAAATTACATGTCACCAAAAACCCTTTCTGTCCAAATGCTAACTGGTGCCGTTTCCTATTATTATATGAGACGCAACACGACGTGAAATTTTGGTGATGCAGTGTGTTTGTGGGACTATTGCTGTTGGGGCATTGCCGCGGAGATGCAGTCGAGCCAATCGGGGCACTCAATTGGCGATTAAGCTCCGTTTTACGGCGATGAATGTTGGTCAAACAAAATATTTAATCCCGTTCAAAGAACCGCTTCCACTCGTGTCGTCCGATTGATTTGCCTGACTCTGCCGTGAGTCTATCGGAAAATCCCATGGATTTGGGTCCGAACTGCTCCGATTATGGGCAACTATGTTCCTGTTGCAGTAGATGTGAGCGTTAGTGTAATTTAAATTATGGAAATTATTACCTGAAATATCACCAGCACCGACACTAATTCCCACACGTGGGTTTCCTATCAAGTCTCCTTCACTCAATGACAACTGCCCTGTCAGAAGTATTTCATCGTACCAGATCAATCTCAAATCGTACCGGTTCGATCGCAAATTGTTCTAGTTCAATCGGAAATTGTTCCAATTCAATCTGCAATCGTACCGGTTCGATCGTTTCAATTGATCTGGGACATTTTATGTTTGAGTTTTTTTTTAACCCTTTAACTGCTCGATTACTACAGAATGTTCTTTTCGACCGGCTTTCTCCCTGCGGGAATTTGCTCGGGTACGTGGGGGCGGAACTCCCCAAAGAATGCCAGCCTCCAAGAGTGGTCTTGTCGACCGGCATTCCCCCTGCGGAGTTTCCTTGGGTACGTGGGGGCGGAACTCTCCAAGGAATGCTAGCCTCCAAGAGTGCTCTTGTCGACTGGCATTCCCCCTGCGGGGATTTAACAGATTAAACACAATGGAACAAAACAAAAAAACATTAATGCAAATTAGAATTAAGTGAAAAATTTAATATATAAAGAAATTCAATGAATTCACAATATTAAAAACTTAGTTAAAAAAAACAACAAAAACAAAATATATATAAAATGTAATTAAATCACAGACAAGTCTAATATTTACTCCGGTTGAGTTGTAAGGGTCAGGCTTCTTAATCTCAATTTAAAAACAAGGTGTTGCTCTGAGAAACTCTATTCTAAATACAGAGAAACTCAAAAAAAAAAACAAGGAAAAACACTTTTTAAACTTTAAAACACAACTTTATTTTAAAAGAACGTTAAAAAAAATAAACGCGTAACAATTCACTTAGCAAAAAGATTCAAATTCATTAAACTCAATTTAGCAATCGTAACGACTTATTTTCGAGAGCAATAGTTCTGCAGTATCCAATTTCCAAAATGCTATTAAACCCTAGTCTTTAAATTGCAGAAAGTACCGAACTTTTCAAACGAAGAAATCAATTTGAACAAAGGATTTCGGTACTTTTCCTTTAACAAATTGAGTTGTCTCTATATAACTATTTACTATAATTGTCATTGTGAATGTTACGATATTCTGCTACTTTAAATCTATTATTCTGAATTGTAATCTCTTAATGACATTTACTTTGACATTTTTACTTTAAATGTCATAGTTGTTATTGTTTTTATACAAACAAGTGCAGGAGTGAAGTTCCGAAAAGTGACAGGGGTTCGTGATTCCAGCTGATGTCAGATAAGTGACTTCATTGAGTAGACTTGAAGCACCGATTCTTTGTGTTTTTAGGGTTTTGTAAAATAATTTTACGAAACCCTTCTAAAATCGCGTCCTGTCTGTCCGTCTGTCCGTCTGTCTGTCCGTCCGTCATTCCGTCCGTCCGTCCGTCCGTCCGTCCGTCCGTGTGTCACAGCAGTTTTTCTCGGAAACTACTTAAGCTAGAAACATCAAATTTTGTAAGTAGGTGTAAAGTGGTAATCTCTTCAAAGATCAACTACAACAAAATTTTTGTAAGGTATTTAAGGGGGGTCTCCCCATATAGGGGAGTGACCCCCCGAAAAAAAAATTTCATTGAAGGTAGCCGATATGGGTATCAAATGAAAGGTCTTGATGAGAACTTTCCAAAACAGTTAGTTTGGCAAAGTTTGCTTCGAGGGGCGCACAGGGAGGGGAAATACACGAAAAATTTGTGTCCCCCCCCCTCGCGATTGGACACCTGTGATCCGAAAAATCTGAAAAAAATCAGGAATGTAGGACTTGGTGAGTACAACAACAACAAATACATGAGAAGTCACAATTCACTCAACTTTGTTAGTAATAGTATGATTTATCGATTTAATGTTTTCTTGAATAAAATCTTAACGGTACCCTTATGAAATGTTCCTATGTATACTGAAATTCAGTATACAGATGACTATTTATAAGGTTGATCTATCCTGAAAGTTTCATAAAGATTGAATCATATTTAGTGAAGTTATAGCGGCTTGCAATTTCTTGTATTACTATGGAACAATATGCGCTGCATGTATTACTATGGCAACATATGGCTATGGAACAAAATGCGCTTTTTACCGACATAGACACTACAGTTTTGCTAGGATTTGCATAAAAATTTCAGGAATGATAGGTGTCATGTATGTCTTTGAGAATCCGTTCAGCTAGTGGTATCAGTAATCGTAAAACCAAAAGGTGGCTGTTTTAAATGCGAAGATTGAATAATTTTGAGTTATTTTTCCCAATTTCAACGTTAAAGGTGCATGCTTTGAACACTTGATTCAATTTAATGAATGACTGAAAATGAGTACCTTCAATTGATGCTCATAAGTGAAACAAGTCAAGGAGGCGGGAGAGAGCTCCTAGCAAAAGTGTTTTGTAACCATTCTAGGATTCGAACACATTGTGTTTCCTCCCTCGCGGATGGACATCTGAAATAATTATCAAGGGAGATATTTATAAGTATAACAAAAACAAAAACCTCAGAAGTCGAAATTCGTTCAACTTTGTTAATAATAGTATGATCTTCGTATTTTCTATTTCCTCCAATAAAATCGTCTTTGACATGTTTCTTGATTTGATTCGATCTGGTGACTGCATTTTGTAAATTGAATACAAAACCCTTCTGACATGAGCGTAGGTCTGTTTACCCAACTTGTTTTCTTTCATTTCTGATGGTGAATAGCAGACAACAGAAATCAACGATTCTGGAGCTGACTGGCGAGAAACATACTCCCCCGGCTGAGGGGTGATAGCTCCTCAGAGTAATTGCACCAGAGAATGATTAATGATTAGTTATTAAGTTTTTAGTTGGTATACTTTCTGTGTCGTTTTTCTATCGTCTCGCCTCCATTCGCCATGTAAAGAGCTACTTTGTCGAATTCATGTCGGCCTTTAGTGGTTCTAATCGGTCCCGGTGGTTTGTTGCATTATATGGGCGTGGTAAAGTTATCCCACCTAATGCTGAGCGTCGACATACACCTTTTTCAAAATTCGACATTCGTTAAAATTTAGTGTATTTATTGTCTGACGTCAGGGTCCGGTAGAAACAATGGAAACAAGGGATTTATTTTTGGATTAGCGACTTTATATTTTAGGGTAAAATCGTGTTAGTTAATTGGGAAAAGTATACAGGTCAGGTGGATAGCGTTATAACAAATGAAGTAGGACAAATCAAGTTGGCGATATAATACTTCAATGCGCTACTTTGCACTGGTTTGAACTGGCAAAAGTGAAATTTTCGTGATTGCTCTTTTGAAGAATTTTCCGTTTGAAAGCACCGTTACGAATCGTACTACCACATCATGTGCTGGGTGGACTTGAATGATCGTGGCTAGCGGCCATCAGCAAGACGGAGTTCTTTCTTCCTTCAATAAGCATAAGTCACCTACTTTGGCGTTATTTTCGCTTTAGATCCACTTCAGTCGGCGTTGTCAATGGCTTAAGTAATCCATTTGCCACCGTTTCCAGAAATCTTGGGTGATTTTTTGTGCCAGTTGCCATCTGTCGAGGTGATTAATGTTGACTTCCTCCAACGTAATCTCTGGAGGAGCTATCATCGTGTCGCCGATTAAAAAATGAGCAGGAGTTAGTGCTGCAGTGTCCGTTGGGTCGTCACAAACCGGGCAAAATGGCCGAAAATTAAGGCAAGCTTCTATTTGAACGAGTACAGTCATCAATTCTTCGTAGGTTAACGATACATTACGTACCACTCGGCGTAAATGTGATTTTATGGACTTGACTCCAGCTTCCCAAAGCCCTTCGAAACAGGGTGAGGCTGGAGGATTGAAATGCCACGTTATTTCATCCTGCGCCAGAGCTTCAGCCACTCCCACACTGATTTCAGACATATTTTTCAGCTCAGCAGCTGCACCAACAAAATTAGTGGCGCAGTCAGAGTACATATGTTTGCTGTAGCCGCGTCTACCCATGAACCTCCGTAAATCTGCAAGGAAAGCGGGCGTAGACAGGTCGCTGATGACTTCAATATGTATGGCTTTCACTGCCATACAAATAAATATAGCCACGTATCCCTTTGTGGTTCTGCTTCCTCTTCCTCGCCTGTCCTTTATATCAAAAGGTCCGCAAAATCAACTCCCGTTTGAGTGAATGGGCGGGACACGGTCACTTGAGCTTGTGGTGAATCTCCCATCAGTTGGTTTGATGTGGTTGCTTTGGCACGGAAACAACGGATGCACCTATGTATGAATCGTTTGATGCAGTTGCGGGTATCTTTTAACCAGAATTTCCTTCTGAGCGTATTCAGCATCAATTTCGTTTGCCCATGTAAAGTCGACTGATGAATCTGATGTAGTATAAGATCGGTGAGTTTCCCATTCCGTGGTAGAATCATTGGGTACTTTTCATCGAAAGGTAGCTGGGCGTGTTTTAACCGTCCTCCAACACGCATGATTCCTTTGTCGTCCAAGAATGGATTCAAGTTAATCAGTTAACTTTTGTTCCCCACGGGTGCTGACCTAGTAATATGTGTCATTTCTTGCGAGTGTTCAGTTCGCTGAGCATATTTGATCCAGAATTCGAGTGACTGCCTTAACTCCTCGCTGATCAAGTACGTGTGACTACCTGACTGGTCTGCCTTTGATTTGATAAAACGGAAACAATATGCCGTTACCCTTATTACTTTCGTCAATGTTGAATACCTTTCCACCAGGCCGTTCAAAAAATTTCCTGCTTGCCAACTGACATTAACCATTATGTTTCCGCTTCTCGATATCAATTGATTGGGTCTCTTCAATTTTAGGCCATCGATCACTACTTTCAACTAGCCAACTTGGTCCGTTCCACCAAAGTTGATTTTCGATTAAGTCCCTGGGTTTGACTCTCCTTGATGCTATGTCGGCTGGATTGCACTTGGACAGGTCATAACGGCACGGAATATTGCCAGTATTTTCTAAGATATGGGATGTTCTAATGCTCACGAAGACCGTCCACTGAGTCGGATGCCCTTTCAATCATGCTAGGACAACTTCGGAATCGGTCCACAACCAGGTAGGTATTTTTTCGAATTCGAATGACCTTGTGATTTCTTTCAGTAGTTGTGACAGCAAGACTGCACTGCATAATTCTAGACGCGGAACGCTAATTGGTTTCACTGGTGCAACTTTGGTCTTGGCTATTAACAGATGACTGTTGAGCGATGACCCTGATTGTACCCCTATGTAAATTGCTGCTGCTTACGCCCATTGAGATGCATCACAGAACCCGTGGAGTGATATTGCTGAATCTTGTTTGTATGTTACCCATCATGGGATTTCAATGTCCTCAATATTATGTAATTGTTCCAACAGATTGACCCATTCTGTATTTATTGCACTTGGTATTGGTTGATCCCAATCTTGTCCAGATAACCATAGGCTTTGCAGTAGGATTTTTTCTGTTACCATCACAGGTGCTATCCATCCCAATGGATCGTACAGACGCGCTACTTCAGAGAGGATTGAGCGTTTTGTATGTGTTGTTGATTGTTCCCTTTTTTTCAATCGATATGTAAAATAATCCTTTAAAGCGAACCACATAACTCCTAGTGACTTATATCCGTCATCCAATCCAAAATCTGTTGAATATTTCATTTCAATGTCTCGAGCAGGGAGATCTTGTAGTATTCGCTTGTCGTTTGCAATCCATTTCCTTAGTTGAAAGCCACCAGATTTCAAAAATTTGATCAACTCATCTCTTTTATCCACGCTTTCTTGTAGGTTGTATCCACCTGACAACAAATCATCTACATAAAACTCCTTTAATACCAACTTACTTGCTACAGGATACTTTTCAATTTCGTGCATTGCCAATTGATGTAATGTGCAGATTGCAAGAAACGGGGCAGAAGTTGTTCCGAAAATGACAGTACTAAGACAATAATCTTTGATTGGTTCATCTGGTTGTGGCCTCCAAACGATTTTCTGGTGATTTGCATCTTGAGGATGCATATTCACCTGCCAGTACGTTTTAGTGATATCAGCCATCATTGCAAACCACTTTAGTCTCCAATTGATGATAATCGATATCATGCTATTCTGGATGGTCGGTCCAGTTAATAATGTTTCGTTGAGGGACAAACCAGAACTTGTCTTCCGTGAGGCCTCAAATACCACTCGCAACTTTGTTGACGTACTCTCTTTGAATACAGCATGATGTGGCAAAAAATTGACTCTACTGATCCTTCTTCCTTGGTCATACGTCACTTCCTCAGAATAAGGAACTTCCTTCATATGGCCTCGAATTACTGCCGAATATTCTTCCTGGAGTTTTCTATTTCCCGCAAAGCGTTTTTCTAGGTGTAATAAGCTTGCCACTGCATTCGCCCTGGAACAACCTAGTGAATGCTGGCTATCTGGACCTTTAAAAGGTAATCGAATTTGGTACAGCCCGTTCGATTCTCTTTGCACATTTACTTTGTAATGCTGCTCGCAGGCTTCTTCTTCTTCTTGCGTCATATTGTTTCCAATTCCAACTTCTTCTATCTCCCAGAATCGTTTTAGCTGTTCGCTGATTTCCACGTTTCCATTTGTTTCTATTTTGAAAGTATGAATTTTTTGCGCATCATCACTACCAACTTTCTCTGATATTACCTAGCCTAGTTTAGTGCACTGCAAAACTGGACCTAGTTTCAATTTTCGTACTCCTCCGAGTATAATTTGAGCATAAACATCTGCTCGCAATAGAAGATCAATTTTGTTTGGGTGATCAAAGTGGGGATCAGCCAAATCTTAATTTCCAATGTACTCTCGCAGTAGTGTGGAAATGGTCTGTGATGGAACAAAATTAGTTAACTTGTTCAGTATGAGAGCATCGATTGTCAAACGTTCGTTTGTTCTAGTATATAGTCTAATTTTCAAGTTTCTATTAGTTGAGATACCCATCGTTTTTCCAATTCCGGCTATAGTTATATTTGTGGACTTTCTTTTAAGTCCCAATCTTTGAGCTGCGCTTTCAGTAACGATTGACGTTTGTGACCCTTGATCCAGCAAGGCACGTAGAGTCACACGTCCGCTCAACGCTTCAACCTTTACTAAAGCTGTCGCTAGCAATACCGATTGTTTAGTGTCACTGGTAGCAGAGCTGACTTTAACAGCTGTTGACGATGTGCTCAATGATCCATATTCGAAAAAAGTGAACATTTGTCCAGAGTGCGAGAATGGTGCCGCAGAATGCTGATTGAATCCTGTTGACGCATACTGGTTGACACCGAATTCGATGACTGCTCCCTATGTGCAGACAAAGGTAGTGATTGATTAACCTTTCCATTATTTAATTCGGCGGGTTTGTGAAGGAGTGTGATGTGCCTTTAAGCTATGGAAGCATCTCGACGTACTAGGACTCCTTCTAACTAAATGTCCTTCGCTCAGACAATTGAGGCATAAACCATTTTTCTTCACAATATCAAAATTTTTCTGAGTGTTCAGATTGTGGGAACCCAGTACATCGTCTCAAATGATGAGGACCCTTACACAAAACGCACGTAATTCCCTTTTCTCCCTTCGTCATCAACACACTATGTGAAGCTCTGCTGGCTCTTTGCTTGTCCACCCCAGCAGCTTCTAGAGCTCTGAAGCGAGATTGCAAAAAATTCTTTAGCTTCTGAAAAGACGCTGTTCCCGACTCTAATGCTTGCTGTTGCTCCCAAATTTGGCGTGTGTCAGATGGTAGTCGCTGCGCTGTTAGGTGTACCAACATTGCCTCCCATTTGTCTTCAACCTCCAGGTTTTCTATTGCTTGAGTGCAATCGAGAGTTTTATCTAATAACAGTTTTATTGACGATGCGGATTCATTGGCGTTACCAAACGCTAATAATTTTTTTAATTGCGCGCTTAAAAACACATGCTTATCATCGTAGCGTTCCACAAGCAGTTTCCATGCTGACTCATAATTTGCTTCAGTGATGGAATAATGTTTAAGTAATTGTTCAGCCTCTCCTGACAGACTGCACTTCAAGTAGTGTAACTTTTCCACCATAGATAAACTCCCTTTCCTGTGAATCGGAGATGTGAACAAATCTTTGAACGACGTCCACTCATTGTAATTTCCACTGAACTTCGGAAGGTTGATCCGTGGAAGTCAAATATCTGCATCGTTCGGTGCTACAAGGGATTGATTTGGTACCTCTTTGCCTCGTTGTGTACCCTGTGCTCCCTGTTCCATCTGCAACTCTTCTAACTCCGTTTCTAAATTAAAATTGAGTTCCTCAAACGCTAAATAACAATTCTGTGAAAAATAATCCGATGATAACTCGTCCTGCCCCTTCACCAACGTATGGATTTTCTCGTGAGTTTGCATGAATGACTGACGAACCTCTTGCACACGCTGTAACAATTTATTAGCGTATACTACTGTTTTGCGGGTTTTCGAGTCCTTACGGAAATTTGTATACATTTTATTTAGTTGATCGCTCAACAATTTTTGTTGTGCCATTAAGCGATCCATATATTAACCTTTGTGAAATGGGCAACGACACACTTTTGCATACAATATTGGGTCACAATTTGGCGACACGCTTATATTTCCAAATATCAAACAAAAACTTACAACTGCACCCCAATAGTAGTGTAGAATAATATTATAATTAACTTGCGTATCGGATAAGAAGTGATTGATGGTGCACAATACTTCTTCTCGAAATATGTATATTCGAATTTGTTATTCTATTTCAGATGAATTTATCGATTACTAATGTATAAAACGATTTGTGCAGCGTATAAGAAGTAATTGGTGGTGCACAAAATACTTCTTCTCGAAATATATTTTCGAATTTGTATTCCAAGACACAAAATCTATTTTCAAATGATTTTTAATCGATGACCAATGTATAAAAAAATTTGTGCAGTGTATGAGAAGTAATTGGTGGTGCACAAAATACTTCTTCTCAAAATATATTTTCGATTTTGTGTTCCAAGACACAAAATCTATTTTCAAATGATTTTTATCGATTACAAATGTATAAAAAAATTTGTGCAGCGTATGAGAAGTAATTGGTGTTGCACAAAATACTTCTTCTCGAAATATATTTTCGAATTTGTATTCCAAGACACAAAATCTTTTTCCAAATGATTTTTATCGATTACTACAAATCGATTTGTGCAACGTATAGGAAATAAATTGATGGCGTACAACATTTCCTCTCGAAATACATTCGAATTTGCTGTTCCAACAAACAATCTATTTAAAATTTTATTTATATCGATTGCTAGAATCGATTTATGCCATGAGGGAAAATGGAGAACAGACTTACCGGACCTTTCTGTCGTTGTTACTTGGTCCTTGCACTGTTAATAAAATTAACCGCGCAACTGATATTTGATTAAAAACACACTTCACTGTTTAATTTACCCTATTTGATAAGTTTTCAGTCCAATACTATGGATCTACGAAGGATCCGGCTCGACGGACTAAAAAATGTTGCACAGAGAAACTCTATTCTAAATACAGAGAAACTCAAAAAAACCAAGGAAAAACACTTTCTAAACTTTAAAACACAACTTTATTTTAAAAAAGATCGTTAAAAAAAATAAACGCGAAACAATTCACTTAGCAAAAACTATTCAAATTCATTAAACTCGATTTAGCAATCGTAACGACTTAATTTCGAGAGCGATAGTTCTGCAGTATCCAATTTCCAAAATGCTACTAAACCCTAGTCTTTAAATTGCAGAAAGTACCGAAATTTTCAAACAAAGAAATCAATTTGAACAAACGATTTCGGTACTTTTCCTTTAACAAATTGAGTTGTCTCTATATAACTATTTTTTATAACCGTCATTGTGAATGTTACGATATTCTGCTACTTTAAATCTACTATTCTCAATTGTAATCTCTTAATGACATTTACTTTGACATTTTCACTTTAAATGTCATAGTTGTTATTGTTTTTATACAAACAAGTGCAGGAGTGAAGTTCCGATCAAACAAAATACAATAATAACCACGAAAAGTGACAGGGGTTTGTGATTCCAGCTGAGGTCAGATAAGTGACTTCATTGAGTTGACTTGAAGCACCGATTCTTTGTGTTTTTTTCTTTCATTTCTGATGGTGAATAGCAGACAACAGAAATCAACGATTCAGGAGCTGACTGGCGAGGAACACAAGGCATGAGTCGGAAAAATGACCAAGCTCAATCTTATCATGATTCCTTCACATTTGTTTAATGGGGAAATGAAAATATAAATTTGTACGGGCATACGGTAGCACGAAAAAACTGTTTGCCGAGCAGAACGCGATGATTGGCGAAAATGTAAGTCTGCATACAATGTTGATGAAATTTGATTATGGTGGAGTTTATATAGAAAACACTGATCTAGATACATCCGATGGGACGGCAGAGTTGGCAGGCGTAAGTAGGATAAACGGCAGTCATAGAGTTGATATGGGATTTTGAATTCGTAAAACAAGACACGCCACGTCGCCACGACATCAACATTCTGTCACGGTCATTATCAACTGCCAAAGAACTCTTCCTGAAACTTGAAAGCGTAGCAGAACTAGCAGGGCTACAAATCAATGAAAATAAAACAAAGCTCATGACGCAATCGAGGGAAAACACCTCAAATACAGAAAATATCACACTTGGTGAATACAGTATCGAGAATGTTAGCAAATTTATGTAGTTCGGCACCAAAATAACAAAAACGGGCAATGAAACAGACGAAATACGCCGAAGAATACAGCTCGCAAATAAAATATTTTATTCAGTATTGACGATCTTGAAGACCAGCTGCATACACAGGAATACAAAGCTCAAGTATACAAATCTGTGGTAAGACCTGTGTTATGCCATGGATGTGAAACATGGACCCTAACCCAACTATCCGCAAATATATTGAACGCCTTTGAGCGACAGGTCCTGAGGCAAATAATCAGAGTCAAGCTAGACGGGGACGAATGGCGAATTCGATACAACCATGAGCTGTATAAAATTTTTGACGAGCCGGAGGTCTCAAGGATTGTAAGACTGCGGAAGCTGCAATGGGCTGGACACATGAATCGTATGGACGAACAACGGACACCTAAGAAGGTATTCGTTGGAAGAACTGAAGGCCGGCGGCCAGTGGGGAAACCGAGGAAACGCTAGTCTGACTCGGTCGACGAAGACAGTTCATCGCTGCTTGGATTTCGGAATTGGAAGAAGCAGTCAACGGACCGAGACAGTTGGAGGTGCTGCTTGAAGGAAGCGAAGGCCCGAAAGGGGTGGTAGTGCTAAGAAGAGAGAGAAAACAAGACACGAGTTAATTTTCGCTGGACATTCTCTAACGACTTAATGAGGTCGGAGTGTCAGGGAGACTAAACTACAAAGCGATATTCAAGGATAGGATGGACAAGACAGATAAACAAGCGGGTGGAGTAGATATATTGGTAAATTTATGAGCATGCCTGAAAATAAGTCCCAATATTTTCGAGGCCCTAGTAGTCGCGATTAGGATGTATGCATCAAAGTTGAGCTTAAGATCAAAAGTAGCACCAAGATCTTTAGCAGTGCTCACAGCAGCAAGTGGTACTTCATTTAACATACAGGTGAAAGTCAGTGGAGATTGATTTGGATGAAAAGTCATTTTATAGCATTAGGCAACATTAAGACAGAGGTAGTTGGACGAACACCAGTTACTTAGTGCAATCAGGTCCATCTGAAGATATTGACAATCTTGTACAGAACTGATAGCTCGAAATACTTTGAGATCATCGGCATACAGTAGGCAATTGGAGGCGATAACTGAAGGAAGATCATTTATAAGCAATAGAAATAGGAAGGGACCTAAAATGGAAAAATACCAGAAGACGGATAAAATGGAATAGAGGTAGTTCCCCAGTAACTAACACAACATATACGAGAAGGCAGGTAGAAATCCATCCAAGATAGAAGGGGGCCAGCAACCCCAAAAGTTTTCAGTTTGCAACAGAGAAGTTGATGGTTGACCATGTCAAATGCCTTCGAGAAGTCAATGAAAATGCCATCAACCTGCAATCGATTGTCTAGGGCCTTAGCAATGTTATCGGTGCATTCAATTAAATTTGAAGTCGTAGAGCGACCTTTGAGAAACAAATGTTGTTCCTTCTACAAGATAGGGGTCAATGAAACTGAAAACCGGTTATGTACCAGACGCTCGAGTAATTTCGTAAAACAGGAAATTAAAATATGGGCGATAATTGGACACAGAAGAAGGATCATCAATTTTAAGAAAAGGAACAACATTTGCTCTTTTCCAATCAGTAGGGAAAGTACTAGTTTTTAGACTGAGGTTGAAGAGAAAAGCCAGAGGGATAGAAAGTGAAGACGCTAATGATTTGACAAAAATATTCAGTAAACCATCAGAACCAGATGATTTATTAGGATTAAATGAATTAGTGAGGGATTTAACTTCAATATAGTCAGTGAAAAGCGAAAAAATGTGAAACGAGTGAAGTACATGTATATTAACTTGATCGGAGACATGAGAAAAAGGAATAAGAGTTGACGAGAAGAACTGAGAAAATAAGTTGGAAATATCCTGTGGAGAAGAGCTAGCGATATTATTCCAGTGGACTGAAGGAGGGACAGAAGAGGAGGACTTGAAGGATCTAATGTATGACCAGAATGGTTTCGCATTCTTCGCGATATGTGAACTCTCCAAGCTACTGGAGTAGTTTTTCATTGCAGTCTTTAGTTATTTTTTGCTATAACACGTAGATCACAAGAGCCAGCTCTGGATTCTTCAGTACCTCCACAATTGAAACAGTGGTGTGCCTTATTTTTAGCATTCAAGGCACAATACTTGTTTCTGTTTTACTTTGCAAAGAGCATGTAAAGGTGTGAAGTGTTTAATCAACTAATAGAGGTAATTATAAAACTTACTCAGAGCTTCCTGACAATCCAAGTTATCAAAAAACTCCAGCCAGTCAACCAACAACAAAGACGAACACTTTCTAGTGACAACAAAGGCTCAATATATATTTCTATATATATACATCTATATATATATATATATATATATATATATATATATATATATATATATATATATACACATATATATATATATATATATATATATATATATATATATATATATATATATATACATATATATATATATATATATATATATATATATATATATATATATGTATATATATATATATATATATATATATATATATATATATATATATATATGTGTATGTATATATATATATATATATATGTACTCGTATATACATATATATATATACACATGTAAAGATATATATATATACATATATATATATATATATATATATATATATATATATATATAAATATATATATTTATATATATATATATATATATATATATATATATATATATATATATATATATATATATATATTTATATATGTATTTATACGAAGTGTGACAATTATGTAATGAGACTGATTTGATTGCCGCGTTTATGATAAACCTGCGACCTTGAATTTCCCTTCCCCTCTGCATTCATATATTTATCATTGCTCTAGCTTGTTTAGTTCGCCTGCCATGTTGTGTTGAGTAGACGTGTAATGGTGGTGCTCGTCACGAAAATGGAGACACGAGATTAAGAGCAACGCGTCGCGATGAAATTTTGCGCCAGATTGGGCGAAACAGCTTCGGAAACGTACGCTAAAATTGTAAAAGTGCATGATGCTCTTAGTCGTACCCAGGTGTTTCGATGGCATAAAGAGTTTAAGGAGGGGCATGAAAGCGTGGAAGACGGCGCGCGGAGCAGGAGACCGGTCGAGGTGTGGACTGACGCGAATGCGCAGTGTGTGCGTGCCCTAATCCGTAAAGATCGGCGTCAAACAGTTCAAATGTTGGCCTCGGAACTGGGTACGAACCGTGAAACAGTCAGACAAATTTTAATCGACGATTTTGGGATTAAAAAGTTTTGCGCAAAGAGGGTTCCAAAGAACTAATCCACATCGCCCCCAGCGTGTCCCAGTATTTGTCCTTTAAAGTGATCGCCGTGTTGCAACAGCCACCTTATTCACCCGATATGTCACACTGTGACTTTTTTGTTCCCCAGAATAAAATTTGGTGGTCAAAGAAACCATTTGGAGTCAATTGCGGACACCTAGGTGGCCGTGACGAGGGTACTCGCGGACATACCGGTCAAAGCGTTCCAGAAATGTTACAAAGCATGGAAAACTCGCTGGAATCGTTGTATAGCTGCTAAAGGGGACTACTTTGAAGGCGATGGCAGAGTTGTAGAGTAATTTTTAAATATACGGTTTTCATGGAATCAGCCTCATTACTTAATTGGCACACCTCGTATATATATATATATATATATATATATATATATATATATATATATATATATATATATATATATATATATATATATATATATATACATATATACATATATATTTATATATATATATATATATATATATATATATATATATATATATATATCTATATATATATATATATATATATATATATATATATATATATATATATATATATATATATATATATATATATAGTCACATGTACAAAGATTTCTGCGAGCTACTGTCGCAATTGTTTTACAACTATTAAGAACATCAACAAAATGAATTTACTCGAAACCACGAGAACCCACCAAGCATGATCAACATCTGAAAGCGACGTCACCCCATTCATTAAGCTGCTCGAATATACCAGGTACATCTCGGCAGAACATTCGCCAATATACGAGAAATGGGTTGAATAGGTAAAGACCCTATATAAAGGCGAGCTGAATCAATTGGGGGATCATTCATTAGAACTGCGATATAGTAAAAAAAACTGCGAGAGTGTGAAGCAAATTGAAAAGCGATATTGTTCGAGTAATAGAAAAGTGATTTTCGTTGATTGTGAAGTGATTTGAGAAGACAATTGCGATAGAAATTTATGCTTGTCCATAGTTCCATAGTCCACAGTCCAGTTAGACTTTTAATAGTGAAAATTAAAATTGTAAAATAGTTAAATAAGTGATTGTGCACTTTTAAGTAACTAATTAAACTCTTTATTTAAAAGGCAATCCGTTTTCACTTTACCGGAACATTAAAATTATTGGCCGCGAACCACAACACGCGACAGTGGTGTCAAGAAGTGAGAAAGAAAATTTTGAAAGTGAAAAACGTCTAAACATAAAAAAAAAGAAAAATGCACAATAGTGAAATGTAACGTGGAAACTGGTGGAAGAATAAATAAAAGCCGATATAATAAATAAATAACAACCACAAAGCTAACATTTGAAAATAAATGAATTTACCATGGCGGAGCTTAAGGGAGACGCCAAAACGCCAAAATCAAAGGAACCAGAAGATGCACTGATGCAAACGTTAATGCTGATGCAGCAAGAGCAGCGACAACTGCCATCCAATATGACTGCGAAGCTAGACCAGAAGGTCGACCAACAAGCATTCGAAATCACACAGAAGCTAGAGTAACAGTCAACTGAAATAAAAGCGGAGCTCGGTAGTCTGAACAAACAAATTAAAGGTGTCGAGGAAAAGGTTGACTAGGTCGAGGAAAAGGTTTACCAGGTCGAGGAAAAGCTCACCCAAGTCGAGGAGAGAATCAACCATGAGATTGAAAACATGAAAAAGGAATTGGAAGCAGCAAAGGCAGTAGTAACTACCTCACCAGCACCGCTTATAACTGCAGCGCAAAACACATCCAGAAATGTGCAAGCACCAATATTCGACGGGCAAACGGTCTGGAGCATTTACAAAACCCAGTTTGAAGCCGCCGCTAGGATAAATCACTGGTATGAGCCGGAACGAGCAACTGCATTAATTCTTGCTGTAAGAGGCCCAGCTGCCGAGCTTTTACTGACTATCTCCGTTAAGTTGCATTCAAACCCGGCTGCTAAAATGAATGCGCTCGACATGCGTTATGGAGACGATAATCTAAAGCAGATTTATCGGTCACAGCTACGGCATCGGATGCAAAAGTCTGGCGAAACTTTACAGCAGCTAGCTCAAGATATTGAGCGACTGACACTTTTGGCTTACCCAGCGTATGACCCAGAACATCGAGATGACGCAGCAACAGAAGCATTCATTAGCACATTAAGGGACCCGGAATTGCAACAAGCTGTGCGTTCAGCTCAAAAGCAAACAGCCAAGGATGCATTGGCTTATAGTCTGAACTTTGAGGCAGCGAAAAATGTGACCAGTACCACTGCCCGGGTTCGCAAGGTAATGGCAGACGAGTGCAGGTGTGAGCATGTGGAAAATGTGTGAGAGCCGCAAGTAAATGGTGCGCCTAGATGCTGGGGTTGCGTTGAGAAGGGACACCTGTCAAGAGACTGCAAGAAGCAAAGAAAACGGAGCTATTGCCCTTGATGGTGGAGATCCAGGCCGTGTCAGGAGCCTGGAATAGAAGCCCATCAAACTGAAAGGGCCAACTTCGTGCGACGAATGTCGGCTAGGAGGATCGACATCCCCAGCACCCCCATCACCGTGTCAAGATAACATTGCTGAGAAGCAGACTTATGCCTTCCTGGTCAAGTTGATGAAGAACATTGCACTATAACAAACGTCACTAGTGAAACCCGATCGACGATCCAACCAGACCTTGTGAGGCCCATACTACTGCGAGTGATAACGACCAAATTCGATGAAGGTTGGTCACCGGAGGAGATTCGAAACGCCCAGCTAGCCGATGAAGACATCGGACCATTGCTCGCATGGAAGGAGTCAACTGGGCGACCTGAGTGGAAAGACGTTTCGATGCATGGCGCAACCCTGGAAAGCTATTGGGCACAATACAACTCGCTTCAGGTGGAGGTTGGTTTGCTCAAGCGGAAATGGGAAAAAGCAGATGGCAGCTCCTATAGGATGCAAACGATACTCCCCAAAAGCCGAACCTACGATGTGGTTAAGGAGATGCAGGAAGGATCCTCGGGAGGCCACCTTGGTGTTAACAAGACCTTAGCAAAATTGCGGGAAAGGTTTTACTGGCTCCACGCTCGAGAAGACGTAGAGGACTGGTGCCGTAGATGCACCATTTTCACTTCCGTCAAAGGTCCAAGCACCGACTGAGAGGACAAATGTAAGCCTACAACGTGGCCGTACCGTTTGAAAGGATTGCTGTTGAGATCATAGGCCCCTTTCCTGAATCCGAATGGGGAAATCGATACACGCTGGTTGTAGTCGATTATTTCAGCAAGTGGCCCGAGGTCTACCCCTTTCCCAACCAGGAAGCAAC
The DNA here is from genome assembly GCA_963969285.1 of Odontomyia ornata. Lineage (NCBI taxonomy): Eukaryota > Metazoa > Arthropoda > Insecta > Diptera > Stratiomyidae > Odontomyia > Odontomyia ornata. The sequence goes on along the minus strand of OZ017738.1, from coordinate 264,728,697 downwards.
TACTGTAGCCGAACAGCTAGTGTCAAATTGGGTCAGTAGGTACGGCGTACCTTGTGAACTACATTCGGATCAAGGCCAAAACTTCAAGGCACTAGTTTCTGTCAAAATGTGTGAGCTACTGGGAATACGAAAAACGAGGACAACACCGCTGCATCCCCAATCCGATGGAATGGTCAAACGTTTTAACGGAACGCTCAATAAACACCTCGCCAAGATGGTTGACGAGAACCAAAGGGACCGATATAA
>OZ017738.1:264705951-264723451 GCA_963969285.1 Odontomyia ornata | reverse complement strand
GGATACATAGAATAACCGAACATTGTACAAATTTTGTGAGAATTTTTAATTATAACTCTGATAGGTACTTATTGTTTTTAGTTGACACAGGAGCGGACTTGTCGATATGTAAAAATAATGTTTGCAAGGATTTAGAATATGCTATATAAAGTAAAAATAAAATTAGACTTACAGGAATAACTAAGGAAGTAACTACATAATTGGGTACTTCTTGCTTAGAATCTTTAATTGGTAACAACAGGGTAACAGAATCGTTTCACATTGTAGACAGCAATTTCCCGATAAGCATAGATGGCATTATCGGCAGAGACTTGATGGTCCATTATTTATGCAGAATCGACTATGAAACATTTACGATAACATTTAACGTAAATGATGAAGAAGTTGTACTACCTATGGACACATGAAGGCAGGAATATTCACAAATAAACATTTCGGCCAGATCCGAGATGATTATTCCGGTCAACATAAAAATTGATGAGGATAGTATAGTGCTAAATACTGAAATTGAGAAAGGTGTATTTGTAAGAAATACAATAATACCTGTAGAAGGTGTACGCCACATCAAAATCTTAAATACTACGGACCAAGATGTTGTCATAAAGCATTTCGATGTTAAAATCGAACCATTGAAGAACTATGATATCTTCAAAGGAGAGAAACAAAGATACGAGCGAGTCGGTTTGAACAACTGTTGAAGGTCATAAATAAGGATAGTTTGGACAAACCTGCAATAAGCAGTCTACTTGAGATAGTAAAAGAATATCGAGATGTATTTCATTTGGATGGGGAAAAACTTGCGACAAACAATTTTTATAAACAGAGATTACAGACTGTAGATAACATACCAGTTTATATCAAGAATTACAGATTACCTCAATCCCAAAATGAGATGTTAGAGATTTAGTAGCTAATGATATCATCGAGCCATCAACTAGCCCGTACAATTCACCCCTATTGGTTGCACCAAAAAAAAAGTACAGACGGGAAAGCTAAACGGCGACTAGTTGTAGATTTCAGAAAACTTAATAATAAGATAGTCAATGACAAGTTTCCTTTGACGAGACTTGAAGACGTTTTAGATAAGCTTGGTAGAGCTAAATATTTACGCTGGATATGACTAGCTCTTTTCATCAAATTGAACTTGAGAAAGAATCTACACCATTGACAGCATTCTCCACTATCAGCTTAAGAGGTTACCATTCGGACTTAAAATTTCATCCGACAGTTTTCAAAGAATGTTGTCTATAGCTCTCAGTTGCCTTAGTCACGAGGCATTCCTGTATGTCGATGACATTATAGTATTCGGTTGTAGCATCAATCACCATAATGACAATCTTCGTAAGGCGTTACAAAGATTGCGTCGGCATAATTTGAAATTAAATCCTGAAAAATGCCAGTTTTTGAGATCAGAGGTAGTGTACTTGGGTCATTTAATAACCAGTGAAGGTATTTAAACTGATCCTGCCAAAAATAATACGATCAAGAATTACCCGGTCCCAAAGAGTGCAGACGAAGTACGCAGATTTGTGGCTTTCTGCAACTACTATAGGCGTTTCATTCCAAATTTAGCTGAAACGGCTAAATGTTTGAATTCATTACTAAAGAAAAATGTTGTTTTTATCTGGACTGAAGAACGTCAGAAAGCATACGAGACTTTTAAAAGAAAACTGATAGAACCATCGATTCTCCAGTATCCGAATTTCGAAAAACCATTTATTTTAACTACAGACGCTTCTAACTACGCTTTGGGCGCAGTTTTATCTCAAGGAGAAATTGGCCACGACCTACCAATCTCTTATGCTAGCAAATCGCTGGCTAAGCACGATATCAACAAACCAAATATAGAAAAGGAGCTTCTAGCTATTCATTGGGGAATAAACTTCTTCCGATCTTATCTATATGGACAAAAATTCGTGGTTGTGACCGATCACAGACCACTAATATCTATGTTTACCCATAAGAATCCTTCGTCAAAGCTAAATAGAATTCGTGTCGATCTATCTGACTACGATTTCACAATTTTATATAAGACAGGTAGTATGAACACCAATGCAGATGCGCTATTAAGGACAGAACTGAATTCTGACACCGTGAAAGCGATGATACCTCCAGAAACTCGTTTCGATCTTGGAGAAACTATAAAGATTCGCGAGTCAAGAAAACATCAGTAAGCTCTCACTATCTTGTGAAGACAAGACAAATCAATATTCAAAAGAATATTTAATATGTTGCAACAAGAAAAGCGTACGCAAAAGAAATTGCGAATTATGATATACAAACCGCCAACCAAGATAACAGGTAAACTTGAACAAAATAAGCTAATGGAAGAGTACCACAACTCACCACATGGAGGGCATCTTGGAATTCGCAAAACATTATTGGAACTAAAACAACGATACTGTTGGAAGAATGTGAGCAGTATGGTTAAAACCCATATCAGTAATTGTGCAGCATGCCTTCCTAACAAACAAGTAAGACATATAAAAGAGAGGATGGTTGAAACTGATACACCATCCACAAGCTTTGAGACTGTGAAAATAGACACTGTAGGCCCATCAAGAATCCCGAATAGTTAGAGATCTTAACACTACAATGTGAGTTAACTAAATTTGTCGTTGCGTTCCCAATAGAGAATAAGGAGTCAAAAACTATAGCCACAGGTCTAGTAGAAGAATTTATATTAAAATATGGACACTTCAAAATACTTAAATCTGATTTAGGAACAGAATTCACCAATAAACTTATGAAGGATATATGCGAGTTATTAAAAATACAACAAATTTTTTCCACGCCATACCATCACGAACCATTACGTGCCGTTAAAAGAAATCATCGGGTTCTCAACGAGTACATTTATTCTTTTGCTGATGATCAGCAATGGGATAGATGGGTTCCGTATTACAGCTTAGCGTACAAAACTACACCACATGTAGACACCAATTATACGCCTTATGAATTGGTTTTCGGTAAACTAGCTTACCTTCCGAATGAATTGATTGAAGATAATGAAAAGGTATACAATCTGAATGACTATGCTAATGAACTTAAAGTAAGATTAAAAATGTCTATTACTAAAGCTAGAAACAATAGAAAATATTAAGGCCAAAAGAGTTAAAGAGCAAGGTTGTACGAACCCTTTACACATAAACATTTTTTTTGTGGTAGGGATGTGTATGCCATTTATGCAGAGAGTGTCGGACTCCCATGAGCGACTGGAGTACCCACTAAACACCTCCCTGTCAACATGACAACCCAGCCTGGAACCCATTACTTCGGGCAAGTCTCGTTTTGTTAGGTCGTGAGGCACCTTCAAGCTGGGGAGTCCCTTTCGTAGCGGGAGGCAAAAGGGGAAGGAAAAGTGCCTGAAAAGCGATTCCTAAACCCAGCGCCCCCGGCCGCTGTGAGTCCGTTTTATCTTTCAGGACTACCCGCGCATAATGTGCCACCTGGTTCCATTTGTCAACCGGTTCGAGCATTACCGCAACTATATCATCCGAAGTGAGCTCTCCCGTCTCCGTGTAGAGTTCTCTTCACAGCCTGACCCATTTTGTACACGCAAAAAATGTGTGACAGACATTGTCCTCCTCTCCTGGGCAAAACCGAAAATCGGGGGACCGTGAGCTACCAATCTTGTGCAGGTAAGACTGAAAACACCCATGCCCGCTCAAAAGCTGGGTCAGATAGAAGTCAATCTTACCATGCCTTCGAATTAGCCACGGTCTCACATCCGGGATGAGGCGTGCAGTCCACCTTCCCTTCGTGCGATTGGCTTAAGACTGCTGCCAATCGTTGAGCGAGCGCTGTCTCCCCGCGCGGACAACCATCTCCCTTGCATCCTCGTTTCGGCGCAGGTAAATAGCGCGGCGTTCTCTGGCAATGAGAGCGACAGGTATCACGCCTGCAATAACTTTCACCGCTGAATCAGAGACTGTTGGATACGAAGATGCAATTCTTAGTGCTCCTCTTCTCTGTACCTGTGCCAAACGTTTACGGTATACCTTCTTGCTGAGAGCGTCGCCCCATACCTCTGCTCGGTACAGTAGCACTGACCCTACAGCACTCATCAAGAGGCGTCTTCTTGATGGGCTGGGTCCCCCTACATTGGCCATAAGTAGACTCAGAGCCGATATTCCTGAAGCAGCTTTCTCAGGCGTTGCTCTGATTTGCTCAGGGAAACTCATCTTCGAGTCGATCAGTAGCCCCAGGTACTTCACTGCTGGCTTCGATTCAATTCGTAAGTCATCAATACTGATCATTCTTACTCTAGGAATTCTCTTTTTTGTTAACATGACCACTTTGGTTTTCTCCAGTGCTAAACATAGCCCACGAGCCGTCATCCAGTCCCTCACTCGGCGCATTAGCATACCTAGCCTAAGTTACGCTTGTTTAACAGTGCGTTCAGTAACCAAAGCCGCAACATCATCCACATAGCCGACCAAGCGCGACTCATCTGGCATCTCAAGTCTCAGTAGCCCGTCTCAAGACACGTTCCACAGGTCCGGACCAAGGATAGATCCCTGGCCAACACCCGATGTAATTTTCTTCCTTCGTTGGCCCTGTGTCATGTCGTAGAGCAGGCTTCGGTCAGATGGGATGGGCAGGGAAGAGTGCCCGCTCTATCGCGTCCATCTTTTCCGCGTCATATATACAAGGCTTCCGTAGGGCACCAAAATTTCGCGTGACCAGCTTGTAGCCAGGGCCCCACGGATCCTTGTTCACATTATCCACTAGGTCTTGCCAGCAGCGAGCCTTGCTACTGTTGATCAGTTTGCGAAGGCATTTCCTGGCCGACTTATATGCTGTCACCCAGTTGCATGCCTCGTCACCGCTCCGTGCCCGTTAAGCCTCACGTCGAAGCTTGTGACACTTCCTTCGCTTTTCACGGATTTCAGTTGACCACCAGTACACTGGGGGCTTGCCGTGCCGGGGTCTTCGACGGAGCATAGAAGGGTAGCAAGCAGTCGTAATGATGCCCATAGTAGAGTTCATCACGTCTTGAGCTGCCAGTTCTTCCGTCCCCCCTGAAGCTTCCTGCAGTGGCTTGCCTGTTGCGAGCACCTCGACGAACCTCTCGACGTCCATCCTTCCGATGTTCCATCCAGTAATAGTAAGTGGAGAGCACGGACGTCAGGAGACAGCATCACTTCCCTCAAGCAGACTGCATTGATGATCACTGGTTGAATAGTCCTCTAATACTTTCCAGTTGTGTGTCCTCCGTACTAAGGACCCCGAGGTGAATGTCACGTCCGGTATGGTTCCCTCACAGCCAATACGGCGGAAAGTCGGCGAGTTTCCGGAGTTTAGTACGACCAATTTGTTTCCCCGCGGATCCGTCTGCGGCATGCCCCATTCGATTGCTTTAGCGTTGAAGTCACCCCAACGAGCACTTTGCTCTCTGCGTTCGAGACAGCACCCTCAAAAGTAATAAGCTTGGCTTGGAAAGATGATATCGATTCGTTTTGCGTTAGGTACACACTAAAGAAGGTGGTCCCTGAGCACCGAACCCACATGAAAACATCCCTCCATCCACAACTCTCCACTTGAAAGTCACTGTTCCGAACTCAATTGGCGGCAGTGCCAGTTTCATTAAAATACCATAATGCAGGACTTTTATTATGGTGTTGCTCACTCAGCAGCAAGAAGTTGGCTTTCATATTCATCGCAAACTGCTCAAACAGATTTTGAGCGGTTGATCTGCGGTGTAGGTTCAGCTGCAGGATGCGGGTCATCAGAGTTCTGATTTTGCCTTGGCTAGGGCTTCCTGGAACACCCGGCATTTTCCTGATCCCAAGACGTGTCCACAATCAGGTTTTGGATCAGCATCCTTGCAAAGAATACAGTGTGCCTCCATCGTACCGCATTTGTAACATAGGGAAATCCTATCGGGTCCTTTGCATACTTGTGTGGTGTGATAGCCAAGGCATTTGAAACATTGAAGAGGCGTTGCTCTTCGCCATATCCTACAGAAAACCCACCCTATTCGTACTTTGCCCTTGTTCAGGAATTGTTCGGCGTCCTTTTCGGTCAAGTCAACTATGGCCATGCGTTGTCCCCTGTTGTTTTCTGGTGTCAGCGCCGCTTTGATCCTTCCCACGCTAGGGAACTCCCTTTTGATGGCCTCTTCTACCTCGTCGATCGTTGCCATCGGCTCGAGTGGGGCTATAGTTACGCTTTTGCCGAGGACTTTCTTTACTGCGTCGCAGAATGCATCTTTATTGCCGGCCTCTGCTCCGAATTCAACCAGTATATGGCCCGATCGTGTTGGTCGTACTACTTTAATGGTAGTATTGGTGTATTTGGGCCCTACGTTTCCCCTGATGTCGCGCAGTACCTCCGCATAGGAACCGCCATCTTGGGGCTTTACAAGTAGTGCCTGCTGCCGGGGTCTTTGTCGGGGCTTCTGCCTCTCCTGTTTTGCATCAGGTCCTTTTTCTAATTGGGCGTCCATACGAACTTTACTTTCTGGCTTTTTTTGAAGGAGTTTCTTTGCGGCTTTCTTCGCTCCGTTTGTTAGCACTGTATAGAACCCGTGATCTGGTGCTTCACGCCCATCAAGTGCCTCTTCCTTCCTTCCTTCATCCCAATCTCCTTCAATTGGGCTAAACGCCATCCTTTTATTGACTTTTAATGACTTTTAATGGTGGAACTATCTGCATGTCGCCTTTAGATTTCACCCCAAGCGCCTCTTTAGCCTTCTGTTCGTCTTCAGCCCTTAACTAGCTCCTCCGATAGTACTGTATGCGATCTATGAGCTCCTCTAGTTCAAGGAGCCCTTCCTTTGCTGCTTTGCTGATTTTTGGGGAGTCACATGCTGCTTGTATTCTTGTCAGAACATCTCCCGCTTTTCGGAGTAGTCTTTCTTCTTCGTATCGCTGGGTGGCAATTGTACCTTGCAACCATCCTTGGGAGAGGTTATCGCGTTCCGTTTTTGAGTGCAGTACTTCCGCCACATTTTCAACTTTGGCGGTGCAATCACGCGGTGTCTGGTCACTCTTTGCTTTTAGTGCCGTAATCTCCTCGTTTGCTTCTGGATTTTTCGTTGCAATGTCGGGATTTGCGACCCTTGCATCGGTCGCTTCGGTAACGATCGCAGCAGTGGCAATCGAGTTTTCAGTGCTCTTTATGTTATTTCCCACCGCTCGAACACCTGAAGTGCCCTGCAGAGTTTCCCGCTTCTCCTTAATAGGACGCTTGGGCGTTCGCATCATGTTTTTGCTGTGCCCGAACGCCGCAGGAATCTCAGTCTGAACCCGACTGTCTGCTAATCTACGTTTTCATCCGTCTTCATTGTCGTTGTGTTAGTCTTCGTTTTTGCCGTTCCTAGTACCGCTCGCGATGTACTGTTGACATCGTGGCTGCAACCGCTGGTTGCGTCGTCGTTATTTTTTGTTTCGTTTCTTGGATGTTGTTGATCTTTTGATTTTGTTTGCTCCAGTTTTGTTGGGTCCCCCTCGAAGCCGCTATCTCCGTTCGTGTGTGTAGACGCCTTTTTGGTCCCATAGTTATCTTCGCAGAGCAGGGAGGCCATGCGAGGTTTGGCACAAGCCCTTGTGGGCACAAGTGCTCAGAGCCAGACCAGCGTTAATCGGGAGTCCGTCTCAACCGAACCCACACCACCAACCCAATTGTGCGAACTTCGAACGTACTCCGAGGCCTGCCAAGGTTTTACCGGGACGGAGACGGTATGATAGTTGAATTGGAGCCGTTTACACACGAGTTTCACCTCGGCGCTACTGTGCACAGCAACTAGGTCCAAACCATAACATCCGCCAGCCCAAAGCGTCAATTCCAGTTCGTTGTCCAAAGCGTAGTCCAGATCCAATCAGAGTCGTTACATGTCATTCCAGGAGGGAACCTCACGGCGCCCCCCATATCTTCGGGTCCGTGGGGACGGCGCTCCCCAAAGAATGCTAGCCTACAAGAGTGCTCTTGTCGACCGGCATTCTCCCTGCGGGAGACATTTGGTAGCTATTATAATGTACATACCTAGAGTAATTTCTCCATGATGATTAATCATTAGACAGGTTGTGAGTAATGATGCAGCCTTAAGTGATCGAAACCATTCAAAACTCTTCTGAAAATGGATCAACGACAGACTTTTAGTCAGATGGGAGTACCAAAATTTTACTCAATTGTTCAATGATAGGAAAAATCGTTTCGGACATAACATAGTCATCTTTGTGCATATCCCGGATAATCCAAAAGGATTGATCATACATGAGAACAACAGGATGGTTTAATATACTAAATAAGTTCAATTATAAGCCCTTAAGACATCGACTATACAACAGGTTAAATAAATTCATGTTAAGGTCCTAGCAATGATCAGCATGAAGTGGAGATTTATTCAACAAGTTTATGCTATACAAAACGATTTAAATGGGTGATGCAAGGGATCATAAAATTTTTGAGCATTTTGGATGAGTTCATAAGTGTAGCAGCATGATTTCAATGCAACGGAACATCATTGTATGCGTTCATACTCCAACCACTAGACCACACAGACTGTGATGTGTATATATTTATATATATGTATATATATATATATATATATATATATATATATATATATATATATATATATATATATATAAACATAGATATACATATATATATATATATATATATATATATATATATATATATATATAAACATAGATATACATATATATATATATATATATATATATATATATATATATATATATATATATATATATGTATATATACATATATATATTCATATTTTCCATCTCATTGTTGATTCTCTCCTCGACCTGGCTGACCTTTTCCTCGACCTGGTAAACGTTTTCCTCGACGCATTTAATTTGCTTGTCCAGACTACCAAGCTCCGCTTTTATTTCCGTTAACTGTTTTTGGAAATCTGCCTTGATTTCGATTGCTTGTTGGTCCAGCTTCACTGATTGTTCATTTAACTTCGCTGATTGTTCATCTAGCTTCGCTGTTAAACTGGATGAGTGTTCACTTAGCTTCGCAGCTAAACTGGATGACTGCTCACTTAGCTTCGCAGTTAAACTGGATGACTGTTCATTTAGCAATGCTATTGTCATCAAGTCTGACTGCGAAGCTAGACAAAACTAAATGAACTGTCATCCAGTTTAACTGCGAAGCTAAGTGAACCATGCATCGCTGACATGGCTGCTTAGCTTCGAAAACCCCGAGGGACAAGTTGCGAGATGGATCGAAAGATTGCAATCATACGACTACAAAATTGTTCATCGGAAGGGTGGAATTAAGGAGATTATGTTCATTGAATAGATGCGGTGGCGAGTAAATAATACATTTTACATAGTTTTTGAGACTTTTCCCTTCAGGTTCGGAAACCAATAATGTTTCTTCAGTTGCTCGTAAGTTTTTTCTATTCCTAGGTGACCAATCTTTTCATCCGTCAAACGAATCACATCCTCCATTTCAAATGGTACGTACATTTGCATTTGTCCAGATTCATTTCTTCTAATGGCGAGACCGTAAAATAACTGGTACCCTGGGACTGGACATAAGCTCAGGTGTTTACGAAGTTTTTGGATACGTTTATCCCAGTTCTGCGTAACTTGGACGAAAAAGTCGAAGTCATCACTGTCAACAGTGGCTAATATTTGATCAGTTACATCAGTTGTGCTTGCGAGTGGTGCATCTTTGGAGATGCTAGCATTCGCATTAGAGTCTTGTACTTAATTATTGATTCTAACAGCACGATAGAAGAAAGGTTCGTTGGTGCTGGCATCAGGGACAGCGGACATTGGGACAGGAAAGCGAGGGGCATTCGTACTGGCTTTGGTTGATTCGGGGTAATGGTCTAAGGATAAGTCAAGTTGAGCGTGATGAAGAGCGCAAGTGATGCACCCAGGATCCGTCATCTGTTTTGCATCAGAAGTAGTAGCTCTAGAATCAGAACCAGTTGTTGGTTCGTCATTTGAAGAAGGGCAAGATGGGCAGCACCGGCTCAATGCGTCTACATGACCCATGGATAATCCGTTTTGGTACTGTATTGTGTAATTATTATTCTCAAGCTCAAAGGGCCCATCTGGCGATTCTTGGATCAACATATCTTTTGTTAAGAGTGAGCGTCAGGGAGTTACAATCTGCTATTACCTTAAAAGAAACTCGGAAGCACCTCAGTGCATATATAATAGCCAACGTCTCCAGTTTGAAACTGTGATAATGAGATTCAGCGAGTGTGGTAGCTTTCAAAACAAATAGTCTGGGGAAACTTGTAACAATATTGCTCCATAGCCAGAAGAGCTAGCATCACAATAAAGTTCACTTTCTTTTTCAGATCATAAATTGCTAAAAATGGGGCAGCGGCTAACTTAGTGCGCAGTTTCTAACTAAATGTTCTTTTCGGTAATACATTTCAATACTCGATCTAGCAGCTCAATATGGTCTTGAAGGTTTGCGGTTGCAATCAGTATATCGTCCATGTAGCCGATAGTGGATCCAAACTCGAGCATATCTTTAAATATTTCACATATAAAGCACTGAAATGCAGCAGGAGCATTTTTCAGTCCGAAGCCATCCACGAGTATTCATAGTGACCGTTTGGAGTTACGAAGGCTGTGTATTTTACAGATTCAGGTGTCACTTTTACTTGATGGAATCCATTACGCAGATCTAAAATTGAAAAGAACTTCTTTACTGCGAAAGAGTCGATGCAGTCTTCTATAAGTGGCAGCGGAAAATTGTCTCGTATGGTCTGTTTGTTTAGGGCTCTTTAGTCGAAACACATTCTCAATTCACCGCTTTTCTTCCTAAGTAAAACTATTGCAGAAGCGTATGGGGAATTACTGGGTCTAATTATCCCCTTCTATAGTAGTTTTTCTGTGATCTTCTGAACTTCTATTTGCTCGTGGTAAGATAATCTTCATGGCATACAGTGAAACGGAGTGTTATTATCTAGGTGAACTTCCATCTGATAGTGATGGGTTGCTACAATGAGTTTCATCGGGCTCAAATAGTTTTCGTTGATGGTCTTTCTAAGGGCTTCAGTGTAGTTTTGGCCCAGGGACATATTTATTTCTAGGGTTTCTGTGTCATCTGGTGGTAACGTAGTAAGGTTGTTATTTTTGGTATGATAATTTACTGGTGCACTAGTGTTTGCCAAATTTTTATCAGCAGATCTAATGTTGTTAAGTTCATAGGTGGCTTCCTACAGAGGTTTGTATTTAACACATGGACCGGTCAATCCTTTATTATTTGTCGGTTTGAAGGCACAGAAATAACTTTTGTCTTTTTCAAACACTTTATTCTTATAACTATACATCATCTGGGTACTAGTATCTTTGAATTCATGAAGATATATATAAAAAACCTTTAGAAAATTTTGGCCTAAGATTATGGGTAATGATGCTGGTCACTAAAAGAGGAATCTTTTTACATTGTCTACGAACTTTAATATAGGCATCGACCTTACCATACGTTTTCATCGTTGCATTTCTTAAGCCACGGAGTTTCGTATCGAAGGTTCTATTGCTAATAAGTATTGGGATTGCAGATTGTTTTACAAAACTAATTGGACTGCTGGTGTCGAAAAGAGAAAAAAGTTTTGCCATTTCTGTGTATTCTCCCCGACTATAAGTAAAAGCAACACTTACCAGATTAATTGCGCTGATGGCGCTGTTAGCTTCATCGTCAGTTATATCACTATCATTCTTCGGTTCATTAGCGTAGGCGGTGGTGTTGGTGTTGTATATAACTCTCATGACTTTCTTTGGATTCGGGCAATCTCAGTGTTGATGTTCAATCTCTCAACATTTGAAGCACGAACCCGGTGCACACTTCTCGTAAGGGCAGGAGCTTTGATAGTGACCTCATCTGGTGCAGTTAAAACAGCGTGGCGTTTCTTCCAGGACAGCAGTAATTACCAATTTCGCAGCAGTTGATCTGGGTACCATCGCAGTAGGTTCACGGGAAGTTGCAGCGAATTGGCAGGAAGTTGCGGTGACTTCACGTGTGCTAACAACACACCTTAAAGCAAACGCAATGCCCCTTTCGTGACGCTCAGGTAACTCCTTCAGCTATCGGACAATGCGTGCTCCCAGAAGTAGGAACGCTTCAGTATTGCGGACCCTTCGACCGTCCACAATGAGGTTAACTAATTTGCTTTCGGTGAGTCGGGCGGGTTTTGCAATTGCTTGCATTTCGAGAACATATCTCTACCACGTCTCGTTCTTCTGATCCCAAAAACGGGCTTCTAGTTGGCAGTAGACATCTTGTAGAGTGAACGTGTAACTCAATCTCACCATTAGTTCAATTTGGAGGCTTGCATAGTCTGCGGCATGAATGGTTCTGAGAAAGGCTTTCACAGTTCCTGTGAGGAGACATCGAAGGCATAACAGCTTAAAGTGATCATCTGTATTGGCGGTTGCCAAAAAGTCAACTAGATCGGCTACGAAGCCTTAAACATCATAGTGATCATTGCCGCTGAATTTGCTGACCGCATATTCAACATCACTAAAGTCAATATATTGAGTGTTTGCAGTCTAGGCCGGTTAACAACCTACTTCCAGTAGACTAATCGCACGTTGTAATTCGAGTAGTTAATTCTTTTTCTTCAAAATCGCAATTCCTCATTCAATGGCCTTTTCTTCGGTGAATTTGTTAGCCAAGGGGAGTCGTTGAGACAAAACAGCGGCTTAAGGGACACGGGCGGCGGTTATAACATCGTAGATAGTAGTTGTTTCCATAGATGCAGCGGTTTCATCGGCAATAACAGCCGCTGCGGCGGAGGTCGTTATAGTAAAAATCAGGATATCGGTGTTGACATCGGTTGTAACAGTGCAATCAGTAACTGTAGTTGTCGGAGTAGCCTTCAGGGTGGCGAAAAATGAATCAGAAGTGGCTGTTGTGGCAACATCTGTCGTCATCAGGGCCATAGATGGGACGTCAGTGGTGCTAGCAGTTATTGCAGCCGTAATAGAAGGGTTAGCTCCACGTATTGTAACCTCAAATTTGGATTCAGGTGTCATGGTTCCAACGAATCGTCACTTTCAGGGGAATTTACGCCCTCCCTTTACTCGAGTGTGCCGTAGAGGAACCTCTGTTGTGCCACTGTGGTGATCGGCAGCATATCCACACCGGCCATGGCGAGTGCCTCCACCAGTTGGTTCTTTCTTAACCGGATCGCCGCGTTATCAAAATTTATTTCTTTGTGTATCACTTGCCATGGTATCCCCACATCTGAGTTTGAAACGCTTTTTTTTTTAAACTTTGCAAACTCGCGGAAAAATAAAAAAAACCCATCCAGTTAGTTTAGCGGCTGTTATATATATAGGATTATCAATTTTACGCTGGGGAAAGTAAAGCTAAAGAAAACACATAAGATATTCACATGGAAACAAAATTTTTTATTCAATATGAAGATTGAACCTTGCCATTATACGTGAAACACAACATCATTCAAATGTCTTCCACGGGACCTCTTACAGGCCCCAATCCTTTTGAGGTAATTTTCAATGACTTTTCGGCACATTCTCGGCAATATCTCGGCCACAAATTCACGAATATTGGTTTTCAATTGCTCAAAATTTAAGGGATTGTTTGCGTAAACACGATCTTTTGCATAGCCCCATAAAAAGAAATCCAAAGTTGTTAGGTCGCAGGACCTTGCGGGCTAATTGACATCACTCAATCTCGAAATTACGCGCCCTAGAAATTTCTCTTGCAAAAGTGCTCGATTAGAATGTGTTGTGTGGCTTGTCGCTCCGTCCTGTTGGAACCACATGTTCTCCAGATCATAATCTTCAATTTCTCTCCAAAAATAATCGTTTAACATCCGTCCATAGCGGTCAAAATTGACTGTAATGGCTCTTTCTTGATCGTTTTCAAAAAAATACTGGCCAATAACACCACCAGGCCATTATGCATACCAAACTGTCACTTTTCCCGGATACAAGGGCCTTTCTGCGATTACCTGAGGATTTTGAGAGCCCCATATGCGGCAATTCTGTTTATTTACGTAGCCACTAAGCGAAAAATGAGCCTCTTCACTAAAGAAAATTTTGTTCGAAAAATCTTTATCTATGGCTTGTTGTTCAATCACCCAATTCGCATACATTCTGCATTTTGTATGGTCTCGAGGCTTAAGTCCTTGAGTGAGTTGGATTTTGTACGGATGGAGATGCAAATCCAAATGCGAAAACCGCCACAATGAGCCGTAAGACAAGCCCAAATGTTGAGCACGTCAAGGAATCGAAAAGTTCGGGTCTTCCTCCAAACTTTGAGCAACGACAACGATATTTTCAGCAGACGGAATATTGCGACGATGCACAGGCCTTGCAATATCAATAACCGATCCAGTCTCTTCAAATTTTCTCACTGGGTTTGAAATTGTTTGCTGTGTAGGTCGATTATGTCGACTGTAATCGGCTCGTAAAGCCCTGAATGTTGATACAGCAGAATCACCATTATTATAATAAAATTTAATAATTTCAACGCGTTCTTCGCCTGTTAAACGATCCACATTTCTAAATGGCAAACGTTCAGCAAAAAATAACACGCTTTGGATGACATTTTATTGCGACAGATGTCAAATGGCAGGGTTATCCTTTCCTATCACGAAATGGATAACCCTGTATATATATTTACATATATATATATATATATATATATATATATATATATATATATATATATATATATATATATATATATATATATATATATATATATATATATATATATACATATACATATACGAGTATATCTATATATACAACAATAAACTATGTATAGATATTTACATTTATTTGTATATATATATATATATATATATATATATATATATATATATATATATATATATATATATATAAATATATATATATATATATATATACACACACACAAATATATATATATATATATATATATATATATATATAAATATATATATATATATATATATATATATATATATATATATATATATATATATATATATATATATATATATATATATATATTTAAATATATATAGTCCGGGCATATATATATATGTATATGTATATTTATATATATATATATATATACATATATATGTTTATGTATATATATATATGTATATATATATATATACATATGTATATATATACATATATATGTATATATATATATATATATATATATATATATATATATATATATATCTATATATATATATATATATATATATGTATATATGTATATATATATATATATATATATATATATATATATATATATATTTATATAAATATGTATATATATATATATATATATACTTATCTATATATATATATATATATATATATATATATATATATATATATATATATATACATATATATATATATGTATATATATATATGTCTATTTTCATACATATATATCTATATATTTATATATATATATAAATATATATATATATATATATATATATATATATATATAAATATATATATATATATATATATATATATATATATATATATATATATGTATATATATATATATATATATATATATAAATATATACAGAGGTGGCCAAAAGTGATCGGACAATACAAGAAACAAGCAATAAAATACTTTTACGAGCATAAGCTTTGAAATGAAATAAAAATTTTTCCCTTATATAAAAGTTACTTGTATTCTCAATTAATTGCACAAAAAAATAAAACAGAAAGAAAAAGATTTTCACAAGAAAATTAACAACTAATTCAAATTCACATTGCATCAAGTGGACAAAAGTAATCGGACATTTTGAAAAGTGTGAAATTAGTCATTGAAGTTTGGAGCAATTCTTTTCTTTTCATTTCCGAGTTTAAAAGGGAATTCCCCTAATTATATGTTGATATGTGTTTTTCTGATATCAGTCATTTACTTGTCAGTTTTAAGTGAAGAAAGTTAAACATGGCTAAGAATCGCAAAGAAACCTGTATACATGAAAGAAAAGTTATAATAAAGTTGTATAAAGAGAATAAATCCTTTTCTGAAATATCAAAAATAATTGGAAGAAGTCGTTCGACAGTTTTCGATATCGTGAAACGGTTCAGAAAAAATAATCAGGTGGAAAACGAAATTAGGAGTGGTCGACCATGTAAACTAACAGAGACAGACGCACGAAAAATCTTAAGAATTGTTAAAAAGAATCCGACTACAACGTCCAGAAGTATTAGGGATCAATTAGCAGATGTAAATGGTACCAATGTTAGTGCCCGGACTATTCGTAGAGCTCTCAGCCGTGCTAGTTATCAAGCGAGAGTACCTCGAAAGAAACCACTAATTAGCAAAGTTAATAAGAAGAAAAGATTATGCTTTGCAAAAGAATTTAAAAGCAAGCCGCTCGACTTTTGGACTCGTATAATATTCTCTGATGAGAGTAAGTTTAATATCTACCACTCCGACGGCAGGTTGTTGGTGTGGAGAACTCAAAATAGTGAGCTTCATCCCAAAAACATTCAACATACAGTAAAACACGGAGGTGGCTGTGTAATGGTCTGGGGTTGCATGGCTGCCAACGGTGTAGGAGAACTTGTTTTCATTGACGAACCTATGGACAAACTAGGTTACTTGTCGATTTTGAAAGAAAATTTGAAAAAATGTGCACAAAAATTGGGTCTTGATGGTCATTATTTGTTCCAGCAAGATAATGACCCAAAGCATACAGCTCATGATGTTCGTATGTGGCTCCTTTTCAACACTCCTGGTCAATTAAAAACACCACCGCAATCCCCAGACCTTAATCCCATCGAACATCTTTGGGATCATCTGGATAAAAAATAAGGAACCATCACATTACTAATAAAAGTCAACTGAAGACGGTGTTATTAGAAGAATGGGACAACATTACTCCGGACGTTACCCGTAAGTTGGTACAGTCTATGCCCAATAGGTTAACAGAAGTTATAAAACAAAAAGGATACGCAACTAGATATTAAAAGCCTATGTTCTAATGGAATCATCAGAAAGAAAAGTATTACAATTGAACGTCCGATTACTTTTGTCCACTTGATGCAATGTGAATTTGAATTAGTTGTTAATTTTCTTGTGAAATTCTTTTTATTTCTGTTTTATTTTTTTTGTGCAATTAATTGAGAATACAAGTAACTTTTATATAAGGGAAAAATTTTTATTTCATTTCAAAGCTCATGCTCGTAAAAGTATTTTATTGCTTGTTTCTTGTATTGTCCGATCACTTTTGGCTACCTCTGTATAAACATATATATATATATATATATATATATATATATATATATATATATATATATATATATATGTTGTATCAATATATATAAACATATATATATATATATATATATATATATATATATATATATATATATATATTTATATATATATATATATATACATATATATATATATATATATATATATATATATATATATACATATATATATATATATATATATATATATATTTATATATAAATATATATAAATATATATATATATATATATATATATATATGTATATATATAT
>OZ017738.1:264698451-264700951 GCA_963969285.1 Odontomyia ornata | reverse complement strand
AAGTTGACAATTTTCAGTCAATTTTAAAGAAGTGGTAGAATTTGCTAGCTCGCGGCTGTTCTTTAATGCGTATTTGTCGTCAAGGTGCACGACATCAGCCATTATCGTTGCCAAGTACCGTGCTAATTGGTATGCAGGAGCTGGGCGGAGCTGCAGTAGACATACTACAAAAAATACGCACTAGCATAAACAAAACGGATTTCCACGAAGACCATAAGATATTAAGACACATTCAGACAAAGCTAACGGATAACCTACTAACAGTGACGAAGGCTGACAAAGGACATACAACGGTGATCCTAAAAACAACGGACTATGTACAAAAAACAATAGACTTCATTAACGCCAACGGCTACAAACTGGTAAACAAAGACCCCACCAATAGGTTCCAAGCGGACTTACGTACCGCCATTATACAATCCCCACTAATTATTCCTCCTAATACTAAGCAACGCTACATAAACCCAAATCCATGCACACCACCCCTTAAAGCACAACCTAAGCTCCACAAACCCAATATTCCTATCCGTCCTGTCGTCAACTACCGCCCAGCTTCCACAAAAGTCAAGGTACAGAGAATCGGTAACTGAAAATTGTATTACTGAATCAATATTTTTATTTGAAAACCAAAAGTTATGAAATGGTAATAATACGAGTTCTGTTGAATTTAAGTTTTCATAAATTTAAAGGGATTCGGCAATAATGATCATTGAAGACAATAATTTTTTGTTGGCAATGTCTCTTTTCTACTCCACAAAAGTCTTGGTACAGTTGCAGAAAATGCCCTGTTATTTGTAAAAAGGGGAATCTCCCAAGTTCATATTATCAGAGTGAGTTAACAACCGTAGGCCGCTGTCTTTAATATCGCGTCCGTATTCGTGGTGTATCTTTTATTTAATAAAATTTTTTAAAAATGAGTCGAAAGGAGTCGAGTATTAAGGAGCGTGAAATAATTATTAATCTGCATTCAAATCAGAGCAAATCATATTCTGAAATAGCTAAACTAGTGTTGCGAAGTCGGTCAACCATTCAAAAAGTGATAAATCGATTTAAGAAGGAAAATAGAGTGGAAAATGTGCCCCGAACAGGTCGTTCATCTAAACTAAGTGCAAAGGACAAGAGAAAAATTTCGCGAATGGTAAAACAAGATCCATTTCTAAGCTGTAGAAAAATCTGCGATGTTCTTGGAATTAATGATAAGAAGGAGGTTAGCGCAGAAACTGTGCGTAGAGCTGTCGTAGAAGCTGGATTTTCATCTCGTACGCCTAGAAGAAAACCTCTTGTAAGTTCCATAAACAAACAAAAAAGAATAACATTTGCAAAAGCATATATTGACAAACCAATAACGTTTTGGGATAATGTTTTATTTTCGGATGAGTCTAAATTTTGTATATTTGGTGCAAATGGGCATAAGAGGGTCTGGCGAAAAGTAGGAGAAGCATTTAATCCCAAGAACACTATTAAAACAGTAAAACATGGAGGCGGTGGTGTTATGGTTTGGGGTTGCATGGCTGCTGCTGGAGTTGAAAATCTGACATTCATCGAAAAAACCTATGGATCAGAACTCTTATTTAGAGATTCTACGAAACAACATGAAACAAAGTGCAGCCAAATTAGGTATGCGAGAAGATTTCTTGTTTCAACAGGACGATGACCCTAAGCACACTGCGCATAAAGTTCGAATGTGGCTATTGTACAATACTCGCATGCTTGCTACACCACCTCGAAGCCCTGATTTGAACCCTATAGAGCATCTTTGGAATGAGCTTGAGACAAAAATCCGAAAAAGAGTGATATCAAGCAAGGCGCAGCTTAAGGATGTTATATTGGAGGAGTGGGCCAGAATCAGCAGCGAATTTACTTAAAAAATTGGTATATTCTATGCCTAAAAGACTGGAGTCAGTAATTCAGATGAAAGGATATCCGACAAAATATTAAGAAAAGTATAATTCAAATAACTATGCAAGACTATAATTACAATTTGTATCATTTTTCTTTAGGTGTACCATGACTTTTGTGGACTTCATTCATTGACTTTCCAACACATCATATGTAATAATATATTAATACGACAGAATTTTCGTTTTGTTTTACATGAATTTAAAGTGTAATGATTATAGTTGAAGTAATACCAAAAAAAATTTTATCACTATAGGTTTTTAAATAAAAATATCAAACAATTTTCATGATATTTATCACTGTACCTTGACTTTTGTGGAAGACTGTATATATATATATATATATATATATATATATATATATATATATATATATATATATATATATATATATATATATGTATATATACGTATTTTAAAACATGCATATCTACACATATATATATACGAGTATATATATATATATATATATATATATATATATATATATATATATATATATATATATACATATATAAACAATATATATATATATATATATATATATATATATATATATATATATATATATATATATATATATATATATATATATATGAACA
>OZ017738.1:264688451-264693451 GCA_963969285.1 Odontomyia ornata | reverse complement strand
CCTTTTTCTTTACTAGAACTACAGGCGCGGCCCATGGACTGACAGAAGGTTCAATAACGCCTTGTTTTTCCATGTCTGAGATCAGCGCGCTCACTTCTCCTTGTTTGGCTATAGGGAGACGTCTCGGTGCTTGTCGAATCGGCTTGGCTCCCTGTGTATCTATGACGTGAGTTACCAGACTCGTTCGGCCTTGGTCATCCGGGCTTGTTGAGAAGATGTCACTGTACTTGGTGACCAGATCAGAGGCTCGTTTGAATAGCTGCACTGGCAATTTGACCTGCTTCAATATTGCAGACGTTGATTCCCGGGCTTTGTCTGTGTCTTGCCTCCTTTTGCAATGATGGTCGTGAGTAGCTTCCAAAGAGGTGATGGTGGAAACAGGCTGGCAGCTGCCGATGACTTCTCCCGCTTTGATGCTCGTGGTTGAATCTGCGGTGTTAAGGACTCTAACCGGCACATATCCGTTCCTTAAAGATCTTACAAGGCTTCGTCCTACAATCAAACTGCGCAATGCGGACGTCTTCGTTGGCTCTATCAGATAAGATCGGTGGTCTCCAGAATCACCATCAAGCTTGGCCCATACAATGCTTTCGGAAGAATTCGGTACATCAGTGCCAGTACATACCACTACATTCATCTTGGGGATTTGGACGCTGGGATCCTCCATCAGTACTTCAACATTCTGCCATTTCAAGACACGTTTTCCCAAGTCCAACGTGATTCCATGTGGTCGCAGAAAATCCATTCCGAGAATGCAGTCATCCATAATGTTCGCAACCAGAAAATTATGTCGGAACACAAGGTCTCCCAACTGTATCTGAAGGTTGGCCTCTCCATGAACAGGTGCAGTTTCTCCCGTAGCTGTCCGTAGTGAGAAAATTCTGCCCTTGTGAAGTTGTTGCTGTCTAACTAGGTCTGGTCGGATAATCGATCGGGTTGCACCAGTGTCGATTGTTATGGTGCAATGTTCTCCGTCAACTTGACCCGGAAGGCATAAGTCCGCTTCTCCACGATGTAGTCTTGACACGGTGATGGTGGTGCTGGGGACGTCGATCCTCCTAGCCAACCTCTGCCCCACGAAGTTGGCTCTTACATGTTTCCCGACCCCTCTGTTTGAAGGGCTTCCATTCTGGGCTCCTGACTCGGTCTGGATCTCCTCCTAGCTGCACACCCTGGACAATAGCTCGGTTTTCTTCGCTTCTTGCAGTCTCTTTGCAGGTGCCCCTTCTCTCCGCAATTCCAGCATCTAGGTGCACCATTTACATGCGGGTCTCGCTCAATTTCCACGCGCTCACACCTGCACTCGTCTGCCACTACCTCCCGGATCCGGGCAGTGGTACGAGTCGCATTTTTTGCTGCCTCAAAGTTCAGACTCTAAGCCAATGCGTCCTTAACCGTTTGCTTTTGGGCTAAACGCCCAGCTTGTTGCTATTCCGGGTCCTTTAGTGCGCTGATGAATGCTTCTGTCGCTGCATCATCTCGATGTTCTGGGTCGTAGGCTGGCTAAGCCAAAAGTGCTAGTCGCTCAATGTCTTGGGCTAGCTGCTATAAGGTTTCTGCAGACTTCTGCACCCGATGCCTTAGCTGTGACCGGTAAATCTGCTTTAGATGATCGTCTCCATAACGCATGTCGAGCGCATTCATTATAGCATTTGGGTTTGAGTGCAATTCATCGGGGATCGTCTGCAAAAGCTCGGCAGCTGGGCCTCTTAGAGCAAGAATCAGTGCAGTTGCTCGTTTTTGCTCATTCCAGTGATTTGCCCTTGCGGCAGCTTCAAACTGGGTCTTGTCAATACTCCAAACCGTTTGCCCATCGAATATTGGTGCTTGCACAATTCTGGATGGGCTTTGCGCTGCGGTTATAAGCGGGACTGGTGAAGTGGTTACTACTGCCTTCGCTGCTTCTAATTCTTTTTTCACTTTTTCCATCTCATGGTTTATTCTCTCTTCGACCTGGCTGACCTTTCCCTCTCGACCTGGCTGACCTTTTCCTCGACCTGGTAAACCTTTTCCTCGACCTGGTCAACCTTTTCCTCGACGCCTTTAATTTGTTTGTTCAGATGACCGAGCTCCGCTTTTATTTCGGTTGACTGTTTCTCCAGCTTCTGTGTGATGTCTCCCTTGATTTCGATCGCTTGTTGGTCCAGCTTCACTGATTGTTCATTTAACTTCGCTGATTGTTCATCAAGCTTCGCAGTCAGACTGGATGACATTAGCATCAACATTTGCATCAGCGCATTTTCTGGCTCCTTTGATTTTGGTGTGTCTACTTCTCCACCTTCTGCGCCTTTTTCCGCATCTGAGAGCTCACCCGAATCCAGATTCACGCCTTCCGACTCGATCGCGTCACGCAAGCGTGCAATCAGTATGGCCTTTGTACCTTGTGTGGCCAGATTCCGCTGTTCCAACTCCTCCTTGAGCTCCGATATGGTCAATTCATTAATTTTTAAGTTTAAGCTTCGTGGCATTTTGATGTTTCTTTAAATTTTACTATTGTGCACTATAAAAATGTTCAAATTTTCACTTTCAAAATTTTTCTTTCGCACTTCTTGACACCACTGTCGCGTGTTATTGGTTCGCGGCCAATAATTTTAACGTTCCGGGAAAGTGAAAACGCAATGTCTTTTAATTTAAGTTAAAAGAGTTTATTTAATTAAACAAAATGCACAATAATCAGTTAACACTTTCACGAATTTTAATTTTCACTATTACAAAAAAATCTAACATTTGTCCATAAATTTCTTATCGCAATTGTCTTCTAAATTACTTCACTATTACGAAACACACAATCGCAGTTCTTATCGCGGTCGAATGAATGATTCTCCCCATTCATTCAGCTCGCCTTTATATAGGTCTCTACCTATTCACCCATTTCTCGCACATTGGCGAATGTTCTACCGAGAGGTACCTGGTAGGTTCGAGCAAGTTCATGAATGGAGTGACGTCACTTGCAGATGTTGATCATGCTTGTTGGATTCTCGTGGGTTCGAGTAAATTCATTCGTTGACGTTCTTAATGATGATGAAAACAATTGCGACATTAGCTCGCAGAATTATTTGTACATGTAATTATTTGTACATGTAACAATATATATATATATACACATATATATATATATTCATATATATATTTATATCTCTATATATATATATATGTATATATACATATATGTATATATATATATATACATATATATATATATATATATATATATATATATATATATGTATAAATATATATATATATATATATATATATATATATATATATATATATATATATATATATATATATATATATATATATATATAAATATATATATATATATATATATATATATATATATATATATATATATATATATAAACATTTATACATATATATATATATATATATATATATATATATATATATATATATATAAATATATATATATATATATATATATATATATATATATATATATATATATATATATATATGTATATATATATATATATATATATATATATATAAACATTTATACATATATATATATATATATATATATATATATATATATATATATATATATATATATATATATATATATATATATATATAGAGAAGATGTGAACGACGAAGAGCGTGCCGGACGCCCGAGCACTTCAACAACAGACGAAAAAATTAATGAAGTGGAGAAAATGGTATTGGCCAATCGTCGAATCACCATTAGAGAAGTTGCTGAGGACCTAAACATATCGATTAGCTCACGCCATTCGATGTTTATCAACGATTTTGGCATGAGACGGGTCACCGCGAAATTCGTACCGAAATTGCTCAATTGCGACCAAAAACAGCAACGCATGAACATTGCTAATGAGATGTTAAACTCTGTCCGCGACGAACCAAATTTGCTCCAGAAGGTCATAACTGGTGACGAATCGTGGGTTTATGGTTATGACGTGGAAACCAAAGCTCAATCATCTCAATGGAAGCAGCCGCATGAATCAAGACCGAAAAAAGCGCGCCAAGTTCGGTCGAATGTGAAAGTTTTGCTGACAGTTTTCTTCGATTGCAGGGGCGTGGTGCATCATGAGTTCTTGCCACAGGAAGGAACGGTCAATAAGGAATATTACCTGCAAGTTATGTGCAATTTGCGCGAAGCAATCCGCCAGAAACGACCGGATTTGTGGGGAACAAAAATTGGCTTTTGCACCACGATAACGCCCCTGCTCACACATCGTTGCTTGTGCGCGACTTTTTGGCCAAAAACAACACATTAATGATGCCGCAGCCACCGTATTCCCCAGATCTGGCCCCCTGTGACTTTTTCTTGTTTCCTAAACTGAAGAAGCCCATGAAAGGAGGACGTTACGCTACGCTTGACGAGATAAAGACGGCATCGAAGGAGGAGCTGAACAAGATTTAAAAAAAATAATTTTTTGAAGTGCTTCGAAGATTGGAAAAACCGTTGACACAAGTGTATAATATCTCACGGGGATTACTTTGAAGGGGACAAAATAGATATTCATGAATAAATAAATAATTTTTGAAAAAAAAAAAATTCGCGATATTTTTTGAACACACATCGTATATATATATATATATATATATATATATATATATATATATATATATATATATATATATATATATATATATATATATTTATAGATATATATATATATATATAAATATATATATATATATATATATATATAAATATATATATATATATATATATTTATAGATGTATACATATATTTATATATATATTTATATTGTCGTGTGTTATGGTTCGCGGCGAATAATTTTAATGTTCCGGGAAAGTGAAAACGCAATGGCTTTTAAATTAAGTGCACAATCATTAATTTAACACTTTCACTAATTTTAATTTTCACTTAGTCTATAAATTTTTCACTTTAACTGTCTTATCTATCACGAATATAACTTTACTATTACTCGATCAATATCGCTTCCCAATTCGCACACCACACTATCGCAGGTTTTACTATCGC
>OZ017738.1:264665951-264683451 GCA_963969285.1 Odontomyia ornata | reverse complement strand
TTACCTCGGGGAACTTGTCGTCTCCAATTTACACCTCCCTGACGGCGTCTCTGGTGCGACGCCAAGACGAGGCGAATCCCAAGTTGAACAATACTCGCGATGTAATGCAGGCATCACGACCAGGTACACATATCACCTGTACTACGCCCAAGTCGACTTTCGGAAATCTCTAAATCATTTCACTAATTCCCGACATGCAACCTTATCGCGACGTACAAACCAATCACTTGCAACATAGAAGTAATGAAGCGGACAAACATTTCGTTCGGGGACGCCATTCCGCCATTCATTTAACACTTTCTTTTAAGACAAATCGGAACACTGACTTGCGAGCCAACCACTTACACTGATGACCTAACAAGCGATTGAATGCAGGGCGTGCGATTCTACCGACAAACACACGTTTTTCAGGAGGGAAATAAACTCAATGGCGTAAGCTAATTGACCGAAATCGCGTTTGTTTCCACTTTCTGCTGACAACTACAAAATGTCATTCGGCGATGTCATTCTAGGATGATCCAGTGACCTACATATTGGGACTGCCCAGCTGATCCCAAAATAATGGGTAATGCAGTCCAACTCGCGTACTGCAACCATGGGTGCGGAGCCGAGGTAGCGAAGATGGTTGGTAGCCGCGCTACGAACCGCGCCAAAAGGAAAGAAAGAGTTCGTCGTATGAATGGGAGGCCAACCACCTCCAATGTAGCGGACGTCCGTTAAGGCGAACGAATTTAAAGGGCTGAGGGGTAACGGAGGCCCTTTTTTTTTGGTTTGACTTCAAGGCAGATCGATCGAAGGATACAGGACTGGCAGCGCGAAAAGGTGATTGGAACTAGGAACAACTTCGTCATCGTCACCACGGCACTCATCGATACCACAGAAGAGCAATTTCGTTCAGCGAGGAGCTGAACAAAACGAGAATCCGGCTCCCGAGATTGGCGAAAATAACCAGACGACCGTTTGCTGGGGCCCCAAGTTAAAGATAGTTTAGCGAGATTAGGAAAAGGTACCTATTTCTTTTTTTTTTTTCTTTTTCTATATTACATTTGCTTTTATATTTATTCCATTGAAATCGTTTGTGTGAATATATCGAACTATTTAACCCGGAAATATTCTTATTGTTATTATTGGAAAAAAGGTATTTTTGGATTGTGCGCGACGTTCAAGCGGGGAGGTTTTCTTTTCCTCGTTCGGTTCAACAGATTTTCTTTCAGGAGGTCGTGGTGTGGGTAACCAGGGTAGTTTGGACAGGTTAGGGACGAGAGTAGCTAGAGGAGGCGAAACGTTTATATTTTTTTCTTTTTCCTTCCCTTTTGGTGCTAGTGGTTAACCCTCGTGCGTGCGCTGACGGATCGTCTACTCGCTGACGATCCTATTGTTGAATCCATCCAGCCTAGGGATAGCGAGTTGGCGCCTGCGCCGTCTCCGACGGAGCGAACCGGGCCCGCAAGGCTGGACAGCGCGTCTACCCTTGAGGCGGAAGGGTGACAAATTGGCGCCCAACGTGGGACCCATTAAGTTAAGTCATTATAGAAGTGGAAGTCAGTGTGAATTCGCGGAAGTGCTTTTCCAGAGTGATTCAGTGAGTGAAAGTGATTAACTAGTGTGAATTTGCGGGAGTGATTCTCTAGGGTGATTCAGTGAGTGATAGTGAATTATCTAGTGTGAATTTGCGGGAGTGATTTTCTAGGGTGATTCAGTGAGTGATAGTGAATATCTAGTGTGGAATTGCGGGAGTGTTTTCTTAGGGTGATTCAGTGAGTGATAGTGTGTTGTTTCCTAGTGTGAATTTGCGAGAGTGTGTTGCGACGGAAGTGCGAGTGTTGGTGAGATTGTAAATTTGCGGGGGTGTATCGTGTTAAAAGTGCGAGTGTTGGTGAAAGTGTGAGTTTGCGGGGGTGCGTTGGGATAGAAGTTTGAGTGTCGGTGTGAGGGAAAGGGCGTAGAATAAATCCGAATTCGCGGGTTGTTTGGAAGTGAGTGTTTTCTTTTTTTTTTGGTCTGACTGTGGAATGAATGATTGCGGAGTGAATGTGTCGTTAGTGGTGAATTGAGTAAAAGCAAACCATTGGAACTGAGGAATGAACGCTAGTGTTAGTATAGTGTTAGTATAGTGCAGGTGGAAATAGTAGCGGAATTCATATATATATATATATATATATATATATATATATATATATATATATATATATATATATATATATATATATATATAGGTATATAAAATAAGTAGTGCGTAAATTTAATTTAAATTAATAATAATAAGTTAAATATGGCCGGGAAGGGAAGGATGCTGATAAATCGTTTGGCCAGCGACGAGCTCCAATATGAATTGGCTATTAGGGGGCTGCCTGCTGGCACAGTGGAGGAGATGCGAGCAAAGTTGCGGGTGGCGGTACGGGCGGAGAATTTAAAAAACACCAGTATGGTGAATATCAAAGAGTACCCTTTCACACCCGCAGAGGACATCAAGGCGCTGGAGGAAAAATGGGCAGAAGTCAACTCCCTGGTGGAAGGATTCTCGGGTGATAGAGAGTCGGGAGAGTATTGGAAGATATTGGCCAAGATCGAGTTTTGCCGGCGAAGGTTGGCGAATATCCAAGCTGAGGATCCCGAGGAGGAAAAGATCGTGGACAGATTGGAAAAAGATTTTATGATGGCGTTAGGGGGCCTGGATATAACAGCGGGTGGCAACTTGGAGGAGATGGAGGAGGAAACCGTTCCCAGAGGCAGGACATCTACTCCGAAAGCGAGGTTAACGGGAGAAAAAACCAGCACTAAGCCGGGAGGCAGAGTTAACGATGCACCCGGGCTGAAGGCAGGTCCTCCCGAAAGGATCACGGAGAAGGTAGAAGGGGAGAGTGACACGGGGGCGGAAAAACAAGTAGAGGAGCCGAGCGCAATCACTGAGGGGCGGCTACTTGAGTCGGAAGGGCCAGCAACTCAGACGGTGGAGGTACATCGGAATGATCCGGGAGCAGGCAAGGTTCCAGACGTGTCCAAGTGGGGGATCAAATTCTCCAGCGATTCTCCCGGTTCGGTAAGTGCTTTTCTGGAAAGGGTAGAGGAGCTTCGGTTAACGAAGGGCGTGACAAAGCCACAGCTGATGAGGATGGCCGCGGAGCTTTTTGAGGGTAAAGCCCTGATTTGGTTTCGTTCGGTACGGGAGCGGGTAGCTTCTTGGGATGAACTTTGCCAGGAGCTGCGGACAGAATTCTTACCCGCAAATTACAGTAAAAGGCTGTGGGAAGAAATTCGTCAGCGGACGCAAGGAAGGAACGAGTCCATCGGAGTTTACGTGGCTATCATGGATGGACTGTTTCGCAGATTGGGAGAACCCTGCTCGGAAGCCAGGAAGCTGGAGATTTTGCTGGATAACATTAGCCCGTTCTACCAGGTGAAGTTATCATTAAGAGAGGTGACATCGGTTGCGCAGTTGGTGGAGTTGGGACGGAAAATGGAGGCTACTAAGGCGGCGGTTGATGCGTTTGTGCCACCACCCAGCCGTAGGACGTCAAAGCTATTAGAACCAGATTTAGCCTATGAGGAGGTCCCTACAGTGAGTGAAATAGTTCCGGAGGGCAGGGCTGTAGGAGTCAAGTGCTGGAACTGCAACGGTGTAGGACACATCTCCCGGGAATGTCGCCAACCACGTAGATGCTTCGGCTGCGGTCGGTCTGGAGCAACAAAAGTCACCTGTCCGAATTGTTCTACTCAGCGAGGTCGAGCGCCGGGCCGGGCGGGTCCGTCGGGAAACGAGCACGGTGCTCGTTAGGCGGCGAATTGAGCACCGGAGCCGGGGAGGAGTTGGGGGCCGCGGGTACGAGTTATTTATTTTCAAATAGTCAGGGGGACGAACGACCACATTTGGAGGTTTGGGTGTTGGGCAAGCGCTTCAAGGGCCTCGTTGACTCGGGGGCGTCCAATACAATTGTCGGGAGAGATGGTTGGTCCGAGATGCGGGAAATGGGGGTGGAGATGATTACTGCCCAGAATCAGGCGGTGAGCCTAGCCGACAACGGCCAGTGCCCGATAGAGGGGAGGGCTTGGGTACCTTTTCGGTTGGAGGGCAGGGTGAAGTGGCTGGAGGTATTGGTGGTACCGGCTCTTGCTCACAAAGTTATCTTGGGGGTAGATTTTTTGCAGCAGTTTGGGGTTCTTTTGAACCTGCGGGATAACAGGTGGGGTTTTGCATGCCATGAGGCGGTGATGTTGGGGGGACATCTACACAGTAGGTCTGTATTGACCCAGTCTGAAGAAGAGGAGCTAGGCCAGTTAATTGGGATAGAGTTCCAAAACATGGGGGAGGGGCTGGGTTGCACTAATCTGGTGGAGCACGTCATCAAGACGGATGCAGCGCCCATCAAGCAGCGTTATTATCCGGTCTCGCCTACCATGCAGAAGAACATTAATACGGAGCTGGACGAGATGTTGGCGCTAGGCGTAGTGGAGCCCTCTAAGAGCGCATGGTCTTCCCTGATATTAATGGTGAAGAAAAAGGATGGGTCGTACAGATTCTGTGTAGATTTCCGCAAGGTGAATCAAGTCACCGCACGGGATGTGTATCCCCTTCCGTATATCTCCGCCACTTTAGATAAGCTACGGGATGCAAGGTATCTATCCACTTTGGATATTAAATCAGCTTACTGGCAGGTCCCAGTGGCGGAAGAATCACGTCAGTTCACCGCGTTTACCATCCCAGGGCGGGGTCTTTTTCAATTTCGCAGAATGCCGTTTGGCCTGTCGAATGCGCCCGCGACCTGGCAGCGCCTAATTGACAAAGTGTTGGGCCCGGAAATGGAACCTTTCGTGTTCACATACCTCGACGACATTATTATCGTAACACCCACGTTCAGTCAACACCTGGAGGTTCTCGCCGAGGTATTCAAGCGTCTGCGGCAAGCGGGACTGAGGCTATCGCGGGAAAAATGTCATTTTTGCCGAGCCGAGCTGAAATATCTGGGTTATGTTGTGAACGAGAACGGGTTGAATGTCGACCCTGAGAAAGTCGAGAGCATGTTAAAAATACCACGGCCTCATACGGTGAAGCAGGTCCGACAGTTCCTTGGGATGGTATCGTGGTATCGGAGGTTCATTCCGGATCATGCCTCTTTGGTAGCACCCTTAACCGATTTACTGCGCAAGCATAAGAGATTTGACTGGACCACCGAATGTGAGGAAGCCTTCGAACGCTGTAAATTGAAACTGGCCTCAGCACCTATTTTGACGTGTCCTGATTTCAGCATCCCATTCAATGTGCAGACGGATGCCTCAGATGTGGGTGTGGGAGCCGTGTTGAGCCAAACTTTTCCGGAGGGGGAGAAGGTGGTCTGTTATTTGAGCCGCGCCCTGACCAAAGCGGAGCGAAAATATTCAACCACCGAGAGGGAGTGCTTGGCAGTCCTTTGGGCGGTGGAGAAGCTACGCCCGTATATCGAGGGCTCGCATTTCCGCGTAATAACGGATCACCACTCTTTGGTTTGGCTCAACAATCTAAAGGACCCTACGGGGAGGTTGGCTCGCTGGGCTGTCCGTCTGCAACAGTTCGATTATGAGGTAATGCACCGCAAAGGCAGCGAGCATTTGGTTCCGGATGCATTATCGAGGTCAGTCACTGTGGAAACGGTGGAGGTGGCCAAGAACCAAGGGGTTTGGTACGAGCGAATGAAGGCACGGGTACGCACTAACGGAGAGCTATACCCCGACTGGAGGATCAAGGACGAAGAGCTGTGGAAACATGTACCGGGACGATATCCTGCGTTAGAAGGAGCCGACTCGTGGAAAAAGGTTTTGCCCAAGGGTGAAAGGCGAGAAGCCCTCATGCGTTGCCATGACCAACCAACGGCGGGTCATATGGGGATCGACCGAACGATTCATCGGCTGTCGCAGTTCTATTACTGGCCGAAGATGTCCGCTGATGCTCGTACCTATGTGAACCGATGTAAGGTATGTCAGGCAATCAAGGTGGAAAGGAAGGTTCAGCCTGGTTTTATGGTTTCACGTGCAGGAGAAGCGACAAAACCGTGGGAGATGATTTGTGTAGACTTGGTGGGCCCGCTACCTCGATCTACACGCGGACACTGTTATGTTCTGACCGTTCTGGATTACGTGAGTAAATTTTCTCTACTATTCCCACTACGGAAGGCCACGGCAAGGGAGATCTGCAGGTTATTGGAGGAACATGTATTCCTGCTGTTTGGAGTTCCGAGGTGGTTAGTGTGCGACAACGGTGTCCAATTTCGCGGGAAGGGCCTACGACAATTAGTCGAGGGGTACGGAACGCGGATTAAGTTTACCGCGCTATACCATCCCCAGGCGAACCCTGCCGAGCGTAGGAATCAAGACATCAAACGCATGTTACGATCCTACGTGTCGGAAAATCATCGGGACTGGGACCGACAATTGGCAAAAATCGCTTGCGCGCTACGAACCTATAGGCACGAAACCATGCGAGTCACCCCTTACTTTTACAATTTTGGCACGGAAATGCGGGTTCTGCAGGAACCGGGTGAAGGGCCAGAGCGACCTCAAGAGGAGATGGATCCTGAGCAACGGGCAAGGGATCTAGAGAGACTGCGGACGGAAGTATCGCAGCGTATGCAGGCAGCTGCCGAACAAAACTCTAACCGGTATAACCTCAGGAAGCGGGATATGGGTTACCAAGTGGGGGACCGAGTATGGAGGAGGAATTATACTATCTCCGACGCATCCAAATTCTACTCAGCCAAGTTGGCTCCTGAGTACTTGGGTCCGTTTAGGATAGGGAAGAAAGTGTCCGGTTGGACTTACCAGTTACGGGAAGAGAAAGGCAGAGACGCGGGTACCTGGCACGTCAAGGATTTGAAGCCGTTCATAGAATAGCGGGACAAAGCTAAGACGCTAAACACCAGAGAAAGGGGGAGGGAAGCAGAAATAAAAGAGATATAACGACACAAAAGACATGTAATTCCAATTGCAAATGTTTACCTCTAGATTTAAGTTTTCGGAAGTAATTAAGTTGCTCCGCGCCGTCCGGGCTATGTCCGCGTTGTCGGGGCGTGTTGTTCCGATCGCTGCGCGTCGCTGGAACCGCCACATGCAAGACACGCGAACTCCATTTGCGTGGGTGCTTTTATCTTTTTTTATTTTATCCGCTGGCTTTGTGGGGTCCCGAGTCGCTAGTTTTCCCTTCCGTCACATGGAGTTTGCGATCTAAAAACGAGTAGTGAGACATTAGAATAATGATAGTTATTTAGACAGGTAGTTACAAGATAGGGGATCAGGGATGATTGGTGGAGGGATAGTTATTTAGACAGATAGTTATAAGATAGGGAATTAGGGATGATTGGTGAAGGGATAGTTATTTAGACAGATAGTTATAAGATAGGGAATTAGGGATGATTGGTGGAGGGACAGTTATTTAGACAGATAGTTATAAGATAGGGAATTAGGGATGATTGGTGGAGGGATAGTTATTTAGACAGGCAGTTATAAGATAGGGGACTAGGGATGATTGGTGGAGGGTAATTACCATAAAAGGATATAGGATTATCACTTGTTAGGAGTAGATCGGTAGCGTCATTGGGGTTGGAGTAGCAATAAGTGGTATGGCTCATATAATGAAAAGGATTATCACATTAATAGCAAAGCTATATACATATATATATATATATATATATATATATATATATATATACCCATACCGTTTTACTTAGACGCACAGGTAGAGAGGAGGCATAAATAGAGATAGGGATAAAGCTCGATAAGAAGTAGGGAGTAGGGAATTGGCCACAGTTTTGGAATTTTATTAAGATATCGGAGTATATGGGAATAGGTTTGGAAATTGAAGGCAGTTGCGAGTAACCTGTTACTTTAGAAGTGCAGCCGGTAGCAGTAGGGCATAGCTAAGGAGTGAATTTCCAGGGAAATTCACTTGAAGTAGGGGGGGAATGTTACGGATGACCAGCTTTCATCCGGGGACCACACCACGACCACTAAGGAGATCGGGATGCATGTCATTTACACACCCCAAGCCCGCTTGAGCATCGAGGTAGCAGTTGACCCATTGTATTTTTTTTGACACAAATACTACTCTCATACAAAAGAAGGAAATGTTATTGTTACATAATTCAGAAGAAAAGTGTTATTTTTGTATGACAAACAATGTTATTTATCAGTCGAGCTAGAGTAGGGCATTTAACTTAGGTAGGGAGCAAACGGCAGCAACGAATGACGAACGACATCAGAAGGGGGCCGGTCGACCATCACTCTTCCCAACAAGGATAACCTATGGCAACGCATCTAACGCAAGCGCTCCACAAAGGCTAGCACCTACTCGGAAGGCGTTAAGGGGCCCACTCCTGGTCACCGCACTAGATGGATCCACCGTAATCAAAGGTAATGTCAACAGCAAAACCGTGAAGGGATGCAGCGCGCCAAACGGGAACATACACCGGCGAGGCTACTGTAAAATACATGGAGTGTCGTTACGAATGCAAAGACTTACCTCGGGGAACTTGTCGTCTCCAATTTACACCTCCCTGACGGCGTCTCTGGTGCGACGCCAAGACGAGGCGAATCCCAAGTTGAACAATACTCGCGATGTAATGCAGGCATCACGACCAGGTACACATATCACCTGTACTACGCCCAAGTCGACTTTCGGAAATCTCTAAATCATTTCACTAATTCCCGACATGCAACCTTATCGCGACGTACAAACCAATCACTTGCAACATAGAAGTAATGAAGCGGACAAACATTTCGTTCGGGGACGCCATTCCGCCATTCATTTAACACTTTCTTTTAAGACAAATCGGAACACTGACTTGCGAGCCAACCACTTACACTGATGACCTAACAAGCGATTGAATGCAGGGCGTGCGATTCTACCGACAAACACACGTTTTTCAGGAGGGAAATAAACTCAATGGCGTAAGCTAATTGACCGAAATCGCGTTTGTTTCCACTTTCTGCTGACAACTACAAAATGTCATTCGGCGATGTCATTCTAGGATGATCCAGTGACCTACATATTGGGACTGCCCAGCTGATCCCAAAATAATGGGTAATGCAGTCCAACTCGCGTACTGCAACCATGGGTGCGGAGCCGAGGTAGCGAAGATGGTTGGTAGCCGCGCTACGAACCGCGCCAAAAGGAAAGAAAGAGTTCGTCGTATGAATGGGAGGCCAACCACCTCCAATGTAGCGGACGTCCGTTAAGGCGAACGAATTTAAAGGGCTGAGGGATAACGGAGGCCCTTTTTTTTTGGTTTGACTGCAAGGCAGATCGATCGAAGGATACAGGACTGGCAGCGCGAAAAGGTGATTGGAACTAGGAACAACTTCGTCATCGTCACCACGGCACTCATCGATACCACAGAAGAGCAATTTCGTTCAGCGAGGAGCTGAACAAAACGAGAATCCGGCTCCCGAGATTGGCGAAAATAACCAGACGACCGTTTGCTGGGGCCCCAAGTTAAAGATAGTTTAGCGAGATTAGGAAAAGGTACCTATTTCTTTTTTTTTTTCTTTTTCTATATTACATTTGCTTTTATATTTATTCCATTGAAATCGTTTGTGTGAATATATCGAACTATTTAACCCGGAAATATTCTTATTGTTATTATTGGAAAAAAGGTATTTTTGGATTGTGCGCGACGTTCAAGCGGGGAGGTTTTCTTTTCCTCGTTCGGTTCAACAAATTTTCTTTCAGGAGGTCGTGGTGTGGGTAACCAGGGTAGTTTGGACAGGTTAGGGACGAGAGTAGCTAGAGGAGGCGAAACGTTTATATTTTTTTCTTTTTCCTTCCCTTTTGGTGCTAGTGGTTAACCCTCGTGCGTGCGCTGACGGATCGTCTACTCGCTGACGATCCTATTGTTGAATCCATCCAGCCTAGGGATAGCGAGTTGGCGCCTGCGCCGTCTCCGACGGAGCGAACCGGGCCCGCAAGGCTGGACAGCGCGTCTACCCTTGAGGCGGAAGGGTGACAAATTGGCGCCCAACGTGGGGCCCATTAAGTTAAGTCATTATAGAAGTGGAAGTCAGTGTGAATTCGCGGAAGTGCTTTTCCAGAGTGATTCAGTGAGTGAAAGTGATTAACTAGTGTGAATTTGCGGGAGTGATTCTCTAGGGTGATTCAGTGAGTGATAGTGAATTATCTAGTGTGAATTTGCGGGAGTGATTTTCTAGGGTGATTCAGTGAGTGATAGTGAATATCTAGTGTGGAATTGCGGGAGTGTTTTCTTAGGGTGATTCAGTGAGTGATAGTGTGTTGTTTCCTAGTGTGAATTTGCGAGGGTGTGTTGCGACGGAAGTGCGAGTGTTGGTGAGATTGTAAATTTGCGGGGGTGTATCGTGTTAAAAGTGCGAGTGTTGGTGAAAGTGTGAGTTTGCGGGGGTGCGTTGGGATAGAAGTTTGAGTGTCGGTGTGAGGGAAAGGGCGTAGAATAAATCCGAATTCGCGGGTTGTTTGGAAGTGAGTGTTTTCTTTTTTTTTTGGTCTGACTGTGGAATGAATGATTGCGGAGTGAATGTGTCGTTAGTGGTGAATTGAGTAAAAGCAAACCATTGGAACTGAGGAATGAACGCTAGTGTTAGTATAGTGTTAGTATAGTGCAGGTGGAAATAGTAGCGGAATTCATATATATATATATATATATATATATATATATATATATATATATATATATATATATATATATATAGGTATATAAAATAAGTAGTGCGTAAATTTAATTTAAATTAATAATAATAAGTTAAATATGGCCGGGAAGGGAAGGATGCTGATAAATCGTTTGGCCAGCGACGAGCTCCAATATGAATTGGCTATTAGGGGGCTGCCTGCTGGCACAGTGGAGGAGATGCGAGCAAAGTTGCGGGTGGCGGTACGGGCGGAGAATTTAAAAAACACCAGTATGGTGAATATCAAAGAGTACCCTTTCACACCCGCAGAGGACATCAAGGCGCTGGAGGAAAAATGGGCAGAAGTCAACTCTCTGGTGGAAGGATTCTCGGGTGATAGAGAGTCGGGAGAGTATTGGAAGATATTGGCCAAGATCGAGCTTTGCCAGCGAAGGTTGGCAAATATCCAAGCTGAGGATCCCGAGGAGGAAAAGATCGTGGACAGATTGGAAAAAGATTTTATGATGGCGTTAGGGGGCCTGGATATAACAGCGGGTGGCAGCTTGGAGGAGATGGAGGAGGAAACCGTTCCCAGAGGCAGGACATCTACTCCGAAAGCGAGGTTAACGGGAGAAAAAACCAGCACTAAGCCGGGAGGCAGAGTTAACGATGCACCCGGGCTGAAGGCAGGTCCTCCCGAAAGGATCACGGAGAAGGTAGAAGGGGAGAGTGACACGGGGGCGGAGAAACAAGTAGAGGAGCCGAGCGCAATCACTGAGGGGCGGCTCCTTGAGTCGGAAGGGCCAGCAACTCAGACGGTGGAGGTACATCGGAATGATCCGGGAGCAGGCAAGGTTCCAGACGTGTCCAAGTGGGGGATCAAATTCTCCAGCGATTCTCCCGGTTCGGTAAGTGCTTTTCTGGAAAGGGTAGAGGAGCTTCGGTTAACGAAGGGCGTGACAAAGCCACAGCTGATGAGGATGGCCGCGGAGCTTTTTGAGGGTAAAGCCCTGATTTGGTTTCGTTCGGTACGGGAGCGGGTAGCTTCTTGGGATGAACTTTGCCAGGAGCTGCGGACAGAATTCTTACCCCCAAATTACAGTAAAAGGCTGTGGGAAGAAATTCGTCAGCGGACGCAAGGAAGGAACGAGTCCATCGGAGTTTACGTGGCTATCATGGATGGACTGTTTCGCAGATTGGGAGAACCCTGCTCGGAAGCCAGGAAGCTGGAGATTTTGCTGGATAACATTAGCCCGTTCTACCAGGTGAAGTTATCATTAAGAGAGGTGACATCGGTTGCGCAGTTGGTGGAGTTGGGACGGAAAATGGAGGCTACTAAGGCGGCGGTTGATGCGTTTGTGCCCCCACCCAGCCGTAGGACGTCAAAGCTATTAGAACCAGATTTAGCCTATGAGGAGGTCCCTACAGTGAGTGAAATAGTTCCGGAGGGCAGGGCTGTAGGAGTCAAGTGCTGGAACTGCAACGGTGTAGGACACATCTCCCGGGAATGTCGCCAACCACGTAGATGCTTCGGCTGCGGTCGGTCTGGAGCAACAAAAGTCACCTGTCCGAATTGTTCTACTCAGCGAGGTCGAGCGCCGGGCCGGGCGGGTCCGTCGGGAAACGAGCACGGTGCTCGTTAGGCGGCGAATTGAGCACCGGAGCCGGGGAGGAGTTGGGGGCCGCGGGTACGAGTTATTTATTTTCAAATAGTCAGGGGGACGAAAGACCACATTTGGAGGTTTGGGTGTTGGGCAAGCGCTTCAAGGGCCTCGTTGACTCGGGGGCGTCCAATACAATTGTCGGGAGAGATGGTTGGTCCGAGATGCGGGAAATGGGGGTGGAGATGATTACTGCCCAGAATCAGGCGGTGAGCCTAGCCGACAACGGCCAGTGCCCGATAGAGGGGAGGGCTTGGGTACCTTTTCGGTTGGAGGGCAGGGTGAAGTGGCTGGAGGTATTGATGGTACCGGCTCTTGCTCACAAAGTTATCTTGGGGGTAGATTTTTTGCAGCAGTTTGGGGTTCTTTTGAACCTGCGGGATAACAGGTGGGGTTTTGCATGCCATGAGGCGGTGATGTTGGGGGGACATCTACACAGTAGGTCTGTATTGACCCAGTCTGAAGAAGAGGAGCTAGGCCAGTTAATTGGGATAGAGTTCCAAAACATGGGGGAGGGGCTGGGTTGCACTAATCTGGTGGAGCACGTCATCAAGACGGATGCAGCGCCCATCAAGCAGCGTTATTATCCGGTCTCGCCTACCATGCAGAAGAACATTAATACGGAGCTGGACGAGATGTTGGCGCTAGGCGTAGTGGAGCCCTCTAAGAGCGCATGGTCTTCCCCGATATTAATGGTGAAGAAAAAGGATGGGTCGTACAGATTCTGTGTAGATTTCCGCAAGGTGAATCAAGTCACCGCACGGGATGTGTATCCCCTTCCGTATATCTCCGCCACTTTAGATAAGCTACGGGATGCAAGGTATCTATCCACTTTGGATATTAAATCAGCTTACTAGCAGGTCCCAGTGGCGGAAGAATCACGTCAGTTCACCGCGTTTACCATCCCAGGGCGGGGTCTTTTTCAATTTCGGAGAATGCCGTTTGGCCTGTCGAATGCGCCTGCGACCTGGCAGCGCCTAATTGACAAAGTGTTGGGCCCGGAAATGGAACCTTTCGTGTTCACATACCTCGACGACATTATTATCGTAACACCCACGTTCAGTCAACACCTGGAGGTTCTCGCCGAGGTATTCAAGCGTCTGCGGCAAGCGGGACTGAGGCTATCGCGGGAAAAATGTCATTTTTGCCGAGCCGAGCTGAAATATCTGGGTTATGTGGTGAACGAGAATGGGTTGAATGTCGACCCTGAGAAAGTCGAGAGCATGTTAAAAATACCACGGCCTCATACGGTGAAGCAGGTCCGACAGTTCCTTGGGATGGTATCGTGGTATCGGAGGTTCATTCCGGATCATGCCTCTTTGGTAGCACCCTTAACCGATTTACTGCGCAAGCATAAGAGATTTGACTGGACCACCGAATGTGAGGAAGCCTTCGAACGCTGTAAATTGAAACTGGCCTCAGCACCTATTTTGACGTGTCCTGATTTCAGCATCCCATTCAATGTGCAGACGGATGCCTCAGATGTGGGTGTGGGAGCCGTGTTGAGCCAAACTTTTCCGGAGGGGGAGAAGGTGGTCTGTTATTTGAGCCGCGCCCTGACCAAAGCGGAGCGAAAATATTCAACCACCGAGAGGGAGTGCTTGGCAGTCCTTTGGGCGGTGGAGAAGCTACGCCCGTATATCGAGGGCTCGCATTTCCGCGTAATAACGGATCACCACTCTTTGGTTTGGCTCAACAATCTAAAGGACCCTACGGGGAGGTTGGCTCGCTGGGCTGTCCGTCTGCAACAGTTCGATTATGAGGTAATGCACCGCAAAGGCAGCGAGCATTTGGTTCCGGATGCATTATCGAGGTCAGTCACTGTGGAAACGGTGGAGGTGGCCAAGAACCAAGGGGATGTTTGGTACGAGCGAATGAAGGCGCGGGTACGCACTAACGGAGAGCTATACCCCGACTGGAGGATCAAGGACGAAGAGCTGTGGAAACATGTACCGGGACGATATCCTGCGTTAGAAGGAGCCGACTCGTGGAAAAGGGTTTTGCCCAAGGGTGAAAGGCGAGAAGCCCTCATGCGTTGCCATGACCAACCAACGGCGGGTCATATGGGGATCGACCGAACGATTCATCGGCTGTCGCAGTTCTATTACTGGCCGAAGATGTCCGCTGACGCTCGTACCTATGTGAACCGATGTAAGATATGTCAGGCAATCAAGGTGGAAAGGAAGGTTCAGCCCGGTTTTATGGTTTCGCGTGCAGGAGAAGCGACAAAACCGTGGGAGATGATTTGTGTAGACTTGGTGGGCCCGCTACCTCGATCTACACGCGGACACTGTTATGTTCTGACCGTTCTGGATTACGTGAGTAAATTTTCTCTACTATTCCCACTACGGAAGGCCACGGCAAGGGAGATCTGCAGGTTATTGGAGGAACATGTATTCCTGCTGTTTGGAGTTCCGAGGTGGTTAGTGTGCGACAACGGTGTCCAATTTCGCGGGAAGGGCCTACGACAATTAGTCGAGGGGTACGGAACGCGGATTAAGTTTACCGCGCTATACCATCCCCAGGCGAACCCTGCCGAGCGTAGGAATTAAGACATCAAACGCATGTTACGATCCTACGTGTCGGAAAATCATCGGGACTGGGACCGACAATTGGCAAAAATCGCTTGCGTGCTACGAACCTATAGGCACGAAACCATGCGAGTCACCCCTTACTTTTACAATTTTGGCACGGAAATGCGGGTTCTGCAGGAACCGGGTGAAGGGCCAGAGCGACCTCAAGAGGAGATGGATCCTGAGCAACGGGCAAGGGATCTAGAGAGACTGCGGACGGAAGTATCGCAGC
The DNA here is from genome assembly GCA_963969285.1 of Odontomyia ornata. Classification (NCBI taxonomy): domain Eukaryota; kingdom Metazoa; phylum Arthropoda; class Insecta; order Diptera; family Stratiomyidae; genus Odontomyia; species Odontomyia ornata. The sequence continues at coordinate 264,668,383 of OZ017738.1, read as the reverse complement.
GTATGCAGGCAGCTGCCGAACAAAACTCTAACCGGTATAACCTCAGGAAGCGGGATATGGGTTACCAAGTGGGGGACCGAGTATGGAGGAGGAATTATACTATCTCCGACGCATCCAAATTCTACTCAGCCAAGTTGGCTCCTGAGTACTTGGGTCCGTTTAGGATAGGGAAGAAAGTGTCCGGTTGGACTTACCAGTTACGGGAAGAGAAAGGCAGAGACGCGGGTACCTGGCACGTCAAGGATTTGAAGCCGTTCATAGAATAGCGGGACAAAGCTAAGACGCTAAACACCAGTGAAAGGGGGAAGGAAGCAGAAATAAAAGGGATATAACGACACAAAAGACATGTAATTCCAATTGCAAATGTTTACCTCTAGATTTAAGTTTTCGGAAGTAATTAAGTTGCTCCGCGCCGTCCGGGCTATGTCCACGTTGTCGGGGCGTGTTGTTCCGATCGCTGCGCATCGCTGGAACCGCCACATGCAAGACACGCGAACTCCATTTGCGTGGGTGCTTTTATCTTTTTTTATTTTATCCGCTGGCTTTGTGGGGTCCCGAGTCGCTAGTTTTCCCTTCCGTCACATGGAGTTTGCGATCTAAAAACGAGTAGTGAGACATTAGAATAATGATAGTTATTTAGACAGGTAGTTACAAGATAGGGGATCAGGGATGATTGGTGGAGGGATAGTTATTTAGACAGATAGTTATAAGATAGGGAATTAGGGATGATTGGTGGAGGGATAGTTATTTAGACAGATAGTTATAAGATAGGGAATTGGGGATGATTGGTGGAGGGACAGTTATTTAGACAGATAGTTATAAGATAAGGAATTAGGGATGATTGGTGGAGGGATAGTTATTTAGACAGGCAGTTATAAGATAGGGGACTAGGGATGATTGGTGGAGGGTAATTACCATAAAAGGATATAGGATTAGCACTTGTTAGGAGTAGATCGGTAGCGTCATTGGGGTTGGAGTAGCAATAAGTGGTATGGCTCATATAATGAAAAGGATTATCACATTAATAGCAAAGCTATATACATATATATATATATATATATATATATATATATATATATATATATATATATATATATATATATAAATATATATATATATATATATATATATATATATACCCATACCGTTTTACTTAGACGCACAGGTAGAGAGGAGGCATAAATAGAGATAGGGATAAAGCTCGATAAGAAGTAGGGAGTAGGGAATTGGCCACAGTTTTGGAATTTTATTAAGATATCGGAGTATATGGGAATAGGTTTGGAAATTGAAGGCAGTTGCGAGTAACCTGTTACTTTAGAAGTGCAGCCGGTAGCAGTAGGGCATAGCTAAGGAGTGAATTTCCAGGGAAATTCACTTGAAGTAGGGGGGGAATGTTACGGATGACCAGCTTTCATCCGGGGACCACACCACGACCACTAAGGAGATCGGGATGCATGTCATTTACACACCCCAAACCCGCTTGAGCATCGAGGTAGCAGTTGACCCATTGTATTTTTTTTGACACAAATACTACTCTCATACAAAAGAAGGAAATGTTATTGTTACATAATTCAGAAGAAAAGTGTTATTTTTGTATGACAAACAATGTTATTTATCAGTCGAGCTAGAGTAGGGCGTTTAACTTAGGTAGGGAGCAAACGGCAGCAACGAATGACGAACGACATCAGAAGGGGGCCGGTCGACCATCACTCTTCCCAACAAGGATAACCTATGGCAACGCATCTAACGCAAGCGCTCCACAAAGGCTAGCACCTACTCGGAAGGCGTTAAGGGGCCCACTCCTGGTCACCGCACTAGATGGATCCACCGTAATCAAAGGTAATGTCAACAGCAAAACCGTGAAGGGATGCAGCGCGCCAAACGGAAACATACACCGGCGAGGCTACTGTAAAATACATGGAGTGTCGTTACGAATGCAAAGACTTACCTCGGGGAACTTGTCGTCTCCAATTTACACCTCCCTGACGGCGTCTCTGGTGCGACGCCAAGACGAGGCGAATCCCAAGTTGAACAATACTCGCGATGTAATGCAGGCATCACGACCAGGTACACATATCACCTGTACTACGCCCAAGTCGACTTTCGGAAATCTCTAAATCATTTCACTAATTCCCGACATGCAACCTTATCGCGACGTACAAACCAATCACTTGCAACATAGAAGTAATGAAGCGGACAAACATTTCGTTCGGGGACGCCATTCCGCCATTCATTTAACACTTTCTTTTAAGACAAATCGGAACACTGACTTGCGAGCCAACCACTTACACTGATGACCTAACAAGCGATTGAATGCAGGGCGTGCGATTCTACCGACAAACACACGTTTTTCAGGAGGGAAATAAACTCAATGGCGTAAGCTAATTGACCGAAATCGCGTTTGTTTCCACTTTCTGCTGACAACTACAAAA
>OZ017738.1:264655951-264660951 GCA_963969285.1 Odontomyia ornata | reverse complement strand
TTTTTTCCGAGGCCATCACGCTTTGTAACCAGCACGTCGAATGACATTTTGCACTGTTTTAGATGTTACTTTTTTTTTAAACTAGTCTGCAACACCGATGCTATCTCTGACGAAGTCGTTTTTGGGTCCTGGTTAATAGTTATTAGAACAAACCTTTCCTCTTTGTCCGATAGTTTTTTGGGTCGGCCACTTCTTGCTTTATTTTCAACATTGTTTTTGTCTTTCTACTGCTTCACAAAACTAGCAGCAGCATAATGGCTTCTATTCAATGACTCCCCGATTTCACCAATGGACTTTCCTTGTGCACAAAAACTTAAAATAATTTTCTTTTCATCTCAAGTTGCCTCTATTGATTTTATTTTATTTTACGAATACTTCACTACACATATGCACAGTTCACTACTCAAATGCCAAAAAAGTTTACCTCTCAGACCCTCGATACAAACAGCAAATGATTTGCTGGGGATTCCCCTAAATATAATGTTACCATTAGTGTTGAGTAATACGTTGGAACGAAGCGAACAGGAAATTCCTTTTCAAATAAACATCACTGTGTGAATACTTTTTTCGCGGCAAAAATGGAGTTGAATTTAGTCCCAACATCACCGCATGCTTCATGGTGCAAACAGACCCTCGTCTCACAAGAAATCTTCGCCTGCTAGCCGGTTCCACATATCAGCGGCGCTAGCATTTCCCTCGAGAAAAAGGGAAATTTACTTGAGCCATTCTTCTAGCTTCTTATGAATAAAGATACATAGGAGAACCTAGGCAAACTTGCCACTGGTTCGTAGTCAACATTATTATCAACATCAGCAGCAACACCATTATAAGCATCATCATCGACATCATCAGCATCATCATCGACGTCATCACCAACTACATCATCATCATCACCAACAACAACGACATAATCATTCATCTTCTTCATGGTCGTAGCCGCCTACCTCGTCGTCAATAAAGGGGAGTAGTAAGTTCTGTCATTTCCAAAGGGTAAAATGTAAATATAGAGTAAAAGCTAAAGACAAGGATTTATACTTCCAAAGTGGTGACCCCAACTTGTAGCAATAATGGTAGTCAAACGAAAGGACAAGGATTTCGAGCACCATCTGCCTCAGGAGGCACCAGAAGCTGGGAGTTGACCACCAGCTCAGGAGGTAAACGTCGTCAGCCAGTGCAGGCTACCATCCTTCTGGCGGGCTAGTCCTGAATTGCGTTTCATACAGGTGGAATCACAATTCAAGGTGCACAAGGTGACAAGGGACGCAGCCAAGTACCACCTCATCGTATCATCGCTGGACCATGAAACCATCACAGATGTAGTGGACATCATCCGTGCACTACTGGAGCACAGCCGCCAAGGAGCCCTCAAAGCAGCTGTCGAGGCCCACCCCATAGACTCATCTGATGCGCCGCTAAATAAGTTGTTCACAGGCGTTGAGCTCGGAGACAGGAGACATTCGCAGCTTCTACGGCATATGCGGTGCCTCGCTGGCGCATGGGTTGGAAACGATGTCCTCCGTGTCAGATGGCTTGACCTCCTGCCTCAGCAAACGCTCCGCATGCTTCTGCTTACAAAAAACTAGACGCCCCAGGAGCTTGCGGCTGTCGCAGACGAGGTACAAGACATGGGTCCGGGAGTGATGGCCACTTCAGTGCCACCATCCCCGCAGCCAATAACACCCTCATTTGGCCTCTCCTCACCGCGTTCTTCTTTGGACCAAGACACTGTCGAGTTAACTGTCTTGCATCTGACGATTACGTAGCTAACAAACTTGCCTCGAGAGGCGTTTCAGCAACCACACGCCTGCACCAATACACTGCGCGAGCGGTCCTCGGCAAGAAAGGCAAGCCAACGAAGAGGACACGCCGTCACTCCTGAACCAGACAGTTGCACAGGTCACTACTGATATCACACCAAGCACGGGGCCCTAGCGATGCAAGCATCTTTGTTCATTTTCAGCTTTAGACCACGCTACAAGGCGATCAAAAAACTAGGTAGTTCAGCGTTGTCCTCAGCGGATACCACTGGCAACACCTTGGAGAGCCGCCTTTATGCCTCTGACCTCACCACAAAAATCAGGTTCTTGGTAGACTCCGGCTCCACCCTCTCCATCACCCCGAGGAATTCCATCGCCAGGCGTTTTCGTAAGCAGAGCCTCCTGCTACAGGTAGCGAATGGCATGCCCATCACACCTTTCGATTTCAGCAGCTTACCCTAGATTTCGGGCCACGCGAACCACTCCACCGGTCATTCGTGATAGCAGGTGTCCAGACAGCCATTCTGGGAGCCGACGCACTAAAGCATCATGGTCGACTCATCGACCTGCACAACCAGCGCCTTTTGGAAGATCTCACTAACCTCTCCATAGCCTGCGTCCTCGACCCAGCTGCAGCTAGACACAGTATTAGTGCCGTCACTAAATTGAAGAACACCATTGGAGACCAGTACAAAGGGATAATCGCCAAATATGTAAATACACCCGCATGACCCGGCAAATTAGCCTCGGTCGCTGACCTAACCGTCTACCAACAGAAAATCATCAATGGCCAGCTCCAGAACATTGGAGGCTATAGATATTCCTGAAGAATTTCAATTGCTCCACCAACTTGGGATGAAATTTGTTCCGCCCAAAAGAATAATAAAACACCGGACATCGATGATATTTCAGCGGTGGTAATTAAATATAAAGTCAGGGATGTTCAGGTAGATTTTCATAAAGTCATCTAGCATATTTAGCAACAAGAAAATACACCAAATGAGTGGAGCCAATCAATTGTCCACAAAAAAGGTGATAAGCTACAGTGCTAAACTTTAGGTCAAATCACTAATTTTTTATGCCAAACAAAAATATTTTCAAAAGATCTTAGAAAATCAGATTGGTTGACACGCCAACAATATTATTGGGGATATCAAGCCGGCTTTAGAGTAGGTAGATCGATGATAGACCAATTAGTCACAGTCAGGCAGGTACTTGAGAGATTAGACATCAACACCGAGAAATGCTGGAGGGCTAACATAGACTTACACCAGCATTAAACAGTATTGATAGTAACGTGCTGGCTTTGGCATCCCAGTCCATTTTAACAAAGTGACAATAACAATGACAGCCTCCCAAGCTCCCTTCAATCACCAATTCACTAACGTCATTGCCATAAATATCGGAATAAAGCGGGGCGCTGGGTTGTCCCCATCACTATTCAACTTGGCTCTGGAATATTTCATAAGAAAGCTACCTTTTTATACAAAAAGAACGTTACCATACAAGTTGAGCCAAGTTATGCTTGCTATGCTTTACTACGGACCGCAACAGCCACCAAAGGAATTTTCCTGAAACTCGACGAAAAAGCAAAACTTGTTTGACTTTAAATCAATGAGAATACAAATAAGATAAAGCTCATGATGCAGCCAAGGACATATATCCATATTACAAAAACGTTCACATTTGGTGAATGCACCCAGCAAATCATAAAGTAGTGAGTCCACCCATGAACGCTCTACTTGCATTCATTAGGAAATTCATATAAAGCCTAACAGAGCTTTGGGAAAAAATGCAACTATTCACTTCTTGTCGGTGAGAGTTTGTGTGCGTTTCTTATATCGAAAACTTTTCACACGTCTTGCCTTATCCCTTTTATCTGGATGGCGGTATATGTGTTTATGGATTTCTCTTTATGGCCTGAAATTTATAATTACCAATCAATTTAATCGACTAGCAACAGATTTAATGCCTAATACTTACCTAATATTTTACCTGTAATGTGAATCATAGTTGATTCTCAAAGTTGCAGAACTCATTTTCAACAACTTTGAAATAAGTCTAATACACAGATGGCGATGCTAGTATTGAATCTGTGTGATTTTTAGTTAGTACCAACCTTTAAATGATACGTGTCAAAATTTGACAGTAGTCAGACCATTAGTTTGTGAGATATTGCGTTTTGAGTGTAGCTACTTTTGTTATTTGAACAAGTTGGGTAAACAGACCTACGCTCATGTCAGAAGGGTTTTGTATTCAATTTACAAAATGCAGTCACCAGATCGAATGAAACCAAGAAACATGTCAATGACAATTTTATTGGAGAAAATATGAAATTCGAAGATCATACTATTATTAACAAAGTCGAACGAATTTCGACTACTGAGGTTTTTGTTATTGTTATACTCATAAATATCTCCCTGGATAATTATTTCAGATGTCCATTCGCGAGGGAAGAAACACATTTTTCATGTATTTCCCCCCTGAAGCAAAAAGTGACAGTTTCAGAACTGTTTTGAAAAGCTCCCATGAAAACTTTCATTTCATACTCATATCGGCTACGTTTGATGATTTTTTTTTTCAGGGGCCACTCCCCTGTACTGTTATCATCGATTAATGGCCAATATTTTCGAATCCTAGAGTGGTTACAAAGCCCATTTGCTAGGAGCTCTCTCCCGCCTTCTTGACTTGTTTCACTTATGAGTATTAATTGCAGGTACTCATCTTCAGTCATTCATTAAATTGAATCAAGTGTTCAAAGCATGCAACTTAAATGTTGAAGTTGGGAAAAAATAACTCAAAATTATTCAATCTTCGCATTTAAAACAGCCACTATTTTGCTTGGCGATTACTAATACCACTAATACCGATTCTCAAAGATATTCATGAGACCTATCATTCCTGAAATTTTCATGCAAATCCTAGCAAAACTGTAGTGTCTGAGTCGGTAAAAAGCGCATGTTGTTCTATAGCCATATGTTGCCATAGTAATAAATGCAGCGCATATTGTTCCATCGTAATACAGGAAAATTCAAACCGCTATAACTTCGCTCGATATGATTCAATCTTTATGAAACTTTCAGGGTAGATCGATCTTATAAATAGTTATTTGTTTACTGAATTTCATTGAATTTAAGGGTACCGTTAAGATTTTATTCAAGAAAACATAAAATCGATAAATCATACTATTACTAACAAAGTTGAGTAAATTGCCACTTCTCACGTATTTATTGTTGTTGTACT
>OZ017738.1:264475951-264650951 GCA_963969285.1 Odontomyia ornata | reverse complement strand
GAACGTTTCAACGGCACTCTCAATAAACACCTCGCCAAGATGGTTGACGAGAACCAAAGGGACTGGGACCGACACATTCCACTATTTGTGATGGCGTACAGAGCTGCCGAACATGCATCGACGGGCCAAGCCCCAGCGAAAGTCATTTTTGGAAAGACTATTCGTCTGCCAGCTGATATAAAGTTCGGGACACCCCCTGAGAAACCCCAAACGATCCCGAAGTACGCAAGTGAGCTTAGACAACGGTTGAACCAGATACATCGGACAGTGCGAAAACACCTCGAATCAGCTACTGACCACATGAAGACCAGGTATGATCTAAAGGCAAATTCTACTGGCTTCCAGCAAGATGACTTGGTGTGGCTATATAACCCGCAACGGCGAAAGGGTAGGTCTCCAAATGTTGCAACATAATTGGGAGGGACCATACCGAGTTACAAAGCGAATCAACGACGTCGTATACCGAATACAGGAACATCGTAAGCCAAGAGCCAAAATGAAAATCGTGCATCTGGACCGTCTTGCCCCATATTACACCCAGGGAGAATTGACTAAAAATAGCGACACATCTTTTCGGGGCGAAAAGAACTGAGGTGGGGGCAGTGCTACATGTACAAATAATTCTGCGAGCTACTGTCGCAATTGTTTTCACAACCATTAAGAACATCAACAAAACGAATTTACTCGAAACCACGAGAACCCACCAAGCATGAAAAACATCTGAAAGTGAGTCACTGCTCCATTCATTACGCTGCTGGAATGTTCCCGCTAATTCACCAATGTACGAGAACTGAGTTGAATGATTGGAGACCCTACATAAAGGCGAGCTGAATGAATGGGGGGATCATTCATTCGACCGCGATAAAAACTGCGATAGAATGTGGAAAGCAGTATTGTTCGAGTACTAGAAAAGTGATTTTCGTTGATTGTGAAGGATCTTAGAAGACAATTGCGATAGAAATTTATGGACAAGTGGAAGGTAGAATTTTAATAGTGAAAATCAAAGTTGTGAAATAGTTAGTAAAGTGATTGTGATGAATTAAATAAACTCTTTTAATTTAATTTTAAAGACATTGCGTTTTCACTTTCCCGGAACATTAAAATTATCGGTCGCGAACCATAACACGCTACAATATATATATATATATATATATATATATATATATATATATATATATATATATATATATATATATATATATATATATATATGTATATATATATATATATATATATATATATATATATATATATATATATATATATACTGTAAATGTAGAATATCTGACAATATTTGACGTTTTGTGAACCGTTTCGCTTCATTGTAAGTTAGCGTAATTCGAAATTTGTTAATATGAGGCATCCATGCAAGATCCAAAGCTTTGACTTGTTGCTCAATATTATCAGACAGCTCAAATTTCAACGATTTATCGTCGGCAGGAATAAATTTCATAGGTGCTGCATGATTTGAACACTGGAGTTTGAATCCACGTTAAAACAAAATTTCAATCTCTTGTTTTTGTTTCTCCAGCAATTCTGCGATGCTATCTGCCCAAAACATTGCAACGTCTACATACATACTTGTCCTGATTCCGTCTGCTCCTAAAGTTTTTTGATTGTCATATGTATCGATTAGTGTGTGCAGGCATTTTATGGCCATGTATGGTGCTGCCATCATTCCATATGTAACGTATTTAGATGAAAGTATATGATAAAGTCTTGCGGATTGTCTCTTTGCATTATCAGTTGAAATTTTCAATCCTCTTTACGTGCTATATATTTTTCAATGTTGGCCGTGCATACGTAACGAGGTAATTGAAAGCGCAACAAAATCATCATGAGATCCTCCTGAATTGTGGGAGCTACTATGTAATACCTGTAGGTCATTCAATGATATATTCCTGGATGTTTTGGCAGTCGTATCGAGTACGACTCTAAGCTTTGTGGTCTCACTGTCTGGTTTGACGACACAGAGATGAGGAAGAAAGGAACAAAAACCTGATATTTGATTGAGGTACACTTCCGTCATGTGACGCATATTTTTGTACTCTGCCAGGAAGGCCTGATACTCCTTCTGAAGACTGGAGTTTTTCGAAAGTTTCCTGTCAATGGCCACAAACCAAGCAAGTGCCAAGTACTTATAGTCTCTTAGTACTGCTTAATCGTTCGCAAACGGAAGTCTCACAACAAATCGTCCGGATTTGGTTCATCTGGTTGTCTCCTTAAAGAAGGTTTCACAGTTTCTTTCCGCAGTTTTCTGTCTTGGCCCACCTTCAAGATTTTCCAACTGCTAAAACCGCTTGATCTGGTTGTTTCGATTGATTAACTCTTTGGTGTATATATAGCAGCCCATATTCTCATGGCTGCCTTGTAATTTTACTCGTCCTGCAACAACATAACTAGTCTAATATTGCTTGACATTTCACATTTTGGCCATCACTGATTAATACGGCTACCTCTATCGTGCCAAGTAATATGTACGATTTCTCATTTGATTCAGTTCATCAATGCTGTTTTGATACCAGATGATGACGCTGTAGGCCATAGTACATTCACCTAGTACCCACACCTTTCATTTACCCTGTGTTGCACACTTTCAGAATTTTCCCAGGGGCACGTCAGCTGAGCCCAGGCCAGGCGAGTTCAAGAAAAAAAGCGAAAAGCAAATAAAATTTCCGACGCACGTGTTCTTTTACGCATTTCAGAACATCGGAGTGCTGCCAGACCCGAATAAAAAACTAAAAGATTGCATGGAGCGAATTTGTTTTTCTGCAATGTTATGGTTTTTTGAGATATGGTAGTCCTGAAATCTCTCATCGAAGCATATGTTTATATTTGCGCCATAGAGGTATACACTGGAGACAGCGAGCTTTCATTTCCCATATAAAATATTGAAGTCTCTTAATACATGCTCAATACGAACAAACATTTCATGTACGTATACTCCAATTTTCGAAAGCTTTTGGACTTTCACGAATGAGCTTACGTATGATTGTCCAAATGCTATCATTGTTCGAAATTAATTTCGAAAAAGCTTAAAAAGTGCATTATCTGTAGTTTTCTCTCTAATGATCATAAAGCATTTACAATTTTAAACAATGCCTCCAAATATTCTTCAACAAACTTCTTTCTTTTCCAGAAAATGTACTAACAAACTACGAAGTGCGCCACATTTAAATTGTTTTCGATCGAAATCAACAATTTTGACACCCTTGATTTCGGAAATAATGTTTCAGCTGATGGAAAACAGTAGGTTGACAATTCCTGCGAAAATTCCATCAAAGATCGTAATTTTTAAAAATTTTCAATGAAAACGCTTGTTTAGGGTGGATTGTATAAGTGATTTCGAAGATAAAGTGTTCAATGAGTAAACGCGAGTAAAAATGTGAACGCGTCATCGAGTATTTTTCATTATTTAGGTAAGTAATATGCAGTCAAGGAAACAATTATGTTTCCGGGTATCATTTACGTGATGTTTTCTGTGTCCGTCCAGGTTTTCGGTGCGTTTCTGAATGAAAACATAATTTCGAATGTTGTGTGAATCGTGTCTGCTATAAACGGTATATTGGAGACGCGAATTTAAAGATTTTCTCGGCTGAAACAGATTTGACGCTGGTCATAGAATTCCGATAACATGCAACTGAACTTGCTTGCATTGTAAGTATTTACGCGCTTTTTTTCTGATTTTTATTCTTACGGATTTAAATGAGCCTAAGTTATCCTTAAAGCTTCGTGTTGAAGTAATTAATTGTGGTTTTAAGTAAAAGTTCGTAATTATCAAAGTGCAAATTGCATGTGAAATAGATGTTGCGCGCAAATGTTGAAGTTTTGTCGGCTCCGTCCATAATGGTGTTAAGATTAAATTGTTGAAACTCATTCGTTTTGTTATTGCGAAGGTGCTTGTAAAAGTTTCATGCATCGGAGTAAACATTGTAATTGAAAAACCAATTAATGCAGAAGTGCATGCATGGCGGTTTAATTTGAAAATATTTGTTTATTTACCGGAAAACGAAGAAAACCGACTTCAAAGTGCCCTACAAAGGATGAAATGAATTTTATGCAGGCGATATTAAATTACCGTGCAATATGGCAACGCTTATAAAAAAATTTATTCATCTTTCGGATTTTTTTTTTAAATTATAGGTGAATTTCTCAAGAGAAATTTACCTATTGCGTAGAGTACTTTATATATATATATATATATATATATATATATATATATATATATATATATATATATATATATATATATATATATATATATATATATCTATATACGAGTATATATATATGTATATATATATATCTATATACGAGTATACATATATATATATATATATATATATATATATATATATATATATATATATATATATATATATATATATATATATATATATATATATATATGATATATATGATATAACGAAAATCGTGACTTTGCTAGAGGTCACAATTTCGCTCCAATTTTCACAAAATTTTTAGGAAAGGCGTACTGGGTGAATATCTCAGTTAACTTGTTTAACCAGCTAAATCGGTCGAGGGAAAACAAAATGGCGGCCATTTTAGACAAACGTTCGTGATTTCATTTCTGACCAAACCATTGCTCCTATTTGGATGAAATTTGGTACAGAGATTTATTGAAGTATGCGATGAATTTCACAATAAAAAATCCCAAGTCGAACCATTTGAAACAAAATGGTGGCCGCTCAGACGTCGAAAAGCGTGTAAGCATTGGATGTTGTAGTTGTGACAAACCTTTCAACCGATATTAATGAAATTCGGTATTTTGGTAAAAACTGTAAATGCCTTAAGCATCATGTGAAAAAATAGAGATCAGGTCTCCAAAAACAAAATGGCGGCTAGTTGAAGCTAAAAATTTTAAAGGCTTCTGAAAGACCCAATTTTGATTCGATGTAAATGAAATTTATTTTCAAGATAGAAAATAACTAGATCTAAACATTTTGTCATTTTGGTGTACATACATGCTCAAGTTTCAAAATGGCGGCGATTCAAATATGCGATTTTTTCAGATTTTTGTGGCCCTCTAGTGGCCAAATTTTCCAAAATGAAATTAGAAATTATAGATAATTGTACTAAGTCCTTGTAATAAACAAAAAGTTACCAAAATCAGATGAAAAATAAAGAAGTCGAAAATTTCAACCTAATATTTTTCGCTGCCATTTTCATTAAAAATTTAATACTTTTGCCCTGTCTAGAGGGAAACTGATTTGAATGAGACTGGGCAAATTGACTGGTGAGACTCTAAGATTGAAATACTTTTAAAAATCCAAAATCAAATGCACGCGTGCAAAATGACGGCGCACAAAATTCAGAAGGTAAGCGCAATTCGCTATTTTAGCGGCAACTGAAGTAATGAATGTTTATCATGCAAACATTTTTAATGGCACAACTTGTAAGTATTTATACAACAGACCATTTTAGGGGATTGTAAAATATTTTTACAATGCCCTTTTAAAATCGCGAACTGTCTTTTCGTCCGCGTGTCCATCCGTCCGTGCGTCACAGCAAGTTTTCTCGCAAACCACACTAGCTAGAATGATGAAATTTTCTACATAGGTCAAAAGTGGTACCCTCTCAAGCGTTTGCAAGAAAATTCCACCAGAATAATAATATCAGCACATATGACAATTTTTCGGCTTTATTTTTGTAGTAAACAATTAATTTACAAACGCTGTATTCTCATAAAGTCTATCGCCAAGAGTATGATACACCTTATCATATGATGAACGAAATTTCGACCCCAATTTCGAAATTAGCTTCGAGCCTATTCGAGTTATCACAATGGCAAAGGCAAAAGCTCGTGGTTTCATGAATTTGATCTTTCGCCGTCTCCTGTATGTGCCTCTATGATTCGCACCAATTCTCGCGTCAGCATTTACCTGCCTACCTACTACCGAAGATTTATGGCTCGCTGTTTGGCTTGTGTTCGAATTTTTCCAAAGGGTTGATGGAGTGTGGATACTATTTGAGTATACTATGCTGTAGGCTGATGACGCTTTAGCTGATTATTGACTTCTTGACTCGCGTTCTTGTCTTCAACATCTCAATGAAGGAGGGTGCTGATGTACAGGTAGCTGCTCTGTGTCCAGACTTCAGGCAATTACGGCATAATTTGTTTTTATTAATGACCTCGAGCCGTTGTTCGGTTGATCTCTCTCGAAACTCCTTGGATGCGTATAGATTGCAGACATAGCATTTCAGCTCATCTGTACTGGCTAGTAAACTAGAAAAGCGAGCTTTCGTGGGTTTTTCAGATTTGTCTGCACATTTGTGGTCGCGTGTTTCCAATGATTGGAAGCACACTGGTAAGAACTTCAATACATGTTTGATTATTGTTTTATTTTTTCTCCAATAAAATTCGAAATTTTAGTCCGTTTGACAAACTCTAAAATGTTTTATTTTGCGATTCATATTTTAAAATTATCTATAATAAAGTTTGAATTTTCAAGTTAACAAATTTTAATTTTTTTTTACTTTACAATCTCTAAGATTACTTACGTCTAATGCCTGTCTTTCACTGTCGGCGACTCGTTCACGTGTGAAAGATTCTCTCCTATCCTCTTCTACATAGGCTTCTTAGTTTGTTACAATTAACAAAGAGAATCTCTCCATGAACTGTCAATCACATACAGGGTACATAAAAATTTTAAATTATTTTATTTAAAATTTTTAACACTACGAGGCGAGGGAAATTAGCATATCCAAACATTAAGCTGCAACAAACTCTTTAAAATTGTTTTCAATATTTTGTTATGATTTCATTCATTCTTTTAGGTTTTATGTATTTTTTTTTTTTTTTAATTATTCTTATTATGTTTAGCATTATCAATTATGAAAGAAGTGAGTGGAAAGACATAAGCAGCCAAAAAGGATATTTGAAAAAATAGATTTTTTTTTTTTAGGTATATGAAGGTAAATTTAGTTTTATTACATTTATTGCTGGTCTGGTTACCTCACTTTGTGGTTCATTGACATAATCCTTCTTTAGCTCTTTTATAGTTTTATATTTTTTGTCAGGTATTTTCTTCTTACCCAAAATTACAACAACCTGCCTTAATTGATCGTTCGAACCTTTTTAACCTCTTTTATTCTTCCTAACCGCCAGGAGTTAGCTATCTTAGTATCTAACGTTAAAACTAAATCTCCGACTTCCAATGGAGCTGCCGGTTCAATCCATTTTTCGCGTTCTAAAATTTTTGGCAGGGTATTCTTTCACCCATTTTTCCCAGATTTGGGCTGTGTACCCCCTCACAAGTTTATAATTGTCTTTTATGGAAATATTGTTCGTGGTAACTGGCACCACCTGTAAGTTATTTCTTCCAATTATGAAGGAATTTGGTGACAAATATTCATTGTATTCATCTTCTAATGATGTTAATCCAAGTGCTCGATTATTAAGTACTCCAATTATTTCATTTATTATACATCGAAGTGTAAAATCATTTAAATTAATCGTGTTGGTTTTCAAACATTTTAAAGTGTTCCTTAGACAATTTTTTGTCAATCCGACCATTGGCTCGACCGCTCCTAGAAAATGTGATACTTTAGCTGGCTCGAATATAAATTTTATAGGTTGAAGAATTATACCTCGTTTTAACATGGTTCGGTTCCATTCATTCACTATCTATTCACTGAGACTCTTTTCGCCGATATAATTTGTTCCTGGATCCATTCTAATTTCCTTTGCTACACCTCGTAAGTTGAAACAATTTTGTAAAGCCATCAGCGTGGCATTTCCGGGCAGCTTCTCTATTATTATGACATGTAATGCATGTGTTGTTAGACAAACATATAGTAGCAACCATCTTTCGGCAGTAATATTGCGAGTTAATAATATTGTTATGGGTCCAGCTAAATCAGTCATTGTATATGTAAATGGTGGGACTCTCGCACTCAATCGAGCATTTGGTAAATCACCCATCTTGGGTGTTATAGGCTTGCTATATTTCATTATACAGTATATGCATCTTTCTCTAATAATTCGCTTCACTTTGTTTGTAAATGTAATGTACAAAACCTTGACCTCATAGCTACATAAACATTCTTTTCAATTTTCAACCGAAGCTTATTTGGGTTTGACCGAATTTATCCCATACATTTACCAAAAGGGCATTATATAACTGAATTGTATACATTGCATTATCAAAGTATCAATAAGCATGCTTTTTGATACTATGATAATGCAATGTATACAATTCAATTATATAATGCCCTTTTGGTAAATGTATGGGCTAAATTCGGTCAAACCCAAATAAGTTTCGGTTCTTGATTCCAATCTTCACACGAGTTTGAGACCTTATAACGTTATTTGCGTCTGCAGTCAAGTCTAGTTTATAAAGTGTGTGCTTTTTATCTAACCTATGACCTTCTATAATGGTTTTGTAATCTTTGCCTAAAGATTCTTTTTGAGCCAATCTAATAAGAGCATTTTCGGCTTCCATGAATTTATAGTTGACATCATTGATCTTGTTTGATTTCTCTTTCAACATAGCATTTAATTCTCTCTTTCCAATCATAGAATCTCTGTCTATTTTATTTTCTAATTCCTTTAACCTTTTCATTATAGGTCTTATTCTAAGAACCCTGCGCTTGAATCTGTAAGCGTTTTGTACTGCTCTTATAGCAAGCATTCAACGAACTGAAGTTTCGAAATTCAAAGGAGGTTTTCTTTTCAATGTCTTCAGTGTGCGATATTTCATGATGAAGATAGTTATTATGTGAGGCTTCGTACCTTTTCAACAGAACGTCTGGCTTAAACCACTTATTTGCGTTATTCATAGCGATACTAAAATTTTCTTTAGTGCCATAATCAGCAGGCATTAATTCAGTTGGTATCCATTTCCAATCGGCCTTATCAGTACCTTTCAAAATCTTATTTAATCTATTTTGCTCATAAATTGTATTTTTTGTTTCATTATTGATTTTGTAATACACACACTTGGAATCAGTATAATAGAAAACTCTATCAAATCTTATTCTATGATTATCTTTAACTGTCTATGTGATGTTCACTATAGCTTGCTTGCAATGTCAAGTTCTAGTTCAGGAATCGTGCGTTCTTTTTAGATTGGCACAGTATATGATTTAGCGTGTAACAAACAGACTTCTACTATGTTATCATTCATCCAAAATTGCGCGTATACACAGCCACAAGTCATATGCTTTCCAGCATCTCCGAAGGCGTGCAGCGTTACTTTATCATATTTGCTGCCGCAATACAGCCTAGGAATTTTTATAAATTTAGCTCGATCAATCCTCTTAAGTATTTTTATCCATTCTTTATTCAAATCATCGGGAATCCTGGCATTCCAATCGAATTCGGGGGAGGAGATTTTTCTGTATCATAGCTTTAAATTTTCATGTTGATTATATATCTTATTGTATCATTTTCACAAGACACCGAGTCTACAAAGTCATCTACATATAAGCAATTTTCTATGCAGTCAGCTATTTCCGGATCTGAGCTTCTTAAATCTTTAGCAATCTTATTTTTGACAAATTGTGCGATAGTAGAGGAACAAGTCAATTCAAACGGTAATACTAATGTTTGGAAAAATCTTCATTTCTTTTCGTTTGGAAATCTAAAAACGAAGCAAAAGGCTTTGTTGTCTTCCTCTCTTAAAACACATTGGTAAAACATTTCTTGTAAATCGGCGGTTATGAGAATGGGGTTTTCTCGCATTTGAAATAAAATCTTTAGAATGTTATTATATAAATTAGGACCTACCCTTACTAAATCATTTAGAGAATCACCGCTTACTTTAGATGCTAAGTCCCAAATGAAACGTCATCTTTTTCCTTTCACAAAAAAACATAGGTACGCAATAAGTTCGTGGAGTCAGATTTATCATATCATTTTCTGAAAGTTCCCTAACATAATTTTTTCTTATCATTTTATTGACCTCTTCTGTGCATTCCACCATAATGCCTTCCTTGCACAATTTATTCTCTAAGATGAAAAATCTTTTTATCGCTAACTTCAATGACTCCTTACTCGGCAATGAAGGATTTGGATTTTTCCACAATACGCCCACCTCATACTTATTATCTCCATCTATCTTTTCAACAGTGTTTTGTAATTCATGTAATGATTTTTCATCGTCGTATAAGATTCTATCATTACAACCATCAGTTGCATTTTCTAATAACCTTAACGCTGATTTTTCCATCAACTTGTACTCTAATTTTTCTTCTTCTTTTAATTCCGCTATCTTATAAGTATAATTATTGAAATCACCTAGCTGTTGTCGTAATCTATCATTTGTGTATAATTTTTTTAATGCTTCATTGTGTACTACGAAGTCACCCAAATCTGTTTCAAACCCAATTGGGGTATCCTCTTCTAATGAATGAACTGATCTCATGTTTTTGAAACAGATTGGATTATCTATTTCTATTATTCCTACAATATTCTTGTGTGATTTTAAATTTAAATTACTTAAAAATGGATATTGTTGTTTGCAATTATGGGCTGAGAAATACTGATCTCTTATTTTTAAATTCAAAATAGATCGAAAATATAAATCTACATCATCATCATACTTAGTATTAAATCTAAGCTTAACAATTTTGGAATCTTTGTACATACGTCCAATATCGCCAGTCCATGACAGTTTTAAAGGGCATCTTTACCCTTTTAGATTGAGCTTCTCCACAAGTGTTTCTTCGATTAATGATGTAGTTGAACCCGTATCTAGCAAAAATGTGAAATCTTCTCCCTTGAAATTTGATGTGAGGGTAGCTAAAATGATTTCACTAGTATTAGTATTAATGTTTAAATTGAAATTGTTTTCATCCTCAAATGTCTTCTCCCCGGAGCTCGTTTGAAGTTGCTGCCTTATCTCTTGAAGTGCTTGGAAAGAATTTCTTGGACTTAGCCAAAGTAATTATTTTCAAATTATGAGTGACCAGCGTGTGTACTTTGAAAGGCAGGAAGCGGTTCGTGATTAGACTCAAAAATTTGCTCTTCCGTTTCTAAGACAATCAACCGTTGTTCAACGTACTCCTCCGTTTATCTGTCATTGCCATCTTTCTTGAAGTTAGCGAAATTTTGCTCAACAATTTTACTTAGCTATAATTGAGCTTTTGCTAAAGCTTCTATCTTTGCTATTTACTTTATACAGCTGAATCACCAGATTAAATAGTTGAGTGAACGGCACTAAGTGTTGCACCCAGTGCTTGGAACAAAATCACAACAAGAGTTTATGTGACGAAAACAATCGATAAAAACAATTAGTGAAGATAGAAATGTTGATACAATAAGGGCAACACCAATTGATAAATTCTAAGGCTTCACTGTTGCGATTATCGACGGAGGTATTCAAAATCTATCACCCTCTACAGCAGTAAGTAAAGTAGGCTGGTTAGTCCTTTTTTCCGGATATGAAATTTTGTTAGTTGTCCAATAGATTTTATACAGTAAATGTGCTTACTTATGAAAATTGTAAAAGTATCACAATTAAAGTTCAATGTATTTCATGTAAAGAACAATTATTGGTGAAGAATTTAAAGTGAAGTAAATGACATTGATTGAATGCTTATTAGTAGAATGGAAAGGAAATTTAATTACACGAGTCAATGATTAAAACAAGTTCGAAAATAATAAGTGCTTATTAATGAAATTGAGAGGAAGTAAATGATTATGTATCAAAACAAATTTTAACAAATAGCAACAGAGACTTCCGAGAATTCGTTAGTAAAACCTTCGTCGTCTATTTAATCGATGCTCTTATATTGAGTACTTTCAGAAGCATATTAATTGATAAAAGAAATTTTCAAAGTTTTTAAAGAAAATCGACTCATGCAACCTTATGCAGAGAAAAGCCAAGTTTTTATGGTCATGTTATGATCAAAAAAAGGATAACACCCAATCCCGAAAAGATTAAAATAATTGAAGAATTCAAACGACCACGAAATAAGAAAAATATCAAACACATTTAAAGATTAACGGGCTATTATCGCAAATTCAAATGAGACTATGCCGAAGTGGCATAGCCTATGACAAATTATTTAAGACACACTTGCAAAATATATACAAAATATCCAAATTATATTAAAGCATTTGAAAAACTTAAGAAATTAATAAGTTTCCATCCAATGATACATTTTCCAAATTTCAGCAACCCCTTTCAGCTCATTACAGTTGCCTCAAACTATGCAATAGGTGCCGTTCTTTTGCAAGAAAGTTACCCTTTTTGCTTGCATCTAGAACCCTTAACTGACACGAGCAGAATTATTCCGCAACAGACAAAGAGTTTTTAGCTATAATATGGTCTGTTGGATACTTCAGAGCATACTTATATGACAACGAATTTAAAATCCCTATGGATCACCGACTTATCAGTTATTTAAAAGCGAAGGAAAAAAGTATAAAAACAAAGACCTAACCCCGAAACACCAAAGGTGGCTATTGAAATTGGGTGAATATCATTTTGAGATAGGATAATGAAACCATTGGAAAAAAGTAACTCTTTCAAGTCTGTCTCCCCTAGATCAAACACAAATATATTTTCTAACCTGGAAATTTGCTTACACATTGAAAATGAAGATGATGACGCTACTATGGCTACGGTATACTCAGTGAAGGTAGAACTTCTTAGCCATATCCAAATTAAAGGAGAAAATGTCAACAAATATAATACACAAATCATCCTTACGAATAATAAGATGTCAGAAATAGAAATTGTACACATGAAGCGTATAATTTACATCGCTGAATATAATTTTTAAAAACTTGTAGATATCCTTCAAAAATGCATGAAAAATGGACCACTGGCATATGTTCTAAGTTATTAGGTCACAAATACAATATCGCCCAAGAAAAACTTCGAGAACTATTCTCAAACGATAAACAAATTAAATTTCTAAAATTTTCATTTAGGGCTCAAGACGTTGAAACTTAAATAGAGGCAGTTAAAGAAATTGCTCTTTACGGAGTTCAAGAAATCTGCCATTCCGGAAATTCAATGAAATTCAAAGTATATTACACGAGCTTATTCAAATTAATCCATGTTGTGATTAACCAGTGCAAAGTATGTCAACCTGTGAAATGCGATCGCAAACGCATCAAGACTAAATTCAATTATTAAAAACTGCAGACGACGTTAATCAAATAATACAAATACGAGTAAACCTTTTTACTATAATGAAACACTCTTTTCTCGCGATTACCGATAAGTTTTCGAAATTTGTGTCCTTATACTGGTTGAACGATAGGAATCATGCGACATCAATAGAGATTTTGGAAGAACATTTTACATGAGTAGGCAAGCTACATAAGATCGCTGCAGGGGCCAAGTTTAATGGAGCATTAATAAAAGAACATTTAATCAGAGAAAAATGGGATTGCACTTAACAAAGCTGCACAACAGTACAGAGATGGCACTCATATGAAGGTTTCATGGGACAGTAGCAGAAAAATTTCGGATGCTGTCATATCAAAAGCAAAAGTTTTCTATCAAGAGAACAATGCAACAACCTGTAAGAAACTACAACAAAAGATAACACTCCACAATCAAATGGACCGCCGCAGGGGGAATGCTGGTCGACAGGAATATTCTCGGAGGCCAGCATTCTTTGAGAAGTTGCGCCTCCACGTATTCAAGAAAATTCCCACAAGGGGAATATCGGTCAACAAGAGCACTCTGAGAGGCTAACATTCGAGAGTGTACCAGCCAGGATCCAGGTAGCCGGACGGAAATCGCCCTACGCGCATCAACCAGCTATTTTGGCAGCTCAACCCAGACAGCGTTAATTGCCCTGCTCAAGGCATTTGCCCGAGCAGTAGTTTCCCTAAGGCATTTCACCCAGGGACGAGCAAATTTACGGGGTACCGATCCAGCGATAGCGCGGACATAGCAATTAGCGCCAAATCGTCATCCACAACGAATGTAATAGTTCGCAACGCCAGCAGCCACCACGACCGACACGCATCACCAGCAGACCCACCGGCACCAAACATTAGCATCGTGTGGACGTAACAATTGGGCCAAATCACCATCCGCAACGAAGGTACTAGCTCGCATCGCCAACAGCCACCACGACCGGCACGCATCGCCAGCAGACCCACCGGCACCACACATTAGCATCGTGTGGACGTAACAATTGGGCCAAATCACCATCCGCAACGAAGGTACTAGCTCGCATCGCCAACAGCCACCACGACCGGCACGCATCGCCAGCAGACCCACCGGCACCACACATTAGCATCGCATGGACGTAACAATTGGGCCAAACTACCATCCGCAACGAATTTACCAGCTCGTACCACCAGCAACCGCCACAACCGACATACGTGGGCGGCGACTGGACGACCACCACCAGCAGCCTGTGATGACGACACAACCCCGTCCGACGCTCGAAGAAGCAATTGCTGCGACGCCCAGAGCGGGTCCGAGACCAATCACAATCGACGAGTACCGGGCACGCTTAATCAAGCCGCTCGATACGACGGTCGACGCGCCGGAAGAAAAGCGGCCTAGAGGTGGACGTATTGTCGAGTTCCGCCACAAGCGCAGTCACCTGCGCCGGTTGGCACGTCTTGCGGTGACCAAAGCGGAGCGGGAGGCATTTCGAGCAGAACTCAAAGCATTGGAGTCGGATTTCAAGGCAGAGCAGCGCCGTAAAAAATTACAAATGAGAAATTGTGTTTGTTAGATGAATAAATTTAGTTGATGGAGGAAACGTGTATTTTATTGGGAAAACTTTAGAGTGGAGTAGTGTGAAGCTTACAGGTATTCCAGAGCAAACGAGTGGATACGCGTACGCACCAAATAAATACAAGTGGGTATTTTGGTGCTACGTCCAGCGAAACTCGCCCCAGGTTGGTTAGGCCTCCGGAATAGTCCTAACAAAATTGGCGCAGCCGGTAGGATATCGGTTCTGCTGAGATTACGGTCAGAGACTGTATAGCATTCTAATTGATGGGAACATCAGCCGATATCTGAACCAAACTTTTGGTACCTGGGAACGAGGTTGGAAACATCCATTGCCTGGAATATCTATTTTGTTTTTTTTTCTGCCAAATACACTTCACTCCTCAGTTGACCCAGTGTAAAATCACGCTATCTCCAATTCACGTACTGATGAAAATTTAACTTACAGTGGTACGCAGATATAAACCTCAAACTAAGCGAGACAAGTAAACAAGCAGAAAGTGAACTTTACAATGTAGTGAAAAAATTTCGAGTGGAAAGTGAACATTTAGAACACAAAAAAAAACATTCAGTGGAAACGACAGAAACCCGCGGGACGAATAATAAAAAAAGTGTTGAAACTCCAGGATTAACTTATGACCGACAAACCCTTCAGCGCGGAGGACATTCTTCACCATTCTACGCCTGCAAGTAAACCCAGCGGAGTCATTTTACGGAGCGGAAGAATACTTAAAACACAAAGAAGTAAGTCTGAATCGTCAGAGGCTACTAACCAAGTAACCACAGCCCAGGTTTTGCGAGATTCCCAAGAACTGACGTCATATCAGACCCTGACCGACACTGTAGAGGAAATCCATACTCGACGATTGGAGCTCATCAGTCAGTTTCGGCAGCACACAGAAGACTTTAAGAGAGAAATCGAACAGTTCAGAGGAACCTCGCATAGCCAGGCACCAAGCTCAGACAGTCCATCGCAATCAGTTGACCAATTAATAACTTCCAAAGACTGGAAAATTTCTCTCGAATTTGGTGAAATATCATTTAATACTAACGACTCCATGGTAGGAGGAATATCCAGCGAAATGGCAGACTACATGAAAGTAGCCAAACTAATGGGGCAAATGATTCCCTTGTTCTCAGGAGCCCCAAGTTTCACCATAGTGTACGAGTTACAAACCTTTTTAGGATGCAGCAAACAAGTCTGGCAATGTTTGAACAAATTGGAGCAATCAGCGTTTATGCAAATCTTTCCAACTAGGCTGCGTGGTGAAGCCTACCAGTTGATTTCCTCTAGCTGCCCCACAACACTCGATGCTGCTGAAGAGCTTCTAAACCGATTGTATTTACCACGGGAGACTTATCAGGAGTTGGTCATCGGGCTAGCCACAGCCAAGCAGTTCCCTACTGAAACGCTTACTGCCTACACCTCACGTTTGCGACAACTGTTGAAGCGTAGCCAAGAAGCGGCCAATATCAAGTATGGAAAGGAGGCAGTAAAGGTTTTAAGTCAGCAATTGGAGGATTTTGCTATGACATCCCTAAAAGGGGGAGTCACGAACCCTCATCTACGCCAGTATTTACTGCCATTGGAGAAGCTCACATTTGAGGAACTCATACTTAAGGCTTTGGACATGGAGAAAATGCAGCAAGGGGCTGCCCATGTTCAGTGGACTCCCCAGGAACTTAGTTTTAGCTATCCAATGAGTCAAAACACCTTATCACCTAACCCCTTAGCATCATCGTTCCAGCCCTGGAAGGAGAACGAAGAGAGCATCCCAGCGCATGTGCAAAAGCGCATAAAACAACACAAGGGAACTTGCAACTTCTGTCGTAAACTTGGACATACTTACTCCGAGTGTTTAAAGCGTAAAAACACCCCTTTCTGTCCTACTTGCAAGCAGTACGGTCATGATCTCAGAGACTGCAGGGCCCAGCAAGCCACAAGTAAACAAGAGGGTAATCTCCAGGGGTATCGCACATCAGTAATTTGTGATTTCTGTGGTCGCCAAGGGCATCAAGTGGAGGACTGCCGCCAAAAAATGAAATGGGAAAGTACTAACTCGGGAAACGCCAAAAAGTCGAGTCAAAAATCCCCAACTCGACTCTAATTAGAATTAAATTGGGCACTAATGTCGGCGGAACCAAACTGTTTTCTGTCACTCTACCTCTAGATATAGGAATAAAACCTACAACTACTCTGACCATAGACACTGGCGCAGAAGTAAGTCTGATCAAAAAATCTGCTATCAAACCAAGCAACATAGATCCACGTCAAAAGGTAGCACTTCAGTGTCCGTTTGGACGCGGGAAAACTCTGGGGCTTATAGTAGGAAAATTTAGCCTCCCCACTCCCTTTTTCTGTAATTTTCAAGTGGTAGATGAAATACCCGGAGTCACTGATGATGGATTGTTAGGCAATGATTTTCTAGCTAAGAACTGTAAAGTGGAGGGTCCCACTCAAACTCTCAGATTTCCTCGCACGGAAATCAACCTCAGAGAGTTTTCCCTCCCATTAACCCTCCCTTTGAATGGAAACCATTTAGAGGCAGGGTTACAAGGTAGCGTCGAATAACGCACACTTAGACCTTAGTAAGGAGCAAGCAGGCGTGACGCTCGAGCCACCCATTCACGGTCATCAAAGCCAAAAGTTAGGCTCGACCAGTAAAGATAAGGAAGGTGGGAGGTACATGGTTACTTTGGAAAAGGCTGTCACCTTGTGCCCCCGTACCCAGCAGATAGTAGAAGTGCCCCTCAAATTGCCTCAAGAAATGATCTGTCATTCGCAGGAAATTCGTGATGGAGTTTTCATAGCCAATTCTCTACTGAACCCATCCCGAGTATTAATCGGAGTACTTAACACTACTAGTATACCTATTACCTTGACACATGTGGATCTTACCTTAGAATCGGCCACCCAATACACTATCAAATAGCTAAAAGCTGAAGATCAAAAGTTAGCAGGCTACCCTACAGCCAACAAAAGTAATTTACAGGTTCGAACGGAACAACTAGGACTAATTTATAATCCAACTGAACTCGATTACAGCAGCCTTGAGCATCCCCTGGCAAATAAAACAGAATTTGCCAGCACACAAAGAAATGTTAGACTGGAAAATGAATTAATGTTCTACGAACATCTGAATCCTGAAGAAAAAAATGGCTATTACGCAGCTATGTCAAGAATTTAATGATGTTTTCTTCTTATCAGGAGATAAACTCACACACACGAACGCTATCCAGCATGAAATACTATGATCGCCGATCAAGCCCCCATAAATCAAAAAATGTACAGGTTAGCTCCTCCACAAAAAGAAGTCATTAACGAACAGGTGAAAGAAATGCTGGACAATGATATCGTGCAGCCTAGCAAAAGTCCCTGGAACTCCCCTTTGTTGGTGGTACCAAAAAAGGCAGGGGCCGACGGAAAAAAGAAATGGCGTGTAGTCGTCGACTTTAGGAAACTAAACGACAAGACTATTGGAGACGCTTTCCCCCTGCCTCGCATTGAGGATATTTTGGATCAATTGGGGCATTCGCGCTATTTTAGCACATTAGATTTAGCCAGTGGCTACCACCAGGTTCTCGTACAACCCCAAGATCGATCTAAGACAGCTTTTAGCACAAGCTATGGTCATTATGAGTTTAAGCGCATGCCTTTTGGATTAAAGGGGGCTCCTGCTACTTTCCAACAATTAATGAATTACATCCTTACAGGCCTTCAGGGCTTTGATTGTTTTGTGTATTTAGACGATATAGTCGTCTATGGGAAAAACTTACACGAGCACATTGACAAACTTAGGAGAATATTCTACCGACTAAGGGAGAATAGTTTAAAGCTACAACCGGAGAAGTGCCAATTCCTGCATCCTGAGGTAGTTTATCTGGGACATATCTGCTCCCAGGCTGGCGCCCGTCCGGACCCCTGCAAAACCAGCTGTGTCCAAGAATTTCCCCAGCCAAACACAGTAAGAAGGTTGCAGTCTTTTCTAGGCCTGGTGAACTACTACCGCAAATTCATACCCAACTTCTCAAAAGTGGCCAAACCACTAACAAACCTGCTCAGGAAGGGTGTTAAATATAATTGGATAGACAAATGCCAAGAAGCATTTCAACTTCTTAAGACTGCGTTGGTTGAACCACCTCTACTAGCCTACCCAAATTTTAGTGAACCTTTCAACCTTACCACTGACGCCAGCAATGAAGCTCTGGGTACAGTTTTATCTCAAGGTGAAATAGGTAAAGGCAAGCCAATAGCGTATGCCAGTCGGACATTAAACAAAGCAGAACAAAATTACTCCACTATCGAAAAGGAGCTATTAACAATAGTGTGGGCAGCCAAAAATTTCCGTTATTACCTGCTAGGCCGTAAGTTTACAGTATACACTGATCACAAACCTTTGAAAGGAATCTTCAACGTTAAGGACCCTACCACACGCCTGATCAGGTTTCACCACAAACTTTCAGAGTACGACTACAGTATAGAATATAAGCCCGGCAAATATAACACAAACGCCGACGCTCTCAGCAGAATCCCTGTTGAGGAGCCTGTAGTTGAAGATACGGTACATCAGTGTAATATTACTACACGATCTCAGCAGAAACAGGCAAGAGTGCAACAGGACATACCTAAACCAACTTTCGGGGAATCTCCGGGACAAGAGCAAACCGACCCAGTGACCCACCCTGACACATTAAGTACTACGAATAATGAGTTGCCCCAGGGATCAAGTCAATCTCAAGAGACTCAGGGGGTAACCTCAGAAATGAATGGGTACACCATGTTACAAACCCCTGAGGAGATTGAGGCTGCACTCCATGAATTTCATGACTCTCCTTTTGGGGGTCACCAGGGAGTTTCGAAGACATACCGGAAAATTAGAAGAGTTTTTAGATGGAAACACATGTTAAGGGATATCAAGTCTTACATAAAAAAGTGCAAAAAATGCCAAACAATGAAGAACAGTCCCCAGTATCGTATGCCAATGATGATTACAGACATAGCTGATAAACCATTCGATAAAGTATACCTTGACATCGTGGGCCCCTTAGTCGAGTCCTCAGCAGGAAGTAAATACGTTCTCACTTTTCAGGACAATCTGACCAAATTTGTTGACTGGTATGCAATGCCGAATGCAGAGGCTGAAACAGTTGCTCGAATTTTTTTTGAGGAAATAATAACAAGATATAGAATCCCAAAACAGGTCGTTACGGACCAGGGGACGAATTTTGTGGGTAATTTGTTTAAGCAATTGTGTAAGCTACTACATATTAAGAAGTTACAGACAACTGCTTATCATCCTCAGTCCAATGGGGGCTTAGAAAGAGCTCACCGACCTTTGGTTGAGTATTTACGGACCGCCGTGGATGAAAATCCACAAGTTTGGGATCAGTTCTTGAGGACTGCCGCATTCGTCTATAATAACAGTGAACACGACAGTACTAAACTAACCCCAATGGATTGTTTGTTTGGTTTTACAGCAGATATTCCGTCTAACCTTAAAAAGTACCCTGTTCCCTTGTATAACCACGAGAATTACTTCTATGTTCTAATATTTAAGCTCCAGGAAATGTATGAAATAGCTCGTAAAAACTTACTTTCCAGTAAAACCAAATCTAAAGCAAACTACGATCAAAAAGCTAGGCCAATAACTTTTCATGTAGGGGATAAGGTATTGCTCAGAAATGAAAATAGGAAACACAAGTTAGTACAGGTATGGAAAGGCCCGTATATCGTTAAGAAAATTACTTCACCGGTCAACACCACGATTGCGATGGGGAAAAAACACATCAACATACATAACAATAGATTAAAACTTTTTCATGAATAGATAAACGCCTTCAATTTTATCATTTCTTTCTTATTTTCCTTTTTTTTTTTTTATCGAACAGCAATGGGTGGTTTTTGGATTGTTACCCTTGTAACGTTGGCGATTTCGGAAATACGAATCAAAGCACTTCCGTTCACGATCACACCAATAAATAATACAGGGGTTCTGTTGGAAACCAAAGGGGACCTTTTATGCTATCATAGCTCTTGGAGCATCGTGATGGAATTGGACTTGGGAGAGATAAAAACTCAACTATCGCTTGCTGAGCGGGCAGAGCATCTGATGCAGTTACTTTGTTCCTTCAACAACACGGAATGCCAAGATCAGGACAGGCACATACACATTTTAGTGGAGAATTTGAAGTACCGCTCTAGTACACTTTACGAATCATGGGTGCCCCAAAAATCTAAACGGTCCCTATTCGATGGGGTTGGTCGTACTATGCACTATCTATTCGGCACAATGGACAATGAGAACGAAAATGAGCTACATAGTAAACTGCAACGTGTGGAAAAAAATGAAGAACAACTAGTTGAACTAGAAAAACAAAGAATTAGTGTAGTGAAAACCTCTTTGGAAGAGCTTCATAGACCTTTAGCCCATGTTATGGACAGACAACAACAACTGGCTATGCAAATCAGGGAAATCGAAAATGTTACCAATGTTTTATTGGTAAATGAACGGAAAACGCAGATAATTACAATTCTGCTTGCTCAAATCATAGAAATAGAGTCTAGGCAGCGAACACTTATTGACATTATAGTCTCGACTAACAATAATAGAATACACCCCCTCCTAATATCCACGAAAAAGCTCCAAGAAGTTTATACTAAGTCTGGAAATGTTTGCCCTAGTTTTTGTGAGCAAATTTTACTTCAGTCAGCTAACTTGCAACATTATCGAATGAAAGACAAACTTGTTATAGTCATAGGATTACCTTTATTTCAACTACCAAAGATGCAGCTACAGCAAATTCATACTTTTCCAATTCGTACAAACAAAACATATCTTTTGGTTCCTGATGTCAATATCACGTACATTGCAAGCCATTTTCCTACACAACAGTTCCTTTTATTCACCTTGGTAAATGCTCGAAGTCTTCAAAAAATCAGACACCCTGAACCCGGAGATTTGTATGTAATGCCATTGTATGTCCCAATAATTCGCTCTCCATCTTCTGAAAATGAAATTATCAAACTCCTACATAACCCATATCACAAAAAAATTTCCCTACCTCTTCGTATAAATATATCTCCACGTAATGCCATCATTAAATTAAATAAGCCCAATAGTTGGCTGTATTTTCTCCTAACTACCACACCCATCCACGTGCAATGTGAAAACAACGTAACGACGCATCTTCTTAGTGGTCAGGGGGTCCTGACCGTTACTCAGCCTTGTAGCCTGCAATTAAATGAACTTCTGATCCCGCACCAAACAGAAAGTTCTCAAGATTTCGTAATGCAACACCCACCGTTTTTCCCGGAATTCGATACTCACCTATTTAACCTCGACCTCTCAGCTCTTGCAGTTAGACATACTAATGCATCATTGCATTTAGCCCCACATACGGATGAAGATAAAATCTTCCAAAGCAATACTCATTCCCTTACAGAAATCTATTCCAAGCTAGATCAGATCAAAATCAAGGAAACTAGCCAAACCCACATCCAACTAACCAAACTCTCTACTTCCATTGTAGTACTCCTTATTCTAGGTATTGGAGCATATCTGATTATTCGAATTGTATTATATCGATGTCGTAAACCATCCAAAGCACTCAACCCACATTCAGAAGATAGCAAAACAGAAAAACCTCTTACTTCCCATGTTACTCTTAATCTCAACGGGCAGCCAGCAGTAACAGAAACTAACCCAGTAGTCCAAAACAGTGAAAAAATAAACCCACCAACGCCACCAACAACACTCCCATTATTTCCTACAGTTCGTTCGTTTCAATTAGTGTAAAATACTTAAAGAAACAGAAAACAAGCCTCAAAGGCAAGGTTGCATACCCTCATTATCTTTAAAACTATCCCTTATGGCAATTCAAATAGCTTAAAATAAATAAAAGTTAAGAGGAAAAAATGCTCATAAGTTTTCCATCCATTTTCGCTCATACTCGTCTGTCCATAATCGCGTAACGCGACTGTCTCGGACAGCAGTATTCATTAAACTGAATGATAGCAAATTCTCACCCAGCTCCAGACAATAAGTTCTGTAATTATCGAACAGTCACGAGCTACCTATCTTGATAGAAAGCTTTCCTTCGGCTCCAAGCTTATTGGCCCACGAATACGAACAACTGTGGGCGATCGTGGAAATATTGATCAACATTACGACTAACCAAACCCTAATTCTATATGTACAGATTAACAAAACTATTCCCAACGAAATACGAACTGAAAACATACCAATCAGAATCAGGAAAGATTCATTCCCTGCTAATATGTATATTAACAAAGTAATTGCAAAGTACATAACCAAAAGCTTATTTAGCAAGCTTTTCGTCATAGTCTGGAAATTTAATTAAGAAGAAAAATGGTACAAATGAAGGATTTTTTCTTTCAAATTGTAATAAACCTTAATAAATGCGTAAGAAAATAAAGTAAGTAGACAAGTAAAAAATAAGTAAAACTACAAAAATTGTTTTCTTATGTTTGGAAACATTATTGTAGCTACCAACCATCAATAAAACTAAATTCCGAAAACGAAATACAAACAAAAATTGGTGTAGCAAAGCTAATGAACTTTATACATAATACATTGAAAGAAATCTGAATAAAGATAAAAGCAAATGAATGTAACAATAAACGGAATAGTACGAAACGAAGCTAAAAAGAAGTTGTATAATATAAATAAAACATAGTAGTAAACGTGCTAAAACAAAGCCTTTCATATAATTGTATAAAAAACAAAAAATTATAGAAAGACAAAAATTATAGAGAGACAAAAACAAAAATTATGAAAAGACAAATAACCGGAGCGGTATATATTTGTGAAATAGTTATATCTCCATATGCACTATCATCCTTAATATACAAGCAAAGTAATAAAGCAAAAAAAAATAAATACATACTAAAATATTAAAGGAAAGCCTTTCATGTAAATTAAAACACAAATAAGCAATGGAATATGTTTGTGAAATTAGTGATCTTCATATGCATTACCATTTTAGTAAAACAAGCTAATTATTATTGAGTTATCTCTTGTGTAATTAATGTAATGCTGCTTAAACAAGGCTTGTCACCTTTTTACCATACTGATATAATTCATCCTAGATGATACTGCAATATTACGCAGATTTTACTTCAGTACAATATTTGTTTTTATAAAAGTAATGCTAACCCCCTATTTACAATTCAATACCAATGCAAAATATATAAAAAAAAAAAAAAAAAAACTTTCATAGATAACATAGTCTACCCCGCAGTGTCTTGTATTAAATGTGAATATTTTCAAGGAAAATAATACAAGGAATTAACAAAAACATAATTAAAATGATAATTTTAGAAATCATATGAATATATGCATTAAATCAATTTTATATTAAACAATAGATAATAAACACTCAGCATTAAATTTCTATTTTACAATTAAATTTGTATGTTTATCGATAAAAATTCAATTTTACTAAAAAATATTTTCATTTACGTGATAATTGGTGATGATACGGATAAATAATGTCAGAAAAATGTGCTTAATATTTCCTTCTTTACACTTCCCTTTTTTTTTTATGTCATTTTTATAGTAGAATCATTTAGACAAAACTTAGAAAATCGAACAATTCAATTAAATGAAGAAAAGGATTAGATGTAATATTAAAATTAGTTATCTTCATATGCATTATCATTTTAGTAAAACAAAAGAAAGAAATAAAAACAAAAGAGAAGAAAAGAAAAAGAAACTCATTATTGTAAATAAGTTATTGCAATACAACAAGACAATGTATTAAGTAAAGAACAAAAACATACTGATACAAATATTAAGTAGTCCAAATATAAATAAAATTCTATCGAAACTAGTTGCTGTTTTTATCTCCCGCTAAAAACAAGCTATAATGCCATTAAAAAATTATGTAGAGTAAAGAAATAAAAAGTTCTCTTTTAAAAATGTTTAATACAAAATAATAGTTTGGAAATGTCAAACAAAACATGAAAATATTCCTCTATCTCCTTAAAATTTAATGATTACATAAAAAAAAAAACAACAGAAAATTAAAATACTTGTAAATGAAAGTGAAAATAATTGCTTACAATCAAAATGTAAGACATATTAATTAAAATTAAATATTGGAATCAAACGGAATGTATTATTAATAATGTTAAGCTACATATGAGAGCCATGAAAGAACCTTATTGAAACAAGCAAATATCTCTCGTTTACCTTTTCAACTATCAGTTATCAATTTAAAGAGATCAGGAGCTTAGCCACTAAAATAACGAAATCAGAAATATTTTTGTCACGATTAGGCTCTTCAAGCCACTCGTGAACTTTTTTTTCGGGGGAAGGAATGTTGTGGTGAACCGCACCAACCTCGAGACATTAGGCTCGGCCAATGTCTCGAGCATTACTAACGCTTCACACATTGGTTCGCGTAAGTATACTGCATCATGCGCAAAGGTTTGAGAAGTAAGTGTATGCGTGAGTATGTCATATACTTCGTGCTCGTCCACTTAGCTTGGCATTGACCAACCCACAAATCTGTGGTAAATGGAAATAATACACATAAAAAATCACTTCTCGAAAAGCTTAAGCATTGTTGCTAGTCACCGATAGATGGCCAGGTGAAAATTTCCCATAACAATCCACTGACCTAATTTACTATTAATTAATCGTTATTTTAGTTGACTAAGCAAAGAGGTAAATGCACCCAATATGTAATGCAAATGAATGAGAACGAAGGTAAACTGGAGGTAAGCATTATTTTTGTATAAATATTCATGGCCATCAACAAACGAAACACTCTTGATACTACGCTTGTCCTACTCAAGGCCTTTGCCCGAGTAGAATTGTCTCAAGGCATTTAGCCCGAGGCTGACAGATTCGAGAGTGTACCAGCCAGGATCCAGGTAGCCGGACGGAAATCGCCCTACGCGCATCAACCAGCTATTTTGGCAGCTCAACCCAGACAGCGTTAATTGCCCTGCTCAAGGCATTTGCCCGAGCAGTAGTTTCCCGAAGGCATTTCGCCCAGGGACGAGCAAATTTACGGGGTACCGATCCAGCGATAGCGCGGACATAGCAATTCGCGCCAAATCGTCATCCACAACGAATGTAATAGTTCGCAACGCCAGCAGCCACCACGACCGACACGCATCACCAGCAGACCCACTGGCACCAAACATTAGCATCGTGTGGACGTAACAATTGGGGCAAATCACCATCCGCAACGAAGGTACTAGCTCGCATCGCCAACAGCCACCACGACCGGCACGCATCGCCAGCAGACCCACCGGCACCACACATTAGCATCGTGTGGACGTAACAATTGGGCCAAATCGCCATCCGCAACGAAGGTACTAGCTCGCATTGCCAACAGCCACCACGACCGGCACGCATCGCCAGCAGACCCACCGGCACCACACATTAGCATCGCGTGGACGTAACAATTGGGCCAAACTACCATCCGCAACGAATTTACCAGCTCGTACCACCAGCAACCGCCACAACCGACATACGTGGGCGGCGACTGGACGACCACCACCAGCAGCCTGTGATGACGACACAACCCCGTCCGACGCTCGAAGAAGCAATTGCTGCGACGCCCAGAGCGGGTCCGAGACCAATCACAATCGACGAGTACCGGGCACGCTTAATCAAGCGGCTCGATACGACGGTCGACGCGCCGGAAGAAAAGCGGCCTAGAGGTGGACGTATTGTCGAGTTCCGCCACAAGTGCAGTGACCTGCGCCGGTTGGCACGTCTTGCGGTGACCAAAGCGGAGCGGGAGGCATTTCGAGCAGAACTCAAAGCATTGGAGTCGGATTTCAAGGCAGAGCAGCGCCGTAAAAAATTACAAATGAGAAATTGTGTTTGTTAGATGAATAAATTTAGTTGATGGAGGAAACGTGTATTTTATTGGGAAAACTTTAGAGTGGAGTAGTGTGAAGCTTACAGGTATTCCAGAGCAAACGAGTGGATACGCGTACGCACCAAATAAATACAAGTGGGTATTTTGGTGCTACGTCCAGCGAAACTCGCCCCAGGTTGGTTAGGCCTCCGGAATAGTCCTAACACCTCCTGGAATGACAGGCAACGACCCTGATTGAATATGGACTACGCTTTGGACAACGAACTGGAATTTATGCTTTGGGCTGGCGGATGTGATAGTTTGGACCTAGTTGCTTTGCACAGTAGCATAAAGGTGACAGACGTCTGCGAATGGCTCCAATTCAACTCTCATACCATCTAAGTCCCGGTAAAATCTTGACAGGCCTCGGAGTACGTTCAAAGTTCACACCACTGGGTTGGTGGTGTAGGTTCGGTCCCAATTAGTGCTGGCCTGACTCTGAGCACTTGTCCCCATAAGGGCTTGTATCAACACTCGTATGGCCTCGCTGCTCTGCAAAGATAACCATGAGACCAAAAAGGTGACTTCACACACGAACGGAGATAGCGGCTCGAAGGGGGACCCAATAAAACTGGAGCAACCAAAAACATAAAAAAGATCCAAAATCCAAATAAGAAATAAAAAATAATAACGACCACCAGTAAAACTCAATATAAGAATGGCGTCTAGCCCAATCGAAGGAGATCGGGATAGAAGAAGGAAGGAAGAGGCACTTGACTAGCGTTGAGCATCAGACCACGGGTTATAGACAGTGCTTACAAAGGGGGCGAAGAAAGCCGCAAAGAAACTTGTTCAAAAAGTGCGACAAAGTAAAGTTACAATAAACAGGAGAGAAAGAAGCCTCGACGCAGACCCAGCGGCAGGCACTGCTCGTAAAACCCCAAGATAGCTTATCTCGCGCGAAGGTGCTGCGGGGTATCAGGGGAAAGGTAAGGACCAAAGACACTAACACAACCATTACAGCAGTACAACCAACGTGGTTGGGTCAAATACTTGTCGAATTCGAAGCTAACGCAGACAATTAAGAAGCATTCTGTGACGCAGTAAAGAAAGTCCTCGGCAAAAGCGCAACCATAACCTCGCTCAAACCGATGGCAACGATCGAAACAAGAGACATTAACTGCGTCACGGATCTCGCCGAGGTAGTAGAGGCCATCAAAAGGGAGTTGCTTAGCGTGAGAAAGATCAAAGTGAGACTAACACAAGAAAACCATAGGGGTCAACGCATTGCCATAGTTGACTTGACCGAAAAGGACGCCGCACAATTTCTGAATAAGGGCAAAGCACAAATAGGGTGGGTCTCATTAGGATACGGCAAAGGGCAATGCCTCTTCGATGTTTCAAATGCCTTGGCTATGGTCAGTCCCCACAAGTACACAAAGGACCCTATAGGTGAGATGGGACGTAAAAGAAAAGAGTGTACGAAGGAGGCACACTGTCTTCTTTGCAAGGATGCTGATCCGAGACCTGATTTTGGAAACGTCTTGGGATCAGGAAAATGCTGGATTTTCCAGGAAGCCCTAGCCAAGGCAAAATTACACCTTCAATGACCCGCGCCCTGCAGCTAATTCTGCATCGCAGTTCAACCACTAAATATCTGCTTGAACAGTTTGTGAGGGACATATAAGCGTACTTTTTGCTGCTGAGTGAGCAACACCATGATAAAAGTTCTGCATCATAGTATCCTAATGAAACTGGTACTGCCGCCATCTGGGTTCAAAATAGTGATTTACAGGTGGAGAGCTGAGGATATGGGGATGGTTCCGTGTGGGTTCAGTGCTCAGGGACCACCTTCTTTAGTGTGTACCTAACGCCGAACGAATCGATATAATCTTTCCAAGCCAAGCTTGATGCTTTGGAGGGCGCTGTCTCGAATGCAGAGGGCAACGTACTCATTAGGGGAGACTTCAACGCTAAAGCAATCGAATAGGGCATGCTTTAAACAGATCCGCGGGGAAAGCGAATCCTAGAAATGGCAGCCAGGACGGGGCTCGTCGTACTAAGCACCAGAAATACGCCAACCTTCCACTGTATGGGCTGTGAAGGAACCATACTGGACGTGATATTTGCCGCGGAGTCCTTAGAAAGGAGGATACACAACTGGAAAGGGTTAGGGGACTACTCAGTCAATGATCATAAGTATATTCTGCTTGAGATAAGCGATGTTGTCTCCCAACGTCCATACTCTCAACTTTCTAGAATTTGATAGAACATCGGAAGGATGGACGCCAAGAGGTTCGTCGGGATTCTAACAGCAGGTGCACCGCTGCAGGGAGAACCAGAGGGGATGGAAGAACTGGCAGTTCAAGACGTGGTGAACTCAGCTTTGAGTATCATCACGACTGCTTGCAAAGCTTCTATGTCCCGTCGGAAACCCCGACACGACAAGCCCCCAGTGTACTGGTGGACAACTGAAATCCCCGAAAAACGAAGGGAGTTTCACAAGCCCCAACATGAGGCCCAACGGGCGTGAAACCGTGACGAGGCAAGCAACCGCGCAGCATCATAAAAGTCAGCCAGGAAATGCCTTCGCAAACTGATCAACAACAGCAAGGCTCGTTGCTGGCAAGACCTAGTGGACAATGTGAACAAGGACCCGTGAAGCCTTGGCTACAAGCTGGTCATGTGGAAGCTTGGTGGCCTACAGAAACCTTGTATGCATGATGCGGAAAAGATGGACGAGATAGTGCGGGCACTCTTTCCTGCCCATCCCGTCCGTGCTGACGCTGTCCATGGTGAAACAGCAGTTGTGTGTCCACTCTTCACACAGGCGGAGCTGGAAGAGGCAGTCCTTTCGTTGAAAGTGAGGAAAGCTCCAGGTCCAGATGGTGTTCCGACCGAGGTGTTGCTTCTTGTCTATCAACATTGTCCTGACTTGCTGCTTAGCACATTCAACGCTGGCCTACGGGATGGGGTTTTTCCCGGTACGATGGAAGGTGGCGAGGCTCGTGCTGACCAGCAAGAGGAAGGGAAATCATGAATCGCCGTCTGCATACCGCCCATTATGCATGCTTGATACGGCTGGGAAAGTGCTCGAAAAACTCATCAAGGGAAGAATCACTGACGTGATTTGTCCTGCTGGGGACCTATCTCCTCGGCAGTATGGCTTTTGAGCAGGACATTCTACCATTGATGCCATTGCAGAGGTATTGAACGCAGTCTAAAAGGCAGAGGCATAGAGTCGCACCAAACGACGGTTGGTGACACTCGACGTCAGGAACGCCTTCAACTCCGCAAGATGGGTGGATATTCTGGATCCGCTGGAAAACTCTTTTCAAGTTCCAGGATATCTAATGCAGCTTTTGAGAAACTACCTAAAGCCTGCTCTACGACACGACACAGGGCCAACGAAGGATGGAAATTACATCGGGTGTTGTCCAGGGATCTATCCTTAGACAACACCTGTGGAACGTGTCTTACGACGGGCTACTGAGGCTAGAGATGCCAGATGAGTCACGCTTGGTCAGCTATGCGGATGATGTTGTAGCTCTGGTCGCTGGGCGCACCGTTGAAAAGGCGCAACATAGGCAAGGTATGCTAATGTGCCGAGTAAGGGGCTCGATGACTGCTCTTGGGTTCAGTTTAGCACTGGAGAAAACCGAAGTGATCATCTTGACAAAAAAGAGAATCTCTAGAGTAAGGATGATCAGTGTTAGAGACATTCGAATCGAATCGAAGCCATCGGTGAAGTACCTGGGGCTACTGATTGACTCGAAGATGAGCTTTTCTGAGCAAATCAGGACAACGGCTGAGAAGGCTGCTTCAGGAGTATCGGCTCTGAGTCGACTTATGGCCAACGTAGGGGGACCCAGCCCGTCGAGAAGATGCATCTTGATGAGTACTGTAAAGTCAGTGCTACTGTACGGAGCAGAGGTATGGGGCAACGCTCTCAGTGAGTAGGTTTACCGAAAACGTTTGGCACAGGTACAGAGAAGAGGATTGCATCTTCGTATCTGACCGTCTCTGATTTGGCGGTGAAAGTCATTGCAGGCGTGGTACCTGTTGCCCTC
Organism: Odontomyia ornata; assembly: GCA_963969285.1. NCBI lineage: Eukaryota > Metazoa > Arthropoda > Insecta > Diptera > Stratiomyidae > Odontomyia > Odontomyia ornata. Next base: position 264,620,362 of record OZ017738.1, on the reverse strand, counting down.
ATTGCTAGAGAGCGCCGCGCTATTTATCTGCGTCAGAAACGAGGATGCAAGGGAGATGATTGTCCGTGAAGAGAGACAGCGCTCGCTCAATAATTGGCAGCAGTCTTGGGTGAATTGCACGAAGGAAAGGAGGACTGCACGCCTCATCTCGGATGTGAGATAATGGCCAAATTGAAAGCATGGTGAGACTGACTTCTTTCTGACCCAGCTTTTGAGCGGGCATGGGTGTTTTCAGTCTTACCTGCACAAGATTGGTGAGTCATGGTTCCCCAATTGTCGGTATTGCCTAGGAGAGGATGATAATGCCTGCCACACATTTTTTGCGTGCATAAAATGGGACAGGCTGCGAAGAGCCTGCTACAGGGAGGCGAGAGAGCTCACCCCGGGTAAAATAGTTGCGGTGATGCTCGAATCGGTTGACAAATGGAACCAGGATGCACATTATGTTCGGGTGGTTCTAATGTATAAAGGGGATCCACAGCAGCCGGGGGCGTTGAGGCTGGGGCAGCGCTTGTCCGTCACTTTTTGTTCCCCTTTCTCCTCCCACTAGAAGAGCAACCTCCCAGCTTGAAGGCACCTCACGGCGTAACAAAACGAGACCTGATCCGAAGCATGGATTAACCGTGAAGACTATAAACCAAAAAGGACCCCAGGGTTCATTAAAATGACAAAGCAGTAAAATTGAAACACGAACGTAGATTTCTTGAAAGTCAAGTTGAAAAAATACGCTACAGCAATATAAAAAGATATTTTTAATGGCAATACTACGCATTTTACAGAAATTTCAGAGTAGCGACGAACAAAAAAAAAGGCATGCTAAGCGTAGACACAGAAAATGACATTTTAGCTTCCCAATTTCGGTTAGATTTCACTAGGCGCAATATTAAAACACTAAGAAATGAAAAATGAAATGTCGTACAGTTCTATTTAAAGCTTATAGTAGAACGCAGGGAAAATGCCAGTTCCCAAAATTGACCCAAAGTTTGTGGAATGGACACTTTTTCATCTCACGTCTTCTGAATTTAGGCTATGAACCTATTGAAAGTTGGACGTGAACCATAAATATTTTCAACTTTGATATCTTTATAATACCAATTTATATTAATCCAAATCGTTGGGCCATCAGCATTAAGCATAAAATTGATTTAAAAAACACCCTGCAATGAGAAAACGGTAGTGATTGTAGCGTTTTTAGTTTTATATTGCAGGAAGCATTTCTATCAGCAGAAAGCATTTATGCAAGAATATATCTTATACATCTGGAACGAAATGACACTCGAAATTATTCAGCGATAAATATTACTCCGATATTATGGTTTTATCTTATTTTCAGCATTTAGCAGTAATAATCCACATTAAATTTGAATATTCAACTATTCTCTTACAACTATTTCTAACATTTGTGGCAATACTGTTTCTCTTAGTGATCCCAACCAACAGATAGTTGACCATACAAAGAATTGAAAACTCTTGAAGATTCATGCAAATCCAAATTAACGAATTGAAATTAAACGCGAAATACTTACAAGGCTAAAATAGAGGCCTAATATTAATCGCCTGCATACCGTCCGTGATGCATGCTAGACACTGATGCGAAAGTGCTAGAGAAAATCTTCAAAGGAAGACTCACTGATGTGATTCGTGCTACTGGGGACCTATTTCTTTGACACCACAGCTTTAGAGCAGGACGTTGCACCATTGATGCGATTGCAGAAGTAGTGAGTGCGATCCAAAAGGAGGAGCCGTATAGCTGCATTGAGCAACGGATCGTCCCGTTGGTGACTTTCCACGTTAGGAACGCTTTCAACTCCGCTGGGTAGGAGGATATTCTGGATAAGCTGAAGAGCCTTTTCAAGTTCCAGAATATCTAATGCGGCTTCTGAAGAACTACCTGTAAGACCAAAGCCTGCTTTGCACACAACATAGGGCCAAATTAGGATGGAAGTTACATCAAGCCAGGCGTCTATACTTACTCCAGACTTGTGAAACGTGTCTTACGATGAACTAACCCAGCCCATCAAAAAATCCCTCTTAATGGGTGCTATAAGGCCATTGCTACTGAACGGAGCAGAAATGTGGGGCAACGCTCTCGATAAGGAGGTATAACGAAAACGCATGGCACAGGTACCGAGAAGAGGAGCACTGAAGATTGCATCTTCTTATACAACAGTCTCTGATTCGGTGGTGAGAGCTATTGCAGGCGTGATATCTGTTACCCTCCTTGTTAGAGAGTGCCGCGCTATTTACCTGCGTCAATACGAGGACACAAGGGAGATGGTTTTCGACGAGGAGAGCCAGCGCACACTCAGGAGTCTTGAGTGAACTCCACGAAGGGAAGGAGAACTTCACATCTCATCCCGGATATGAGACCGTCGCCAAATCGAAGACATGGTCAGACTGACTTATATCTGACCCAGTTTTTGAACCAATATAGGTGTTTTCAGTCTTACCTGCACATGACTGGTAAATCAAAGTTACTTGATTGTCGGTTTTGCCCAGGAGAGGAAGGAAGACGATTTCTGTCACACATTTTTGCGTACGGAAAATAGAGCGGGTAGTTATATGACCACTACAGAGAGACGGTAGGGTTCACTGTGGATAGGATAGTCATAGTTATGCGTGGATCTGTTGACAAATGGAACCATATGGCACATTATGGTCAGGTAGTCCTAAAAGATAAAAGGGGCTTACAGCAGCCGTTGACGTCGGGGCTAGAGGATTGCTTACCTGGCAATTCCTATTCCCCCTCCCCTTCTGCTAGAGAAGGGATTCCCCAGTTTGAAGGTGCCTCATGGCGTAACGCAGCGAGACCTGGTCAGAAGTAATGTGTCAAACGGTTCCAGGCTGGGTTCTCGGGTTGACGGGAGAGGTGTTTGGTAAGTAGTCCAGTTGCTTGCAAACATGAAAGTCCCACACTTTGTGCATAAGTGACATGCACTACTCAACGATGAAAAAAAGCATTGAGCAAACTTCAGCATTTAACGTCTAAAACCAAAAAAGTTAACCATCACACAAAAGACCTTAAAAAAACTGATTAACCTAGTCGGTAATGCACAATATATCCTTTTTGGAACTATGGACGATCAAGTTGGGAAGAATGTTGACGAACATCTGAAGATAATTGAGATGAACAATCAAAGCCTAATCGAAAACTTAAACCAGCAAATTGAAATTAACAAAATCTTAGCAAAAGTAATAAAACATTTGGAAACATTTTAACTAGAGACCGACTTATAATTAAAAATTGATTATTACGTATTCTGAACAACTGTTAAGAAAATAATTTATATTATGATCAAATATTCAAAATTAAATTCCATAAAAACAGAGTAGAGGACATTCAATATAATATTGTATTCACAAGATACGGCACATTGCAAATCAACATTCTCTCTGACGAAGAAATTAAAACGCTCAACATAGATAAAAACAAATTGCAATTAGTAGAAGTGAAGTCTTCAAATTTCATGAAAATGTTCCCATATAATTATTTAATCAAAAAACAAAACACAGAAGTACTTCAAATTGACAACGCGACAATTGTAATCAAAAACGCTTAAAATCTAATTATAAATCAAACATACGAACCTAGGAATTTTTTTTTATAACATAAGAAAGTCGACTTCAAAATTCCCCGTCACTTTTGTGATGGTGCGCATTTTGTAAGTTTTTATGTTGATATGGAGAAATTGATTTGGCACCGCTTCCATAAAATTTATTTCATCTTTAGGGCATTTTGAAGGCGGTTTTCTTTCTTTGCGAAAAGTTTTTTTTATTATACACTTTCGTGAACTCCACAACCAATCTCAATAAATTTTCTTAAAAAGATCCTCCATAAGCGTATCACTCGTCTACGTTTATTCGATACCCATCGCCTCTGTTTTAGGTGAATTATGGCATTTACTTTTCATGAAATCTTCATAAAAATGATTTTCTATAGTTAAATGAAACTCGATTATGTATTTCCGTGTTCATCTTTAAAGTTTCGATCCGTTATAGAAGGAAAAATATCCTCATTTAGCTCGTGATCCTCGTCGGTCGTTAGTATGGAAATCATTAATTTTAGATTTCTGGGCATATATGAGTAATATACTTGTAGAATATTAACTACTCGTAGAAAGTAAGGAACCAATTTTAAACTGGCGATTAACTCTAAAATTTGCAATCACTCAATCCTTAATATTACTTCGGGGAATTTAATGAGTCCTATGTGTAACATTTACGTCTAAAGACGTAAGAGGGATCTTTTAATAAGTTCATCATTGAGCGAAGAATGAATTCAAAAGAGAAAAGCATCCTGAAATTTTCCCCAATGAAGTTGCTCTAAATCATGTTGAATTGTATTTATACTGCATTTAGAAATAATTTATGAGTTATTTCCGGCAAAAATGATTGTCTAAAGGGTGCAGTTTATGCAGAAAATTTAATGTTACCGATCATTTTTATTATCCGTCACCAAGAAGTCGTTGTCTCCAACAAATCCTTGAAGATTGCAAAATAATTGGTGTTTTTCGTATGAAAGATAATTAGAATTCAATTTCTCGACATGTATGTATAATATTGAGCTGTTAATATCTACAAAGTCCTTGAAAGGATTACCGTCAGTTACGCGGAAAAAGCGGGGTGAAAGTCGGAAATTTTTTTGTTTTTAATGGTAAAAATCCTTTGCCGTTAATTGATTTTTTTGTCCATTAAATGGTACCTAAAAGGAAGAAAGACGTATCATTTGCACAAAAACAGAACTCTCCTATCTATCTCCGTTCAAAAGGAATGCGTAAAAATATTTACATAAAAACAGGCAACAACAAAAAAATAAACTTGATGAATTGATAATCTTCTTTCCTTTGGGATTCGGTTGATAATTAAATGTGACAGTAAACGTTAATATGCATTACATTTATTGTTCAGTTGACGATTTTAATCATTATTTTTCAAACACAATGGATCTTACATCCTAATTTAAATAATGTAAATTTTACAGATAAATTACCAAAATAATTCAAATACAGAATAAAATCGAAATGGTACAATTCAGTAAAATCACAATTTTTTAGCTTTTATGTAAGTTTAAGCATTATTTTGTTCACATTGACATTTATATCAATATAGTATTGTATTTCCTAAAACAAAGAAAAAGTAAAACTGTCAAATTGAAAGTAGAATTCAGGAAAATTCAAAGTCAGAGGAGGGACAAGTCACATATACGAGAGCACACGCCTATCGGGGTCTACATACTTTTCCCGAAATTGTGGAGGTGAATTTTCTGATCGGGAGGAGTTGAGTGGTAACGTGGGTGGACACGAAACTATTTGGTGCGGATATTTGTAGTTGAATTGTCGTAGTGGAAATATGAATAAAAGTGATATGAGGAAACTAATTTATGTTATTTGCCAATGAAAAATAAAATTAAATGATTCAAGACAATTATACATCTTCCATCGATATTTTATGCTGGGTAGGAAATGATTTCTGAAATATGCATGAAAGGATTGTTTTCAGCAATAGATCCCACAATACCAAGTTATGCACTAAACCAGTCGTTCATTAGCCAAATCATCTGAACTTGGAAGGGTAGTGCATTATAATTCAAAGATACCCGATGAAATAAAGTTTTGGACTAATCGTATACATAAATGAATTTTTGGCAACCAAAAATAATCAAAGCATTACATCAACGAACAAAAAATCGGTGATTTTGAAAACATCGTTGGTCCAAACGATGTATATACTGTCAAATTGGGCAATTTCGGTCCATGCAACAAATTTTAATTTTAACGGTTATGATCGATCAAAGCCATTCCTCAAATTGAACAAAATTATCGATTGGGTGCCCGAATATTTTGATGATGTGAACGATTTGCCATCTGCCTACATCAAATCTGTTGCACCTGCTGAGAGCAAACAAGTTTGCGACCTAGATTCCTCGACCATTGTTGTCCATACCGACCTCTAGTGGCGATTCTATTCGTTTGTCACTCCCTCAACCAAATGATCCACGTAGAATGCTGCACACGCGCTAAGAACATCATCTACGATGGAAGTCAAGGTTCCGTGTTGTTTGAAGTTTTGATCGATTAGTCCAAGCCTTTAATACCACACCACATTCGTACGGTTAGAGAACATGTTTTTCTTCAAGGTTTCTATTTTGAAAAAAAACAAGGTGGGTCGACAGATCTACGCTCAGGTCAAAGCGTTTTGTACCCAACTTCTCAGAAATGCAGTCACCAGCAATGAATAAAATCAAGAAAAATGTAAAGAGATGTGCACGTTTGAAAAAATCCATTGATTTTCTATTTTCAATGGTCGCCATTTTGTTGCAAACCTACAAAAACTATGAATTCCCAAAAAATTAATGTTATTGACCTTATTTGAAAATTTCAAGAAGATGAAATTAAAACGGCAGTGACTGGTTCAATGGAATTTCCATAAAATACCCAAAACATGTGTTATTGTTGTTGTAATTGAAGAAAGTTCAAATGGCTATAACTTCCGTGTATATCATTCGATTTGCATCAAACTTACGAAGTTTAAGGACCTTTTGCAGGACTACTTGAATTTCGTGTAGTTTAAGGGTACTTGTACGATTTTATTTTGGAAAGTACAAAACTCGAATATCATACTATTATTAACAAAGCTGAGCGAATTTTGACTTCTAAGGTATTTGTTGTTGTACTCACAAACAACTACCTCAATATTTTTTCAGATTTCCGGGATCAAACGTGTCCGATTGTGAGGGGGAGGGGACACAAATTGTTCGTGTATTTCTTCTCCCTGTGCGCCCCTCGAAGCAAAAAGTGTCATATGAAGACCTGTTTTGAAAAGTTCTTATCAAGACCCATATCGGCTACCTATGATGAAATTTTTTTTTGGCGGCCATTCCCCTATATGGGGAGACCTCCCTTAAATACTTTAATTTTTTTTTTGTAGTTGAACTTTGAAGAGAGCACTTTACACCTGCATACAAGATTTGATGTTTCTAGCCTAAGTAGTTTGCGAAAAAAGTGCTGTGACACACGGACGGACGCGATTTTAGTAGGGTTTTTGAAGAATTATTTTAGAAAATCCTGAAATCAAATTGATTTCAATTAATACGCTACATTTGTGAGTGCTGCCGATTCAATTTTAATGCAATTACAATAAATGACAATAACAAGTGCGAAGAAGAAGAGAGAAAAACGTTAGGTGCAACAAATCAAAACATCACAAGAATATTCAAATATTAATCTGACTACAAGTGGAATGGAAAACACAATATTTTGCTAATTAATTTTAGTTTCTAAATTTTTTCTTATTTTTTTTTTGTTGTATTTATAATCTCCTAATAAAATATGAATCATATTTAAAAAAAAAATCATGTTGAAATATAAAACTCGGGACTCTGAACTGGATATTCCTTCGTTAGGAAAGCTAAGCATAAAGCCTTTTATTCCTTACTCGGATTAATGTTTTTTTTCAGTTTTTAATCAAACCGTATTTTTATTGAATTAAATCTCGCCACTTCGATAGAACTCAATGGTACTCAAGCCCAAAGTATATGAAAATAAACTCTTGCCTTTCAGTACCTAGAGACTTTCCCACAGAACGGAAGCGAAAGGTTAGTATCCCGACGACTGAACAGGGTTCGTTGTAATCCGAGACTTATGAGTTTGGTTCAGCTATGCGGTGCCTTAACTTGTGGTTTAGCCATTTTTATGTGACATAAACTATTTCGGGTCGAATCAGAGTCGCCATTAAATATGGTGGGTGCAGTGTTAAGAAAGCCATCCATCTACAAACACATCCAACATATTTTGCAACAAGAACATATACAAACGAGTAGAGCCAATCAATTATATTCCCTATCCCCAAAAAGGCCGCAAACTACAGTGTAAAAAGTATAGAGGCATTTTAATCTTCGGATGACATACAAAAAATTTTACAAATTTGGGATCAACTGTTTAGAGTCAAGCTGGTGCTTGAAAAATGCTTGCAGTTCAACATACACGTACATAGAATTTTCTTTGATCTTAAGCAAGGATACGACAGTATTAATTGTCACGTACTGTAGCAAATAATGCTTTGCTCTGAAACCCCAGCCAAATTAGTTAATTTCACCAAAATGGCAATGTCGCCTGCAATCTACCAAGTTTGCATCAATAACCAACTCACCAGCGCCTTTAACGCCAATATCGGACTAAAGCATTGAGATTTACTGGCTCCATACTTATGAAATTTGGCTCTACATCTATGGGATATATCATCAGAAAACTGTCTGTTGATACAAGAGGTACGCTAATATCCAAGTGTAACTAATGGTTGCCTATGCGAATGACATCAACATTGTTTTACGGTTACTAACAACTGCCAAAGAATTTCTCCAGAACCAATAGGACTACAGATCAATGAGAATAAAATAAAATTCATGACGCAGTCCAGGAAAAATACCTCAAATACACAAAATATCACACTTGGTGAGTTCAGTATCAAAAACATGGGTAATTTCGTAGATTTAGGAGACAAAATAATGAGACTCAGTAATAAAAGTGACGAAAAATACAGCTCGTAAATAAAATATTTTATTCAGATTTGACGATCTTGAAGACCAGCTGCATACACAGGAAAACAAGGCCCCAAGCATACGAACCCATAATGAAACCTGTGCTTTGCTATGGATGTGAAACACATATCCTGACGTAAGCATATGCAAATATATTGAACGCCTTGGAGCGACGGGTCCTGCGGTGGATAATTGGAGCGAAATTAAACGGGGACAAATTATGAATTCAATTCAACCATGAGTTCTATGAAATTTTTGATGAGTTGGAGGTCCTAATTGGGCTGACCATGAGAATCGTATGGACGAACAACGTGGCCACATATTTTTCGTTTTAATGAAAAATCCATCCAAAGTAATTGGCATGAACTTTTCCCTTAAATGGAAAATAAAAATGTTTCAGATTTATGTTAAGGTTTGACATCACTGTATCTGATAAAACTTAACCATAAATAAGAAATTTGTTCAGAAGGCCACTCTACCCTGCAAGAACACCTCTAAAAACAAAGAAAAAGGGGTGAGTTCACCCAACGGCTAGCTTGTAAGTGGATGGGCGAGCCAAGGTGGCGGGATTCTTTTGCGAGGTAAAGCCATAAGTAAAGAAAGTTTATTCAGATCTTAAACAAAAATAAATTTATATATTTTTTAGAATATCAAAAGAGTGCTTACCCAGTCCTCCTCTGACGAGCGTTCGTTGTTGGAGCGGGTAAGGGCCTCTAGCTTATTTAACGCAATTATAACGAAAAATAAATCAGACAAAACATAGTATTGAGCAAGACTAAAACCTCGTGGTCAATCCGGAAAGAAAACACTCTCAACAAAGTGTTGTTAATTAAAGTCTTATTTAGATTGATCAAGCAAAAATCTCAGGTCCTAAACAGGTCAATAGGTAAAATAGTAAGAACGAATGTTCTTGTAGATCCTTCAAGATCTGGTATTGGTACAAGTTAACCTCCCGGTCATTGAATCGTACTCGGCTAACTGTTGCACTTCTGTGACCACACTGTTGTACTTCGCCGTTTTGGTAACTTTTCTTGGCTGCCTGGGATAGGCATTTCATTTGAGGAGCCGCATCCAGCATGAGCTATATTTGATCTGCACCTTCGTAGTTCACACAATTATGGCATACTGCGTCGGAAAAGTCATTTATTATTGCCCACGCGACTCGCGGAAAGACACATAAAGAACAATGCTGAGGTGTCGCTTAAAGAGATATTTATCCGACATTTAATTTCTCGGCAAGATGCATCCACAACGCTAATTTCGCTTTTCCATGATCCAAAATGTTGACTCCAGTATCCTAACTGCAGTCGGCGGGAGCGGGTAAAGTTTTCGCCGGACTTTGGGAAAAGGAAGTAACATGTGTAAACTTTTATCACTTTTATTACACTTTTGATTCTTTCCCAAAGCTACAATTAAATCACAGTGAACTTTACTGGTATCTTTTGAGTGAAAACGTTCCGAACAATGTTTCATTTATCACGGTGGCACTTTTTCAATATCAAACGAGCATGCACTTAAAAACCGTCTACGTACTATCTATCTACTTTCCTTGTCTTGCCCGCAAGATTTTTGTACTCCATAGCCTCACATGTTCACGCGAGAATAGTTTTCGACTCGAAAATCTCTTCAAAAACTGCAGACGTAGCGATTGATCCCACTAACAACCCGTCCTTTCTTTTGATGAACTCCTCCCTCTAGCTTATTAAGACACGAGACCAAATGTGAACCGCAAAAAGCGATGCAATTCTCTTTAATACCTCAATAAGACAAGCAACAAAAAGAAAGCACGTCCCTACTAAATGTCCGTAGATTCCGTGCTACAGCTGCTCAAACTCCGCCGGTACGGGATTAGGTCCAATTTTATCTCCCGTTTCACACAACTAACTCCTTTTTCTATCTATCAACTCAATTTCTTGTGATGCCGATAACAGAAGATTCGGATCCAACTGGAATCTTGCAATTCCTTCGCTAAATCGCCTAGCTATGGTGTTGCCATTATCAATGTTTTTGGTCATTGTTATTCGTATTATTTGTCAGCGATTTTCAGAACTGATTTAGAAATTCAATTTCAGGTTTATTATAACAGCTTTTCAGACTCACTGCTGTCAGTAAACTCGTGATTTTTTGCTCTCCATGTTATTGTTAGTGAATTGAAGTTTTCTTGTATGCTGATAGACTAGGGATCGAAAAATTTTTTTATCGAAAATGGTAGCGTTCATATTGGCGGGGTTTATTTCGGGTTAGTGAAAATAATAGTACTATGTTGTATGTGAAATTGTCCTGCACTTATTCCGTTGTTATTATTATGAAATCTCGTGAAGATATCATCAAAATTAATGGATAGCCACCAATTATTTACCATCGTGAATGCGATCTTATCAAAGCAACGGCTATTACTTTTTATCACATATCGACCCTGTCTACAGCATTCAATCTCTCAGCACTCAATCGGAGAAATCTGTTGAAACTGGCACTTGAGACACACCTTCTCTCCAGTTGTAGTATTCGAGCATCCCACCTAGACAAACTGCTCGAGAGACCTTCACGAAAAGAAGCAATTTCATATTATTTTTTTTCTCCCCTGCAAGCAAAAAGGCGACTGGACTACCCAATAAAGACCTCCGCTATTAACCTGAGAACCTAGCCTGGAACCATTTGACACGTTTCTTTGGGCCAGGTCTGGTTTTCCTACGCCGTGAGGTGCCTTCAAGCCGGGGGATCATTGTGTTAGAAATAAAATCAATATAGACAGTAGATTGTAGTTTACCTAAGAATTAATACAGCGCCTAAGCACGCATTTAGTTGAGGCAAAAAGTGCCGGAGTATTGCGCGTATAGAGTGCCGGAATACAGGCGTATAGAAATTAAGTATAAGGTGAGTGGCTCGATTGAGTTGTAAAGAACGACTGTATTTTTCTTATCATTCCTTAGCCTATTTATACAAAATTTTTCTGCTTGTCCTTGGGAAGCTAAAATCTAAAGTCCATAAGGAAAGCTATTACAAAAAATTCTTATGCGAAAAATGCATTGCTGAAGAAAATGTGCATCGCATAATATTCTACAAAAATTTACTCATTTAAATCTATAAAGAAAAAAATGTACACATTGGAAGTGCATCTATAACATTCTACTAGTAATATAAAGTACTCATGTGTATTCCAACTTATTCATGAAAAATATCTATTGGATTCTTCATATGGGAATCCAAATGCATGTAGCCATAAAATGAAAATCTTTTCGTTGTTTGTAAACTGAAACTCTTTAAACGAAAACGATACTTTGCTTTGAGCGCGAAGACAATGCATTGGCATAGTCAAAGTCAAGTTCAATGAAATCCGTAAACAAACATTTTTTGTTTACTATAATGTTCTGGTGCATGCCTTGTGTGTAATGTAATCTTTTTAGCAGATTCGAAATGTGTTTGGATTGGAATTAGAATTTGAATATGAATTTGAATTATAATTTGAATAGGAATTCGAATGAATTTTGAAACTCACATTTATTGCATTTGAAATTTAAATTGAATTTTGAAATGTAAATTTGAAAAGATTTCCTGTATATGCTGCACCTCGGACCTTGAAGAAAAAAAATTTTGTAAATTTTTATTGATTATTACAATATTTGCAGTGTAAGTTAGTTATTTCTTAGATATGTGTAATTGAAATTTAAATTTATCCTCGGTTTGCTGTCAGCCAATATAATTTTTTGCTTATTCTATTTCTTTTTTAATCTATCATTGTGAATCAATAAGTTTTTGTTGTGCTTCTTTATGACGGTTCTTACTCCTTGAGTTTCAACTACTTGGTATGGCCCTTCATATGGTCTATGTAATTTACTATTTCTTTGAATTTTCAAATATACCCAGTCCCCTGTTTGAACTCGTAGTGGGTTTATGTTGTCTTTATTTGCTAGTACCCTTTTTGATTTCGATTCAATTAAGATTTGATGAGACCGCGTTGTGCGTTATATAGTCTAGTTTCTGTCAGGTAGCTGTCATAGTTTTAGATGGGTGTAGAACTATTGTAGTCACTGCTGAGGCTTGATAATTAACCAAAAACTAATTCGAAGGGTGTGTAATTTGTTTAACTATAAGGTGTGGTGTTGTAAGCAAAAGTGTAGAGAAGGGTATGGCTATGCCATTCGTTACCTTTGCAAAAGGTAGGTAGGTATTCATTTAGTACTCTGTTATTTCTTTGTAGAGATCCTAATGTTTCATGGTGTATGTAGTGGATGTTTTATGTTCAATGTTCAAAGTTTTGCAGATATTTTGGAATAGCTCATTGACGTATTCAGTACCTCCATCTGTTTTGATTGTTTTAAAATGGCCGTATCTTAGGATAATGTTTTCAACTATTGCTTTTGCTACCACGTTGGCTTCTTTGGTAGGGATTGGCATGGCTTCTACAAATTTAGTAAGTTCGCATTGTGCTGTAGAGCTGTATGTGTATACCTAAATCCATTTGAAATTTGGAATGGACATACTGTATCAATAGATATGATTTCGAATGATTTCGGTGGTGTATCGGTGATTGTTAATTGTTCTTTAGTATGTCTGCTTATCATGTTTTTATTGCAAGTCCTGCATTGTTGCATTATATTTTTAACCGTTCGTTCAAACTCTCACGTATATTTTTGTTTAAGTTTTGCTATGGTTCTTGTTATACCGTTGTGACCTCCACACCTTGATTCGTGATATCGCTGATCAACCTTATTTGATCGGCTTTTTGTTCAACGTGTCTCGGGGGATTATATAGTATTAATTGTATTTTCGGTTGTCTGTTTTTATTATTTTTGCATGCTTTCTATTATACATATGGATTGACTTATTTTTATTTGTATATTTGAATATTTCATCATCTTTCGATAGCGCTATCTTCGTGATACTATTTATTGATACTTATAGTACTAGTTTCTTTGAAACCTGGCCTAAGTTAAGGATAGATTATCACTATACTTCACGATTATTATATTTTTGTCTTTTATCATCATTGTAGTTGGCAAACTTTTATTATTTTCATTTTTATTGAGCTCAAATTTTAGTATTGGCAAATTTCTTATGCCAGATATTGAAGTACCTTCCCACATTTTGAGTTGATCAGGAAGTTTTTGCCATGATCACACTGTTTGTTGGTTTTTTTAGGGTTTTGTACTAAAATACAAAACCCTATTGCAATCACGACCTGTGTCCGTCTGTCCGTCCGTCCGTCCGTCCGTCCGTCCGTCTGTCCGTCCGTCCGTCCGTCCGTCCGTCCGTCCGTCCGTCCGTCCGTCCGTCCGTCCGTCCGTCCGTTCGTCCGTCCGTCCGTCTGTATTTCACAGCACTTTTTCTCCAAAACTATAGAGGCTACAGCCATGAAACTTTGTAGAAAGGTCAGAAGTGGTGACCTCTTGAAATTTCAAGGGTGGAAAAATTTTTCAAAGGCGTTTAAGGGGGGTCTCCCCATATAGGGAGGTGACCCCTCAAAAAAAAATTTTCACCATTGGTAGTCGAGTAGGGTGTCATTGGTAAGGTCTCAATGAGATCTTTTCAAAACAAGTCTTAAAATTGTCTTATAAGTACAGAGGGGGGCAGGGGAAGGGGAAATGTACGAACTTTTCGCGTACCCCCCCTCGCGATTGGACACCTTCCATCCGAAAAATCTGAAAAAAATCATGAATGTAGGCCTTTATGAGTACAACAACAACAAATACATGAGAAGTCGAAATTCACTCAACTTTGTTAGTAATAGTATGATTTATCGATTTTATGTTTTCTTGAATAAAATCTAAACAGTACCCTTAAACTCAATAAAATTTAGTAAAAAGATGACTATTTATAAGATTGATCTTTTTTGAAAGTTTCATAAAGATCGAATAGTATTTACCGAAGTTATAGCGATTTGAATTTTCGTGCATTACTATGGAGCAATATGCCCTGTATTACTAAGAAAACATATTGCTATGGAGCCATATGCGCTTTTTACCGACTTAGACACTACAGCTTTGCTAGAATTTGCATGAAAATTTCAGGAGTGATAGGTATCATGAAGATGAGTACATACAATTGAAACAAGTCGAAGAGGCAGGAGAGAGCTCCTAGCAAAAGGGCTTTGTAACCATTCTAGGATTCGAAAAAATAGGCCATGAATCGATGATTACAGTACAGAGGAGTGGCCCCTGAAAAAAAATTTCATGAAAGGTAGCCGATATGAGTATCAACTGAAAGTTCTCTATGAGAGCTTTTCAAAACAGTTCTTAAACTGACAGTTTTTGCTTCAGTGGGAGCACAGGGGGGGAAATACATGAAAAATGTGTTTCCTCCCTCACACCAGTGATCTAAAAAATCTGAAAAAAATATCAAAGGAGATATTTATGGGTATAACTATAACAAATACCTCAGAAGTCAAAATTCGTTCAACTTTGTTAATAATAGTATGATCCTCGAATTTCATATTTTCTCCATGTCTTTGACATGTTTCTTGATTTTATTCGTTGCTGGTTACGGCATTTTGTAAGTTGAGTACAAAACCCTTCTGACATGAGCTTAGGTCTGTCTACCCAACTTGTTTTGTTTTGCTACGTGTTATGACGTTGATTGTTTTAGGTATCATTTCTTTTAAATCATTAGAATTTATTTTTATACGCAATTGAGCATCTGCATTAGTGTTTATTTTGCCTTGTTTATATATAATTACATAATCATAGTCCATCAGATCTATGTAGATTCTAGTTAGTTTAGACGAGGGGTTGCGATTTACAAATAAGGATACTAAGGGTCGGTGGTCTGTAACGACCGTTAATTTTTTTCCATACAGATAGGGGTTTTGCAATAGCTGCGAAATTTTGAACGACTCGTCTCTTGTAATAACAAAAGGCGACAAAACGTCTTACGTCATCTGCATTTTGTGGAATTGGATAGTTGTTGACAGCTGCGCATTTCATGGGATCAGCTGTTACGCCTTTGCTGGTGGTTAGATGTCCTAAGTAGATGGCTTCAGATTGTACGAAATTACATTTTGAAGGGTTTAATTTTAGATTGCAGATACGGAATCGTTCGAAATTTTTAATGAGATTTTGGTTGTGATGTTTTAAGGAACAACCAAAGGCTATGATGCATCGACATATAGGAATATGTTTGCACCTAACCGGGATAAAGCTATGGTTAACATGCGCTGAAAACTATTTGAAGATATTTTTAATCCGAAAGGCAGTCTTTTGAATTGGTAATGTCCGTTGCTGGACGAAAATGCTGTCATGGGTCGTAATTCATGGCCGAGTTCTATTTGATGGAATGAGCTGGTCATATCGAGTGTAGAGAAGTATTAAGAAATCTCTGCCAATGGTGCCATCAGTTCGCAGGGGGAAGCTATTTTCTACTATTTGAAATTCGTGTAGAATATTGTCTTCAGGGACGTTTATTTTCAAGTTTGAAGTACAGTAGCTATGGAAAGCCGATTCTAAATCAAATTTTCAATAAAAACTTCAAATGTTGTCGAGGGTGTGTGTTTTGGGTGTGTGGGTGCGTGTATTAGGGTGGTATAGGTAGGTGCCTGGGATCAGAAGGTGTGAGTCCGGGATAGGTGTGGATCTCTTGGGTGATTGCCAGGGGAGGCTGTATGTGTTGGGTGTGTGGTCACGTGTATAAGGGTGGTATAGGTAGGTGCCTGAGATAAGAAGGTATGAGTCTGAAATAGGCGTAGATATCATGGGTGGTTGCCGGATGGAGGAAATGTAGGTATCTTGGGGTATGTAAGTGTATGTGTTGAGTTAGAATATACGACTGGGAAAAGTAGGTGCGGGTTTAAGGTAAGTAAGAGATCAGTGCCCTGGCTAAGTAGTTAAGCGTTCCGGGTCTTAGTAGCCTCTAGCAGTTAGTAGAACCAGTCTTGATGGTTGTGTTCTAGAAAAAACATATGTTGTTAAATTGTAGATGCACATCCTTAGCCTTAACAGCCTCTATTGGTAAAAAGTGAAGCTAGAAAATTGATTTCTGTCTAGGATAGTCCCATATTTTCAAATAATACTTGTAGATTAACGACCTGGATTTCTCAGTGTGTGTTTATATGGGATTAATATATATGTTTAAAATTAATAGGGGCTAGCTTTTGATGCATTTAGTGGTAGATGATCCATGTTTTTTATTCATTTATAGTGGAAGTATTTCTCATATATTCGTTGCTTCTAGTCTTGTCTTAGTTATACTTTCAATCATAGTTGTAATAATCCAGCTTACATATAAATTTTATTTATCCAATCATTTAATTATTTGAATTTGTCTCATTACAAAGAGAATACGGATATCAATTCCTAAATATTCCCATGATAATTTTTATCAAGTTTCCCTGATTGAACCCATAAATAATTTGCATGGCTGCATACATTCTGCAGACGATCCTCTATAATCTCAAGTACCTTCCGCAGCGTTTTTGCTTATCACATGAACTCGCATGCATCCATATGTGACGTATATTCTTGATGAAGTTTTTTCACACGTGATATGGAGTGAGTTGACCTTTTCCATGTTAGGGAAAGGCAATTAGTACTTGTGGTGAAATTTTATTAGGTGATAATTGAACATTGCTTCTAGTGATCTTATTGATGAGAATTGATGCTAGCTAAGTGAGATAAGTGCATGGTAATTATGGGAGTATGATTTATGAGGTGCCGCTTGTGGTGATCCCTATGATGAGAACAGTGGGTAGTGTATACATGCTACTTGATATCGGTTAAAAAGATAGAGAAATTTAAGATTAGATTTTTAAATGTTAGAAATAATGTATGTATGGAATGTGTTAAGGAATAAGAACATTATGGGCGATAATTTATGGAGCACTTTGGTTTTTTGTAACCGTTGATGTTTTAGACGTATGGAAAAGAGAATGGTGTACATAATCCAGAGTGCATGATATTTTATTTGGTGAGAATTTATGATGATTTGTCTGCAGTGATGTTTAAGGATGGGACTAGAAATTCTAGGTTGCCATTGAATCGTGACAAGAGCATGCTATTAATTTATAGTTCATAGCTTTTTTTTTTGCTTTTTTATAATAAGGAGGTGAATCCCATTTATGCACAGAGTGTGGGACTCCCATACTCACAAGAAGACGACTGGACTACCCACTAAACACCTCCCTGTCAACCTGAGAACCCAGCCTGGAACCGTTTGACAAATTACTTCGGGCCAGGTCTCATTTTGTTACGCCGTGAGGCGCCTTCAAGCTGGGGGATCCCTTTCCTAGCGGGAGGAAAGAGATGAAGAGGAAGTGCCAGAAAAGTGATCCCTCAGCCCCAGCGCCCCCGGCTGATGCGAGCCCCCTTTATCTTTTAGGACTGCCTGAAAATAATGTGCCACCTGGTCCCATTTGTCAACCGATTCGAGCATGACCGCAACTATATCATCCCAGTTGAGCTCTTCCATCTCCCTGTAGAGGTCCTTTCGCAGCCTGACCCATTTCGTACACGCAAAAAATGTGTGACAGGCATTGCCCACCTCTCCTGGGCAAAACCGACAATCGGGAGACCACACACCAATCTTGTGCAGGTAAGACTGAAAGCACCCATGCCCACTCAAAAGCTGGGTCAGATAGAAGTCAGTCTCATCATGCCTTCGATTTGGCCGCGGTCTCACATCTGGAGTGAGGCGCGCAGTCCACCTTCCCTTCGTGCAATTGACCCAAGACTGCTGCCAATCGTTGAGAGAGTGCTGTCTCTCCTCGCGGGTAACCATCTTTCCCGCATCCTCGTTTCGGTGCAGGTAAAGAGCGCGGCGCTCTCTAGCAAGGAGGGTGACAGGCATAACTCCTGCAATAACTCTCACCGCCAAATCAGAGACTTCTGGATATGAAGATGCAGTTCTCAGTGCTCCTCTCCACTGTACCTGCGCCAAACGTTTTCGGTATACCTCCTTACTGAGAGAGTCGCCCCATACCTCTGCTCCATACAGTAGCACTGAACCTACAGCACTCATCAAGATGCATCTTCTCGACGGGCTGGGTCCCCCTACGTTGGCCATAAGTTGACTCAGAGCCAATCTTCCCGAAGAAGCCTTCTCAGCCGTTGCCCTGATTTGCGCAGAGAAACTCATCTTTGAGTCAATCAGTACCCTCAGATACTTCACCGCTGGCTTTGATTCGTATATCTCCAATACTGATCATCCTTACTCTAGGGATTCTCTTTTTTGTCAAGATGACCACTTTGATTTTCTCCAGTGCTAAGCTGAGCCCGCGAGCAGTCATCCTATCCCTCACTCAGCGCATTAGCATACCTAGCCTAAGTTGCGCTTGCTCAACGTTGCGTCCAGCGAATCATCTGGCATCTCAAGTCTCAGTAGCCCATCGGAAGACACGTTCCACAGGTGTGGACTAATGATAGAACCCTGGGCAACACCCGATGTAATTTCCATCATTCGTTGGCCCTGTGTCGTGTCGCAGAGCAGGCTTCGGTTATTTAGGTAGTTCCTCAAAAGCCGCGATATATATTCTGGAACTTGAAAAGGGTTTTCCAGCGTATCCAGAATATCCACCAATCTAGCAGAGTTGAAGGTGTTTCTGACGTCGAGTGTCACCAGCAGGACGATCTGTCGCTTGGTGTGACTATATGCTTCTGCCTGTTGGACCGCGCTCACTAGCTCTGCAATTACATCATTGGTAGAACGTCCTGCTCTAAAGCCATACTGCCGAGGAGAGCATAACGGGCGATATGCAGACGGCGATTTGGAATTTCGCTTCCCTTGCTGATCAGCATGAGCCTCGCCATCTTCCATCGTACCGGGAAAACCCCGTCCCGTAGGCAAGCGTTAAATGTACTGAGCAGCAAGTCAGGACAATGATGATAGACGAGCCGCAACACCTCAGCCGGAGTACCATATGGACCTGGAGCCTTGCTCGCTTTCAATGAAAGGACTGCCTCCTCCAATTTCGGCTGTGTGAATAGTGGACACTCGACTGCTGTTTCACCATGGACAGCGTCAACATGGACGGGATGGGCGCGATTCTCGCCTGTCTTTTCCACGTCACGAATACAAGGCTTCCATAGGGCACCAAGCTTCCGCATAACTAGCTTGTAGCCAAGGTTATCACGGATCCTTGTTCACATTGTCCACTAAGTCTTGCTACTGTTGATCAATTTGTGAAGGCAGTTCCTGGCCGACTTATATGCAGCCACCCAGTTGCATGCCTCGTCAGCTTGTGACGCTCCCTCCGCTTTTCAGTGATTTCAGTTGACCACCAGCACACTGGGGGCTTGCCGTGTCGGGGTTTTTTACGGGGCATAGAAGCGCAGCAAGCAGTCGTGATGCTGCTCATAGTAGAGTTAAGCACGTCTTGAGCTGCCAGTTCTTCCTTCCCCTCCGAAGCTCCCTGCAGCGGCTTACCTGCTGTGAGCACCTCGACGAAATTCTCGGCATCCATTCTTCCGATGTTTCATCTAGTTGTAGAAAGCCGAGAGCCTGGACGTCGGGAGACAACATAATTGATCTCAAGCAGAATGCACTGATGATCACTGGCTGAGTAGTCCTCTAATACTTTCCAATTGTGTATCCTCCGTACTAAGGACTCCGGGGCGAATGTCGCGTCCGGTATGGTTCGCAAACAGCCAATACGGCCGAATGTCAGCGTATTTCCGGAGTTCAGTACGACGGGCGCCGTTCTGGCCACTTTTTCTAGGATTGGTTTTCCCCGTGAAGCTGTTTGAGGTATGCCGCATTCGATTGCCTTAGCGTTGAATTCACCCGCAACGAGCACTTTGCCCTCTGCGTTCGAGACAGCGCCCTCTAGAGCATTAAGCTTGGCTTGCAAGGATGATATCGATTCGTGCGACGTTAGGTACACACTGAAGAAGGTGGTCCCTGGGCACCGAACCCACAAGAAACCATCCCCCGTCCACAGCTCTCCGCTTGGAAATCACTGTTCCGAACACAGATTATGGCAGTACCAATTTCATCAGGATACCATAATGCCGGACTTTCATCATGGTGTTGCCCACTCAGCAGCAAAAAGTCGGCTTATATGTCCCTCGAAAACTGCTCAAGCGGATTTTTGGCGGTTGAACGGCATTGTAGGTTTAGTTGCAGGATGCGGGTCATCGGAGTTTTGATTTTGCCTGCCTACGGGGTCTTCTTTAGGGCTTCTGGCTCTCCTGTTTTGCATCAGGTCCTTTTCCTCATTGGGCGTCCGAGCGAACTTTTTTTTCTGGCATTTTTTGGAGGAGTTTCTTTGCGGCTTTCTTCGTTCCTTTTGTGAGCACTATCTGGAACCCATGATCTGGTGCTCCACGCCCATCAAGTGCCTCTTCCTTCCTGCTTCTATCCCGATCTCCTTCGTTTGGGCTGGACGCCATTCTTTTACTGACTTTTAATGGTTTAGCTATCTGCATGTCTCGTCTTCGATCCTTAACCAGCTCCTCCAATCGTGCCCTATACGATCTACGAGCTCCTCAAGTTCATGGAGCTCAGCTTTTACTGCTTTGCTGATTTTTGGGGAGTCGCATGCAGATTGTATTCTTTTCAGAACATCTCCCAGTTTTCGGAATAGCCTTACTTCTGCGTATCGCTGGGCGACAATTGTTCTTTGCAAACATCCTTGCTAGAAGTTATCGCGTTCCGTTTCCGAAAGCAGTACTTCCGCTACATGTTCGACGTTGGCGGTGCAATTGCACAACGTCGCTTTATTTGTCTGGTCAGTCGTTGATTTTGGTGCCGTAATCTTCTCGTTTGCTTCAGGATGCTTCTTTACCATGTTGGAGTTTGCGACCCTTGCATCGGTCACTTCAATAACGATCGCAGCAGTGACCATCGAATTTTCGATGCTCTTTATACTATCTTCCACCGCTCGAACACCTGAAGCGTCCTGCAGACTTTCCCGCATCATTTTTTTGCTGCTCCCGAACACCACATGAATCTCAGTTTGAACCAGACTGTCTGCTCATCTCCGTTTGTCGTCTCTCTTCACTGTCATTGTGTTATTCGTCGCTTTTGTCACCATTAGTACCGCTCTCGATGTACTGTTGTATCGTCATTATTATTATGTTTTATTTCATTTTTTGGATTTTTTTATCTTTTTTGTAAGTTTTTGGTTGCTCGAGTTTTAAAGAGCTCTTGTCGACCGGCATTCTCCCTGCGGGGATAAGTTATGGTTTTGGAAAGATATAAAAAGGAAGCTGAGGGATTATTGAAATCAATTTTAATCTAGCTCATCTCTGCGACTGAATAACGCTTGAGTTGAGATCGGAATTTAGTTGTGAAGTTATTTTTGCAACTATAGCAATCGTGGCGTAGTGGACACGAATCATTTTTGGTCCTCGCCACTCTATCTGCAGACTATCCGCTTGCTTAGGAAATTTGACTGAAAACAGTGATCTTCGAATAGTATTTAACAATCGCGGTGTAGTGGGCAATAATAATATTCTGGTATCACTAGTCTATCTGTTGAGTATCCACTTGGCTATGAAATTTTCAATTTGTTGAAAAGGAATATTGATAAAATTTATTAAATTTTTTAATACTACGCCAAAAACTTTGGAAGAAGCGAATGGTTCACACATTTTCGTCTGCTTCGTAGGATTGAAAAGTACAGTTCAACACATTTCTACGCAGGAGTGAAATAGCATTTGGAGCAAAAAATCTACAGTTTACAGCACGCTTTTTCGATCAAGACATTTTCTTTTGATAACCATCGTAAATTATATTCCGGAAGACGATTCTCCTAACCGAATTTCTGTAGACGAGTACATCGTAGCTAATCTTAGACTACGTCGGTAGCTTCCGTATGACCTACTCCAGAGCCTAATTGAATATGCATGATGCATGATGACCCATCATCATGCATTATGACGCGTCATAAAGCATAATGACCTGTCATCACGCCTGCGTGGCATGGGGCAGGCTGGGTAGAATCCTCTGCGAGACCGTTCGCCACCTTCTGCCCACCAATTAACTCGGGTAACAGAGTTAAGAGAAAGCTACCTTGCTACCTTGAGTTCGTCAGGCGATTGGGATAGTGGGTGCGAAAGAGCAAGAATATTGGTGTGAAGTTGATCATAGCTCAGCTGCTGAACAGACTACTCATAACCCTATCAGACGGCTCAACTGATCGGTGATTGTGGATAATCCTCTTTGCATGATAAAGAGACCAGTCGATCATATGATACCAATACAACGACATTTGATAGCTATTATAATGTTCATTTCTAGAGACATTTGTCTATGATGTTTAATCATTTCACAGGTTGTGAGTGATGATGCAGCCTCAAGTCATCAAAACCATTCAAACCTCTTCTGAAAATGGAACAATGACAGATTTTGAGCCAGTTAGAGGTACCAAAATTTTACTCAATTGTTCAATGATAGGGGAGAAATCGTTCCGGTCATAACATACTGATCTTCCTGCATATCCCGGATAACCCAAAAGGGTTGATCATACATGAAAACACCAAGATGATTCAATATACTTAATAAGTTTCACTATAAGCCCTTAATACATCAGCTAAACAACAGGCTAAATTAATTCATGCTAAGGCCCTAGCAATGGTTTGCATGAAGTAGAGATTTACTCAACAAGTTTGTGCTTTATAAAATGATTCAAATGGCTGATCCAATGGATCAAATGATTTTTAACCATTTTGGATGAGTTCATAAGTGTAGCAGCATGATTTCAATGCAACGGAATATTATAGTGGGCGGTAAGAGTCTCAAGCAATATTCACTTCACAAATAATGACGGATCGTAAGTCTTATGAAGACATGAAAAGACTGGAAAAATGAGTTCGTATTACTGTAGAAAGGGGTTCCTATGTATTAGACAGGCGTCAAGAAAAAAACTAATGCACATGAACAAAGAAGGATATATTGACTCAATTTTATGTAGAATATATCAGCATGAAATACGATCAATTAACTCTCGAGCAACTAACAATGGCTTCCTCCTAAACAAGATTTGTGACGTGAAAATTCTTATCTGACCCACGTATGCATACAAATAACTTGGAGGACGATGACGATGCAGTCATGGTAATCAGTAGGCTTAAAGTAAATTGTGACGAGCATATAACATTTAAAGTAAGGTGTAAAAATGCAGACTCTAACTGTATGGAAAGAAATAGAATTTTCTTATTAATAGATGCTCCTCAAGCACCAAATAAATTTAGCGAATGAAAGATAGCACGTTGGGTCAAATGCTCAACTTATCAATTAAAAGACAGCTACATATACAGCTCAAGAGATAGCGTATTAGCTAAACAGACAGGGCATCAGCTAAATAGACAGCTGCATAGACAGCATTACACATAAAATAGACAGCTCATCAGCAAAAGCGACGGCTAAATAGATAGTTTTACCGATAAAAAGACAGCTAATTAGCCTAGAAGCAATGTATTGTAGCCCTGCAGTACTCCTAAAAATTCTAAAGAAAATACGGAGCAAAGTATCATTTCCTGTTACTGACTCCTACTCCTGTTAGCTTGGTGTTTCAAGTCTTAACTCCATAGCACTTTCTTATCTTTGAATTTAAATCATGAGAGTAGGCAACATTACAGCATCCAAGGTCTAAACATGTTTACTTATGCAATAGAATTATATTGAACTTGACCCCTCCTCCATCCGTAAATTCAGAAAAGTGAATATATATGCTGGTGTAATAAATACATATATTTAGTTTTACTACGAGAAGCAGTCGTTCAAAATGATCGGAGCAGATCCAGTAAATCCGTCAGCTAGTCAAAAGCATGAAAAGGCCAGCCATACTGATAAGGCTACTTCAGCCAGAAAAGTGAACAAGAAAGAGAAGAGACTAAAAAAGAATCGAGAGAAACAGCGAATCTATGAGAAAAACCTCTTGCTGAACTTTACATACTATCTTGATGCAGGCTTCCACAAAAGCAAAGTAATACTTGGATTTGACCCGCTGACATTTCAAGCGAAAATTATCTTCCGATGCAGTGGACAAAATCAGTTGGAGTTAGATAACAGTCAATGGACTTCACTTCACCACTACCGCATTGATCTCAAGGATAGAGTAGATGAATTCCCTGCAAATCAGCTTGGGCTTCTTGAACTCTTCTACATACCTATTGGAGGAGAGAGACTAATACTTAAACATCCCGAGCTCTTCACGCTTTTCATATTGATGGATTTTTTCAACATTGTCATGCAATACAACAATTTGCTTACCGATTGTGTGAAGGAATACTGTGACCAATATTGTGCAAGATGCAGATAAAAAAGCGTACTTAAACTGGATATCAACGACTTCTTCACTCCAACTCAAACATCATTTGTAAATATAAACTACTCTTGGCTTTTTTATGAAATACCAGTACTATGTAACGATCTAATTTTCCATGTGATGAAATAAAATACTAAAAACCCTATAAACAATGTTTTACTTCACTAAAAGGAATTATTCATTAGGAAATTGTAAATTGAGACTTGGTAAACTACAACCTATTGTGAAAGGCTTTGAGATCAAGTATAATCTCTTGAGTCCATAAAATACTGAAGTTTAATATTGAGGAACTGACCCTTATCTTAGCTGTACTGTACAAACTAGGACATCAATGTATGTTAACTTAAAGGTAGCACATCTTTTTTTCTAACACAAGACTACATATTATTCTACGGATCATATGAGGTTTTTAAAATTCATCAAAAAAGTGGTCCTAAATCCATCCATTCAAAAAACGCCAAGAAAACTAATACGTCAAAGGTTAATACATGCGATAGGATCTGTTACAATGGTCATTCAATACTTCATGGAAGAGTACCATGACATTTTTCTTGAACCTCGGATACGCCTCGAGAATTATGTGCTTAAATATGGTAATATGGGTGAGAAAGTATCTACTAAACATGGAATACACTACCAAATATGTGACTGGTCCAACTCTAGTACGACATCAGGCACTGATACATGCATTTGTCATTCATATGATCGAGACACAAGAAATATTTTTACACTAATAAAACAGTACATACTCGAGCAGCCTCGCGCACATACGACAAAGTATTAATTCATAGCACCGGGTAGTATAAACAGTCCAAACAAGACCAGAATCAACTAGTGGTCAGTGCTATTAGAATGAAAAAGTTTATAATTGATATTCAATTTGTATCGGGAAATCCTCATCAGTAATTCATTAAGGACCATACTATTCTCATGGCATACAACCAAAACGATATTGGAATTGAAACATCAACAGTTTGCACTAGAATGAAGGGGACATAAGCTAAAATGATATGCTGAGGATATTGAATTCCTATATAAATTGTACAATAAACATTAAAAAAGATGTGAGAGGACTTACTATACACTTGTATGGTCCTAATGCAGAAATAGTGCAGCTGAATAAACCTCGGTTAAGTTAACTTGAAAATTGTTCAATATGCTATAGAATTCATAAATATATCAAGCCATTTATCAATTGTATGAAAATTTATTTATATGTAACAAAAAACAGCATTACTCAATAAATTATTTCTATTAGAAAGAAACACAATCTTTTTATTTTAACAACTAATCTAACACTACTCAAGTAAACAAATACCTCAAGCAACAAACCAAAAAAAACCTAAACATTCCTAGCATATCTGATACTCCCAAATATCAAACAGTTAACTCTACCATTCAAAAATATCTAGCGATGGACAAAAAAAAAACCCGCATGAGTTCATTCAACTCAACTGTAGATCTGTTCATCAAATTACCAGCAGACTAACACCTCCTGAAAGAAATGATCATCTCTTAACATCCTACAATGACTCGCGACCATCCTTATCAAGAACACTTCATAACATATGCTACTTGTCTATACACGATACGATGAGATCGATCTAAAAATAGCCTACCATAAACTCATATGCTACCACACATCGTTATCTATACCGAACTATCTTACGTAAACATTAGCCTAAGTGATCCATAGTAGCAGTGCGCCAACCCAAAACATACCCTTTATGTTGAAAACTAATTAGATCTTCTTCAAACCTATAAATCAACCAAGCATCCAGCAGAAAAAAAATATTTTAAGAAAAAACTCAAAAAAAATATATTTTACTTATGTGAAAATAATACTTGCATATGTCAATGAGCATACCCGACAATCCCGATGATGGTAAAGCTAGCAGATTTAAAATGTAGGAAATACGTATTTTACAATGCTCAAATATTGAAAATGTATATGAATAGAGCTGAAGTGGCTTTACGCTTAATACAAGCACACAAAGTATGGGGTTTGTAAATTCTCATGCAATCATATAGGCGCTAAAAGCGATAATATGCATCCGAAAAGTATCAGCTAAATGGCATCATCCATGCATGCAAGCATTTCTAAGGAGATAACAAATTAAAAATTCTCATACTCAAAACATCATCAAGTTCCTAATGCAGATATGGCCAAAGAGATCCGGGAATGTCGAAAAATCATACATACTGTGAAGAATATGAGACAAGCTTAAAATAATAGTTTTATTCTATATTATACTGACACTCATGAAACTACTTAAACTTAATAATACAGACCTATCTATCGATTGGTAACCCTGTAAAGTCATCGATAAAATAATGGCGAAAGTTTTCTTGAGAAACTTCAGACCACATGTTATATGGCCATTTGTCTCGGAGGGTTATGCATTGTATCCGAACTTAGTCTGCTCGCTTAGAACCTTTGAACAAAACTCCTCTCGGAACAAGCCAGCCTGAAAGCAGCCACTTTGGGGTAGACTAAGGGTGCCTGGACCAGTTAACCAGTAGGGTATAGTCCATTGCCATGTACCGAGACTTCACACCTTTAACCGATGAGAGGTCGGTTTGGATTTCCTTCAGGAAGTTTCCAAGGATCATCACACCCTTGACTACTGGAAAGATGGAAACATAAACAGTTAAGGCTGATATAGTACAAATCAAAATCTGGGTGTTACGAGGAGATCGTATTCAAACTACTTATTTTCAAAACAATAACTTCACTATAACTACGTAACAAAATACCTTTCACGGTTCTCAAGGGATTCATGATCTAGTGGATCCAAATTTAACGTACCATCAGCCATACACATTCATACTGGAGCAGACTTGTACCACCATTTATTGCTACCACGGCTACTGCCTGGAAAAACATTTGCCCAGAAGACAAAGCTTATATAGGTATCTACTGTTCGAAATCGTTCTGTGCAAAATATCAACGTTAGTGTGTGCTTTTGTTTCCTATCGAGGCCTGAAGAAAACGATACGGAAGTTTTGGAAAACACAGGAACTTGTTGGAATAGAAGACCTTATAAAAAAAGAAAAGTCAACTGAAGCTCATTTCATAGAGACCCCTTACTGGCAGCCATCAGTAAGGACCTTTATTATCTTGCCATTCAAACACAATATAGATCCTTCAACCACATGAGCTAGAATGAGGAAATTTTCTACGTATGTCAAAAGTGGTGCCTCTAAAAATTTGCAGTGCAAAAAGATATTTTAAGGTATTCACGGGGGGTCTCCCCATACAGGGGGGTGACATAAACACTTTTTTATTTCTGTAGCCCTCTAGCATCCAAGTTTCTCTAGAGATTCTGATAAAACTTGAAATTATAAGTTATTAAGGCAAGTTCTCCAAGCATTGGTTCGTTGTTACGATGTACGCAAAACTGCATGCCTTTCAGGGTATGCTGTACCTGTTTTTAGGGTCTTGTAAAATAATCTTACATCACCCTACTAAAATCGCGTCCTGTCTGTCCGTCTGTCCGTCTGTCTGTCCGTCCGTCCGTCCGTGTGTCACAGCAGTTTTTCTCGGAAACTACTTAAGCTAGAGACATCAAATTTTGTATGTAGGTGTAAAGTGGTGTTCTCTTCAAAGTTCAACTACTAAAAAATATTATAAGGTATTTAAGGGGGGTCTCTCCGTATAGGGGAGTGACCCCCCGAAAAAAAAATTTCATTGAAAGTAGCCGATATGGGTATCAAATGAAAGGTCTTGATAAGAACTTTTCAAAACAGGTCTTAGTTTGGCAAAGTTTGCTTCGGGGGGCGCACAGGGAGGGGAAATACACGAAATACACCTGTGATCCGAAAAATCTGAAAAAAATCAAGAATGTAGGCCTTGGTGAGTACAACAACAACAAATACGTTAGAAGTCGCAATTCACTCAACTTTGTTAGTAATTGTATGATTTATCGATTTTATGTTTTCTTGAATAAAATCTAAATGGTACCCTTAAATTCAGTACACAGATGACTATTCATAAGATTGATCTATCTTGAAAGTTTCATAAAGATTGAATCATATTTAGCGAAGTTATAGTGGTTTGAATTTTCCTGTATTACTATGGAACAATATGCGCTGCATTTATTACTATGGCAACATAAGGCTATGGAACAACATGCGGTTTTTACCGACTCAGACACTACAGTTTTGCTAGGATTTGCATGAAAATTTCAGGAATGATAGGTGTCATGTAGGTCTTTGAGAATCGGTTCAGCTAGTGGTATCAGTAAACGTAAAACAAAATAGCGGCTGTTTTAAATGTGAAGATTGGATAATTTTGAGTTATTTTTTCCCAACTTCAACGTTTAAGGTGCATGCTTTGAACACTTGATTCAATTTAAGGAATGACTGAAGATGAGTACCTACAACTAATACTCATAATTAAAACAAGTCAAGGAGGCGGGAGAGAGCTCCTAGCAAAAGGGCTTTGTAACCATTCTAGGATTCAAAAAAATTGGCCATGAATCGATGATTACAGTACAGGAGAACAGCCCTTTAAAAAAATTCATCAAACGTAGCCGATATGAGTATAAAACGAACGTTTTCATGGGAGCATTTCAAAACAGTTCTCAAACTGTCAGTTTTTGCTTCAGTGGACGAATGGACATCTGAAGTAATTATCAAGGGAGATATTTATGGGTATAACAATAACAAAAACCTCAGAAGTCGAAATTCGTTCAACTTTGTTAATAATAGTATGATTTTCGTATTTCATATTTTCTCCAATAAAATCGTCTTTGACATGTATCTTGATTTGATTGGATCTGGTGACTGCATTTTGTAAATTGAATACAAAACCCTTCTGACATGAGCGTAGGTTTGTTTACCCAACTTGTTAGATTTATATTCTTGTGGTATTTTGTCCGACCGTATTGAGTGTGTTTTTAGGTTTTTGCTAAATATCTGCTGGTCCACCCACCCCAGTGTGTAATTTTCTTGGAAACTACAACAGCTAGAGTCAGAAGATTTGTAAGTAGATCAAAAGTGGTAACCTCTCCAAAGTTTCGGCATACATGTTTTACTATACCCGTTAAAAAAATTTACAAAACGTAGCCGATATACACATCAAATAGCTGTATGAAATTTTTAACGGGCTGGAGGTCTCAATGATTGTAAAACTGCGGAAGCTGCAATAGGCTGGCCACATGAATCGTATCGACGAACAGCGGATACCTAAAAAGGTATTTGTTTTGAAGAATGTAGACTGGAGACCAGTGGGGAAACCAAGGAAACACTGGTCTGACTCGGTCGACGAAGATGGTTCATCGCTGCTTGGATTTCAAAATTGCAGAACGCGGTCTATGGACTGAGACAGTTGGAGGGGCTATTCGCAGGAAGCGAAGGCCCAAGAGGGGCTGTAGTGCTACGAAGAAGAAGAGAAGGCAAGCTTATTTAATTTAATTTAATTTAATTATGCAAATCGGATAACAAATGAAACATTCGAAAATTTACAGCTTAATATTTTTCGCAGCCCTTTTCAATAAAAATTCATGATGATGGCGCCTGATGGTTCAGAAAAGAATCAAAAATGTATATATCAATGGCAACGCAAGTGCTGATTAAATTTTTATGGAAATCTTTTGAAATTAACTATTTGAACTGTTTAAGTCAACAAAATATCACGTTTGAGTGGCAACCACTGTAAAATGTGTAAACAGCAAATGTGAGAAGGGTGAAACCTGTATTAATATGTTTATAATAATTGATTATCCGCCGACTCTCAATATGTGATATATACGTGTGCAACTCAATTTAGTTAGCAAAATATTTGCGCTAATATAAAGGGTCTCGAAAAACGAACGTCGGCGTATTCTTTTTATGTTAATAAATACCCATGTGATAGCAAAAAAATTGCAGTGATACAATAGTGGGCAAGCCAAATTCTAATAGTAGGCAAGTCACATACGAGAAATTTACCTTTCCGGCTGGTGCTGCCAACGGGGATTTTTCATTTTTAAAGCGTCCAAGCTAGATAATTGTTGTCACAAACGTTTACACTCCTTAAATAAGTTGGAATCTAGTGATTTATCCAAGCGTTAACTCCTAAATGATTGTCTTTTCTATGATAATGCATGATTGTATCCAACCAATCTCGTCGCTTGATGTTATGGTACTAAATGAAAATTTGTTTGTGGCTATACGCTACTGTCTGCCAAATATTTTTTTCTTTTCTGTAGCTGGCACGTTGAGCGCAAATTGTGTTTCTCTCTTTGGAATTAGAATACACTCTAATAGCCTTATATGAAAGCACTTTAATAGCCTGCAACGATCGCTACCGAGGCGACCGATGCAGGGATCGCAAATCCCGGCATAGCAAAGAAACATCCTGGAACCAACGAGGAGATTACGGCACGGAAAGCAACGAGTGACCAGACACCGCGTGATTGCACTGCCAACGTCAAAAATGTGGCAAAGGTACTGCATTCGGAAGCGGAACGTGATAACTTCTCCTAAGGATGGTTGCAAAGTACAATTGCCACGCAGCAATACGAAGAAGAAAGGCTACTCCAAAAAGCGGGAGATGTTCTGAAAAGACTATAATCTGCATGCGACTCCCTAAAAATCAGCGAAGCAGCAAAGGTTGGGCTCCTTGAACTAGAGGAGCTCATAGATCGCATAGAGTACTTTTGGAGGAGCTGGTTAAGGGCTGAAGACGAACAGAAGGCTAAAGAGGCGCTTGGGGCGAAATCTAAAGGCGACATGCAGACAGTTCCACCATTAAAGTCATTAAAAATCACTAAAAGAATGGCGTTTAGCCCAGTTGAAGGAGATCGGGATAAAAGAAAGAAGGGAGAGGCTTTTGATGGGCGTGGAGCACCAGATAATGGGTTCCAGACAGTGCTTACAAAAGGTGCGAAGAAAGCCGCAAGGAAACTCCTTCACAAAAAGCCAGAAAGTAAAGTTTGCACGGACGCCCAATCAAGAAAAGGACCTGATGCAAAACAGGAGAGGCAGAAGCCACGACGAAGACCCTGGTAGCAGGCCTTGCTCGTAAAGCCTCAAGAGGCCGATCCTACGCGGAGGTACTCCGGGGCATCAGGGAAAACGTAAGGCCCGAAGATACCAATACTACCATTAAAGTAGTACGACCAACGTGGTTGGGCGACATACTGGTCGAATTCGGAGCAGAGGCCGACAATAAGGAAGCATTCTGTGACGCAGTAAAGAAAGTCATCGGCAAAACCGCAACTATAGCCCCACTCGAACCGATGGCAACGATCGAAACACGAGACATTGAGTGTGTCACGGATCTGGCCGAGGTAGTAGAAACCATCAAAAGGGAGTTCCCTAACGTAGAAAGGATCAAAGCGAGACTGACACCAGAAAACGACAGGAGACAACGTATGGCCATAGTTGACTTGACCGAAAAGGACCCTGAACAATTCCTGAACAAGGGCAAAGTACGAATTGGGTGGGTTGTCTGTAGGATACGGCGAAGAGCAACGCCCCTTCAATGTTTCAAATGCCTTGGTGATGGTCACACCACAAAAGTATGCAAAGGACCCGATAGGAGTTCCCTATGTTACAAATGCGGTGAAATGAGACATAAAAGAAAAGAGTGTACGAAGGAGGCACACTGTATACTTTGCAAGGATGCTGATCCAAAACCTGATTTTGGACACGTCTTGGGATCAGGAAAATGCCGTGTATTCCAGGAAGAACTCGCCAAGGCAAAATCGAAACTCCGATGACTCGCATCCTGCAGCTAAACTGACACCGCAGTTCAACTGATATGAAAGCCGACTTCTTGCTGCTGAGTGAGCAACACCATAATAAAGGTCCTGCATTATAGTATTCTGATGAAACTGGTACTGCCGCCATCTGGGTTCGGAACAGTGACTTTCAAGCGAAGAGTTATGGACGGGGGCATGTTTTCGTGTGGGTTCGCCGCTCAGGGACCACCTTCTTTAGTGTGTACTTAACGCCAAACGAATCGATATCATCAGCAAAGTGCTCGTTGGAGGTGACTTCAACGCTAAAGCAATCGAATGGGGCATGCCTCAGACGGATCTACAGGGAAAACGAATCCTGGAAATGGTGGCCAGGACGGCCCTCGTCGTACTAAACTCCGGAAACACGCCGAATTTTCGCCGAATTTGCTGTGGGGGAACCATACCGGACGTGACATTTGCCTCGGAGTCCTTAGTACCGAGGATACACAACTGGAAAGTATTAGAGAACTACTCAGCTGTCTCCCGACGTCCGTGCTCCCGGCCTTTAAAACTGGATGGAATATCGGAAGGATGGACGTCGAGAGCTGCAGGGAGCTTCGGAGGAGACGGAAGAACTGGTAGCTCAAGACGTGGTGAACTCTACTATAAGCCTGATTACGACTGCTTGCTGCGCTTCTATACCCCGTCGAAGACCCCGGCACGGCAAGCCCCCAGTGTACTGGTGGTCAACTGTAATCGTTGAAAAGTGAAGGGGATGTCAAAAGCTTCGACGTAAGGCTCAACGGGTGCGGAACGGTGACGAGGCATGCAACTGGGTGGCAGCATATAAGTAGGCCAGGAAATACCTTTGCAAACTGACCAACAGTAGCAAGGCTCACTGCTGGCAAGACCTGGTGGGCAATGTGAACAAGGATCCATGGGGCCTTGGCTACAAGCTGGTCATGTGGAAGCTTGGTGCCCTACGGTAGCCTTGTATACATGACGCGGAAAAGATGGACGTGATAGTGCGGGGACTCTTTCCCACCCATTCCGTCCGTGTTGACGTTGTCCATGGTGAAACACTAGTCGAGTGCCCACTCTTCACACCGCCGGAACTGGAGGAGGCCTCTCATTGAAAGCGAGGAAGGCTCCAGGTCCAGATGGTGTTCCAGCTGAGGTGTTGTGGCTCGTCGATCACCATTGTCCTGACTTGCTGCTCAGCACATTCATCGCTTGCTGCTCAGCATATTCACCGTTTTCCCGGTACGATGGAAGGTAGCGAGGCTCTTGCTGATCAGCAAGGGGAAGGGAAGTCCCAAATCGCCGTTCGCATACCACCCGTTATGCATGCTAGACACGGCTGGAAAAGTGCTAGAAAAACTCATCAAGGGAAAACTCACTGACGCAATTCGTGCTGCTGCAGACCTATCTTCTCGGCGGTATGGCTGCAGAGCAAGACGTTTTACGATTGATGTCATTGCAGAGGTGGTGAGCGCGGTCCAAAAAGCAGAGGCATATAGTCGCACCAAGCGATGGATTATCCTGTTGGTGGCGCTCAACGTCAGGAATGTCTTCAACTCCGCTTGATGGGTGGATATTCTGGATACGCTAGAAAACTCTTTTCAAGTTCCAAAATATCTAATGCGGCTTTTGAGGAAATACCTGAAGGACCGAAGCCTGCTCTACGACACGACACAGGGCCAACGAAGGATGGAAATTACATCGGGTGTTGCCCAGGGATCTATCCTTGGTGCGGACCTGTGGAACGTGTCTTACGACGGGCTACTGAGACTTGAGATGCCAGATGAGTCACGCTTGGTTGGCTATGCGGAAGATGTTGCGGCTCTGGTCGCTGAACGCACCGTTGAACAAGCGTAACTTGGGCTAGGTATGCTAAAGCGCTGAGTGAGGGACTGGATGACTGCTTGCGGGCTCTGTTTAGCACTGGAGAAAACCAAAGTGGTCATCTTGACAAAAAAGAGAATCCCTAGAGTAAGGATGATCAGTATTGGAGATATACGAATCGAAGCCAGTGGTGAAGTACCTGAGGCTACTGATCGACTCGAAGATGTGTTTCTCTGAGCAAATCAGGACAACGGCTGAGAAGGCTTCTTCGGGAATATTGGCTCTGAGTCGACTTATGGCCAACGTAGGGGAACCAGCCCGTCAAGAAAATGCATCTTGATGAGTGCTGTAGGTTCAGTGCCACTGTATGGAGCAGAGGTATGAGGCGACGCTCTCAGCAAGGGAGTATACTGAAAACGTTTGCACAGGTACAGAGAAGAGGAGCACTGAAAATTGCATCTTTGTATTCAACAGTCTCTGACTCAGCGATGGATGTGATTGTAGGCGTGATACCTGTCGCTGTTCTAGCTAGTGAGCGCCGCGCTATTTACCTGCGCCAGACGAGGATGTGAGGGAGATGGTTATCTGCAAGGAGAGACAGCGCTCGCTCAACGATTGGCAGCAGTCTTGGGTCAGTTTCACGAAAGGAAGGTGGACTGCCCGCCTTATCCCGGGTGTGAAACCGTGGCTAAATCGAAGGCATGATGAGATTGACTTCTATCTGACCCAACTTTTGAGTGGGCATGGGTCTTTTCAGTCTTACCTACACAAAATTGGTAAGCCATGGTCCCCCGGTTGTCGGTTTTGCCCATGAAAGGTGGACAATGCCTGCCACACATTTTTTGCGTGTACGAAATGGGACAGGCTGTGAAAGGACCTCTACAGGGAAACGGAAGAGCTGACCCCGGATAATATAGTCGTAGTCATGCTTGAATCGGTTCACAAATGGAACCAGGTGGCATATTATGCTCGGGCAGTCCTAAAAGATAAAAGGGACTCACAGCAGCCGGGGGTGTTGGGGTTGGGGGATCACTTTTCTGGCACTTCCCCTTCCCTCCTGCCAGGAAAGGGATTCCCTAGCTTGAAGGCGTTTCACGGCGAAACAAAAAGAGACCTGGCCCGAAGTAATGTGTCAAACGGTTCCAGGCTGGATTCTCAGGTTGACAGGGGAGGGGCTTAGTGGGTGGTCCAGTCGCGTATGAGAGTCCCACACTCCGTGCATAAATGGCATTCACCTCCCTACTGCAAAAAAAAGGAGCATCATATGAGTGGAAGACCATTCTCTCAAATGGAACCCACCTTTCTTTAAAAGATTGCGCCAATCATTTTGAAGCTTGAGAGGGTTGTCAAGCTTTTTTCAACCTGTTAGCACATCATCAACGTACAAGTAGAAATAAATTGTTAACGTCTACGAAGCTTGAAGAGATGAAGCCAATACATCGGCAGCTTACTGGTGTAGGGTTAAAATTGCAAGATATGGAGCACATGCAGTTCCATATGGAAATATCTTCGATTGAAAATATTTGATTTGGTTGAATCACGATAAAACCCACCGCAAATGCTCATCTATTTCGTGTACGAATATTTGCCGATACATCTTTTCAATGTCAACGGCAATTGCGTTTTTATGGTGCTCCAACTACGTTTAAAGTGAAGTTGTTTCTTTCAATGTTATGCTTGGCATGAAGAAAATCGTTTAAAAATTTCCCCTCTGAGCCCCTTTGAGATGCATTGAATACCACTCTCAGTTTGGTGGTACTACTGCTTCCTCAAAGCACAGTATGGTGCAGTACATATGGGCTGTAGTCAAGTTTGTTCGTGGTTTTGATATGTTCTCCAGTTTAATGTTTTCTTCCATAAAGTTTCGGTATTGCTCGTATTGCTCGTATAATGCTAACCAAAGAAATCTTACGTAAACAATTTTTTCTCTGTTTCCGATGTTAGATGAAGGATCTATATTGTGTTTGAATGGCAAGATAATAAAGGTCCTTACTGATGGCTGCCAGTAAGAAGTCTGCATGAAATGAGCTTCAGTTAACTTTTCTTTTTTGTAAGGTCTTTTATTCCTACAAGTTCCTATGTTTTCCAAAACTTCCGAATCGTTTTCTTCAGGCCTCGATAGGAAACAAAAGCACACACTAACGTTGATGTTTTGCACAGAACAATTTCGAACAGTAGATACCTATATAAGGTTTGTCTTCTGGGCAAATGTTTTTCCAGGCAGTAGTCCTGGTAGCAATAAATGGTGGTACAAGTCTGCTCCAGTATGAATGTGTATGGCTGATGGTACGTTAAATTTGGATCCACTAGATCATGAATCCCTTGAGAACCGTGAAAGTTATTTTGTTACGTAGTTATAGTGAAGTTATTGTTTTGAAAATAAGTAGTTTGAATACGATCTCCTCGTAACACCCAGATTTTGATTTGTACTATATCAGCTTTAAATGTTTATGTTTCCATCTTTCCAGAAGTCAAGGGTGTATTGATCCTTCGAAATTTAATGAAGGAAATCCTAACCGACCTCTCATCGGTTAAAGGTGTGAAGTCTCGGTACATGGCAATGGACTGGTTAACTGGTCCAGGCACCCTTAGTCTACTCCGAAGTGGCTGCTTTCAGGCTGGCTTGTTCCGAGAGGAGTTTTGTTCAAATGTTCTAAGCGAGCAGACTTAGTCCGGATACAATTCATAACCCTCCGAGACAAATGGCCATTTAAAATGCGTTCCGAAATTTCTCAAGAAAACTTTCGCCATTATTTTATCGATGACTTTACAGGGTTACCAATCAATTGACATTGAATTTGCGTATTCTTGATCTAAATACCAACGTATTGCTTGAAATGATCTACTCTAAATTTAACAAAAAACTTTTAGAAAAAAAAAATACAACCGACTTCGAAATGCCCTTAAAGGGATGAAATAAATTTTATGGAAGGGGTGCCATATCATATTTTCCCCCATTCTTTTGTGGCGGAGCAGGTATTGGAAGTATTTAAGTTGAAATGGGGAAATTGATTTGGCACCGCTTCCATAAAATTTATTTCATCTTTTCTAGGGCATATCGAAGTCGGTTTTCTTCTTTTTCTAAAAGTTTTTTATTTCACCCTTTTTAGTGGCAAATTTTTTTATTTCAAACTTTTCAAAACTCAGTTTCTTGAATACATTGTATCATGTATTCGTATATTAAAATATAATTTTTTAAAATATAATGTTTTACTGGAATGCAAAAATCACTACGGCTAAAATCTGTAGCGTTCATGGAATCGAATTTAATTCTGGTACATTTAATACATGATCTCATCAACGTCCACCTTGATTTTAGATTTAATGAAAAGCCAATTTTTATTCTGAACTGACTCTGAAGTGCTTATTTAT
Organism: Odontomyia ornata; assembly: GCA_963969285.1. Classification (NCBI taxonomy): domain Eukaryota; kingdom Metazoa; phylum Arthropoda; class Insecta; order Diptera; family Stratiomyidae; genus Odontomyia; species Odontomyia ornata. The sequence goes on along the minus strand of OZ017738.1, from coordinate 264,582,744 downwards.
CGTTCAAATTGTTTTGGGCTTTGAGCGTCTGCCATTTTGTTTTAAATTGTTACACTTTGGATTTTTTATTGTGAACTTTATCACACAATTGAATAAATTCTTGTACCTGTTTGGTAGAAACCTGAGCTATAGTATGGTCAGAACAGAAATATTTCTGAAAATTTGGTGAAAATCGAAGCAAAATTGCGACCTCTAGGCACATTTTTTTGATATCCTATCTAAATACAACCAATCACACAAATATACATATATATATATATATATATATATATATATATATATATATATACATATATATATATATATATATATATATATATATATATATATATATATATATATATATTGCATTATATACATGTATGTACATCTATACACACACACACATATATACATATAGATATATATATATATATATATATATATATATATATATATATATATATATATATAGATACAAATATATATATATATATATATCTATATATATATATATATATATATATATATATATATATATATATATATATATGTATATATTTGTATAGATATACATCTATAAACATATATATCATATACATACATATATATATATATACATGCGTCTATATATGTATATATATATATATATATATATATATATATATATATATATATATATGTATATATATATATCTATATATATACATCTATATATATATGCATATGTACATATATATATATATATATATATATATATATATATATATATATATATATATGTGTGTTTATATATATATATATATATATATATATATATATATACACATATATATATATATATATATATATATATATATATATATATATATATATATATGTATATATATATATATATATATATATATATATATATATATATATATATATATTTATTTATTTACATATGGATGTATCGACATATGTGTTTATATATGTAAACATAAAGTTTGCTCAAGAAACAATCTCAAGAAATTTACTCATAAAGATCCTTCTTAACCGTATCACTCGTTTACTTTCAAGATAATTATACCCTATAGATCAATGAAAACTCAGCTATGCATTTATATCTCCATCTGTAAATTTATGATCAGTTATAGAAGAAAAAGTATCTCTTATTACGTTACGATTCTTGCTGGTCTTTAGTATGGAAATTACTTATTTTAGATTTCTGTGCATAGGTTATAATGTACAATAAAATATTAACTGGAAAACAACGAATCAACTCTATAATTTGCAATCACTCAGTCCTTATTATTTCTTCGGGGAATTGAATCCTATGTGTAACGTTTACATCAAAGGATGTAAGAAGGATCTTTTACTAAGGTCATCGGTAAGCAAAGAATGAATTCGGAGGAGAAAAGCATCCTGAGATGTTCCCTCTTACTTTTGTTGAATTGTATTTATGCCACACTTAGAAGTAATTTATTGGTTATTTCCGGTAGAAATGATTGACTCAAATGTAAAGTCTATGCAAAATTAAGGATACTGATCATCTATATCATCTATCACCAAAGAACTCGGTATCTCCGTCAAATCCTAGAAGAGTGCGAACTCATTGGCACTTTTCGTACGAAAGATTATTTAAATTCAATTTCTCGACATCAATGTATCATATTGAACTGTTAATATCTACAGAGCCCTTGAAAGGAATACAATTCTGTTCCGATACATTTTAGATCAATATGTTGTCCTTCATTTGAAATACCTACAATCAAAATCCTTGCATCCCTCGATCAGTTATGCTGAAAAATCCGAGTGACAGTCGGAAATTTTTAGTTTTAACGGTAAAAGTCCTTGAACTTTAATGAAATTTTTTTTCGAGGGCCACTCCCCTCTATGAAGAGACCCCCCTTAAATACCTAATAACATTTTTTTGTAGTAGAAGGCACCACTATAAACATACATACAAAATTTGATGTTTCTAGCTAAAACAGTTTGCGAAAAAAATTTGCTGTGACACATGGACGGACGGACGGATGGACGCACAGACAGACAAAAACCTTGCAAAACCCTTAAAAATATCTCAAAATTTTGTTATCTTCCTGGAACATGAGTTAAGAATAACATGAACCACACAACGGGAATAATTTAAACTGAAAATGTTGAATTAAAAATATTTATTGGAAATTTAAATATATTGGAAACGTTAGAAATGGTGAGATATTTTCTTTTTAGATAGAATGCATGAATTTTTATCCAGATGTTAATTTACAATAATTGTGTGTTTTTTTTGTTAAGTCGTTCGCGCTCCAAAGTGGTTTGATTTTATCATTATTGATATTGACCTTTTTAACCAGTGTAGAATATTTTTAACTGACTTCCAAAGGAAAGAAGGTTATCAATTCATCACGTATATTTTTTTTGCTTTTTTTGTTTGTTCACGCATAACTTTTCAACGGAGATAGATAGAAGAGTCCTGTTCTTGGCATATGACAAGTCATTTTTGGGGTTTTGTACTAAAATACAAAACCCTATTGCAATCACGACCTGTGTCCGTCTGTCCGTCCGTCCGTCCGTCCGTCCGTCCGTCCGTCTGTATGTCACAGCACTTTTTCTCCGAAACTATAGAGGCTACAGCCATGAAACTTTGTAGAAAGGTCAGAAGTGGTGACCTCTTGAAAGTTCAAGGGCGGAGAAAGTTTTCAAAGGCATTTAAGGGGGATCTCCTCATACAGGGAGGTGACCCCTCAAAAAAAATTTTTCACCATTGGTAGTCGAGTATGGTGTCATTGAAAAGGTCTCAATGAGATCTTTTCAAACCAAGTCTTAAAACTGCCTTATAAGTACCAAGGGGGGCAGGGGAAGGGGAAATGTACGAACTTTTCGCGTACCCCCCTCGCGATTGGACACCTTCCATCCGAAAAATCTGAAAAAAATCATGAATGTAGGCCTTGATGGGTACAAAACAACAAATACATGAGAAGTCGAAATTCAGTCAACTTTGTTAGTAATAGAATGATTTATTGATTTTATGTTTTCTTGAATAAAATCTAAGCGGTACCCTTAAATTCAATAAAATTCAGCAAGCAGATGAATATTTATAAGATTGATCTTTTTTGAAAGATTCATAAAGATCGAATAGCATTTACCGAAGTTATAGATATTTGAATTTTCTGTATTACTATGGAACAATATGCCCTGTATTAATATGGAAACATATGGCTATGGAGCGATATGCGCTTTTTACCGACTTAGACACTACAGCTTTGCTAGGATTTGCATGAAAATTTCAGGAATGATAGGTATCATGAAGATGAGTACATACAATTGAAACAAGTCGAAGAGGCAGGAGAGAGCTCCCAGCAAAAGGGCTTTGTAACCATCCTAAGATTCGAAAAAACAGGCCATGAATCGATGATTATAGTACAAAGGGGTGGCCCCTGAAAAAAAATTTCATGAAAGGTAGCCGATATGAGTATCAACTGAAAGTTCTCTAAGAGAGCTTTTCAAAGTAGTTCTTAAACTGACAGTTTTTGCTTCAGTGGGGGCACAGGGGGGGAAATACATGAAAATTTTTTTTCCTCCCTCGCGAATGGACACCCGTGATCTAAAAAATCTGAAAAAATTATCGAAGGAGATGTTTATGGGTATAACTGTAACAAATACCTCAGAAGTAAAAATTTTTTCAACTTTGCTACTAATAGTATGATCCTGGAACATGACATGTTTCTTGATTTTATTCGTTACTGGTTACTGCATTTTGTAAGTAGAGTACAAAACCCTTCTGACATGAGCATAGGTCTGTATACCCAACTTGTTCCAGTTAGCACCCGTTTAAAGGATAAAAAATTCAAGTAACGACAAAATACTTTTACCGTTAAAACTAAAATTTTCCGACTTTCACTCGGATTTTTCAGCATAACTGATCGAGAGATGCAAGGATTTCGATTGTAGGGATTTCAAATGAAGGACAACATATTGATCTAAAATGTATCGGAACAGAATTGTATTCCTTTCAAGGGCTCTGTAGATATTAACAGTTCAATATGATACATTGATGTCGTGAAATTGAATTTAAATAATCTTTCGCACGAAAAGTGCCAATTAGTTGGCACTCTTCAAGGATTTGACGGAGATACCGAGTTCTTTGGCGATGGATAATAAAGATGATCAGTATCCGTAATTTTATATATATATATATATATATATATATATATATATATATATATATATATATATATATATATATATATATATATATATATATATATATAGGGTGCGGCAGCATAACTTCCTTATTTTGAAACTTAATACAGAGTGCGGCAGCATAACTTCTTTTTTAAAATGTGCGCCATTCAGTCGGTTGATGTCATAGCAGAGCGCTAGTGGTCTCGTTCGAAAGGCCGGACTATAAAATTTTGCCACAACAAAGTTCAGCTTCCATCATGTGTTGACATTGAGTAATTAAATAATACTGGAGTGGACAACCACGTGACAATATGGTTGCAGCAACCCCTGCGACCACTTTTCCTATTGTTACGCTCTTGTTTACAACCTTAGAGAGAGCCAAATTGCACAAGCAAACATGGCTGCTGCTCAATGTAAACAAAATTTCATACAATACCAAAAATTTGCTATCTATTTTTGAAAAACCTTCGGCATTGTATGAAAAACATGCAAAACATTAACATATTAACTACTCACTTGTGAAATAAAACACCCACAGATGTATTTCTGCTATGATTTTTTACACCAACTGCACACTTCATTTTGAAATTGTAAATTAATTTCACAGTGTCACACGTTAAAGTTACGTGAATTATAAACCACAATCGAATCTTCAAACATTTGCAACGAATTTAGATCGCGAACACTTTCCACAGTTTTAATATCGGACAAAATTCGCGACGAAACTTGCAAATTGGCCAATTTGGCGCCCAATTTGCATCAGTCAACTTGACAGACTGTTCACATCTAGTCAGCTTTTGGAACAAGAAAGTGACCAGCAAGAGGCAGACGGGGAGGAAATGACAGACAGTTCACTTGGAAGAGAACAGAAACCGGTCGAATGTTCTCTCATGCATTTTATATGAGCTTAGCCCATCCAGTTCTTATTCATCTGAGCGTGTTGATATAGTGAGGAACGAGCTTTTGACATTGAGGCCTACTTTTGGAGCCGACGTTTATTAAGTTTTGAAATAAGGAAATTATGCTGCCGCACCCTGTATATATACATATATATATATATATATATATATATATATATATATATATATATATATATATATATACATATATATATATTTGTATATATTTATATATATATATATATATATATAAATATATATATACATATATATATATATATATATATATATATATATATATATAAATATATATATATATATATATATATATATATATATATATATATATATATATATATATAAAGAATATATTTGCATATGTATATATATATATATATATATATATATATATACATATTATTTTTTTTTAAATACCTCCATTCCCTACCACTCTTTCATCGTCGCACAACTCTCGTGCGATCTGCACTTCACACGTCATCAATTCCAATGTGTGCAATGCTAAAACATCGGTACAGGGGCACACAAAATGCTGTGAAGTACTCCTTTCCTGCTAGTCTAGTCCGATTCGTGAACAGTGCTCAGAGACAAAAAAAAAATTATACTACGACGCAGTAAAACAAACTCTGAGTTTATAAAAGTTAGCTGTCTTAAAGTACCTTGAGGTTAGGGTATAAAATACCCTAAGATGCTGCATTTTCAATCCTCCAGACTTATCATTAATTTGAATTCATTTGCTGTTCCTTAAGTTTTTTCTGAAAAACCAATAATGAGTTTACGTTTTTCACTGTTTCTGGAAGATTGTTGTAAATACGCAGAGCATCATTCGTTGCATCGTTCTTTAGTCGATCAGTTCTAGCGTAAGGTATTACAAAATTGTTGGCATTTCTAGAATGATATGGATTTATTTGTAATACTTTTATAAAGCCGCTTCGCTCTAATTCACTGGTAATTAGACATTTGTTGATAAACTTAGCTTTCTCCATAGTCATGATTTGAATGATGGTGAGTCTTGTTGGAGTGAAAATTGGAAGGTTTAGAATATTTTTGAAGGCTTAAAGTAGTATCCAGGAAATAATATTAAGGTTTTGCTTTAACGATTGACTCCAAATGACCACCGCATCATGTCGTTTTGTCAGTATAAGTGCATTTGATGCAAGTTTCTTTATATGCATTGGAAAACCTCTATATCTTCTCAACACTGCTATCATTGGTGCAAGTTGTCTCGTCAAATTATTTATGTGTGGCAACCGTGTCAAACGATGATGTATGGTAAGACCGAGATATTTAATTTCAAACATTCTTTGCAAGCTTTCGCCGTTAATTTCTTTGTCAACTTTTATGTCTTCCTTATTCTTCTGTTTAAAAATAATGTATTTTGTCTTTGTAGCATTCAATGCAAGTTTGTTTTCAGTAAGCCATGAACGATATTTATCTAGATCCTCGTTGACGATATTCTCCATGGTAACTTGATCATGTCCTGAATAAAGAAGTACAGTATCATCAGCATATAAGCAATTATTAGTGTACAGCAATAACAAGGTTGGTCTAAGAATGGATCCTTGATGAACTCCCGTTTTCATTGGTGCTAGATTGCTCAAGATATTATTAACTGATGTTTTTTGGAAACTGTCTTCTAAATAACTTTTAAAAACTTGTTTCGGTTTTCCTTGTATGCCATACGATTCAAGTTTTTGAAGTTACAGGTCATGATCAACCGTATCAAAAGCTTTCTTCAGTTCCACAAAAATTGCAATATCATAATCTCCTTTATCAAGACTTTCATTGATGTAACGTGAGACAGAAAGTAACGCATCGAAAGTACTCTTGTTCTTTTGAAAGCCAAACTGCTTCGGATTTATGATGAAATTGTCCATTTAGAAAGATCTTAAACGATTATTTACAAGTTTTTCGAATATTTTATTAAAGGCTGTCGAAAGTGCAACAGGCCGGTAACTATTCGGGTCCAGATGATCTCCTCCTTTGAATATTGGAATTATTTTTGCCAGTTTCTCTTTATCCGGAAATGTTCCATATCTAATATGCTCGTTTATAAAATTTGCAAGTGGTTCAGCTATCTCCTCTTTGACAAGAATAATTTCATGTGTGGCGATGTTTTCAATACCTGGTGCTGCATTTTTTTTCAAATTGTCGATTGTATTTAATACTTCTCTTTCAGTCGTTTGATGATTGTGAAAGATGGAACCAAGTGGGCTATTTATGATATTGAAGTAGCTAGTTGACTTTTCACCAAGCTCCCTGGTAATTTTTTCGCCAATAGTTGAAGAAAAGTGGTTTAGCGAGTTTGCTTTTCCACATGGGCGTGCTGCGTTGTTAGAGTCCATGCCAGAAAATTCAGCATTTGATGACATGATTCAGGGTGATTAATTATCTTTTACTTCATTTATTATTTTCCATATTTCGTGTGAGTTGTCCGCCGCTGTTTCCAATTTTCTGGAGTAATATGAAAATTAAGTTTCTTTTGTGATACGTTTTGATTTTTTTAGTGCTTGGTTGTACAGATGTGTAAATGCTTGATTTTTAGCGTTCTTTTTGTATTTTTTATAAGCCTTCCTCTTGTTAATACTAGCTTCAACAGCTTTCTTTGTTATCCATGTATATTGTCGACATCTGATCTTTTTCACAATGGTAGAATCATGCTTGAAATCTCTTATCATATTTTTGAGCTCCATAAGGTTTTCAGGTTTTCGGTTTGTTAGCAACTGTTGAAATTTCGATTTGAAAAGATCCTTGTCTAAATATCTGAATGTTTTGTGAGTACGTTCTCGCTAACTGAGACTTTGACCATGGATGACAATTTTTAGAACACGATGATCTAACTCCGGCCAGTCTGCAAGTGTGAATATAATGTTTTCAGCAGATACTTGCTCGGGTTATTTTAAATATTATTATATTATATATGTCAGATGTTACTCTCTTTGTCACAAAATTAATTGTTTTTTTTATATAAATTGCTGTACCTCCTCCTCTTCCGGGCCTGCTGGAGAAAACTGAGCTTTATCCCGGAATATTGTAATACTTTGCTTCTTCAGGATGGATCCATACTTCGTTTAGTATAATCAGATCCGTTTCAGGATATTGCTGTAGATAAATTTGAATATCACTCAGTTTGTGTCGTACGCTTCTTATATTGGCATAAAAGATAGTTAATTAGCCACTTGATTGAGTTTTGTGAGTAACAGTCATCATCAAAATTGTAGTCAGCACTCATCGTAGCAATTACAATCCTTCTTTAATACTCTGGGCACTCCCACGAGTCTGCTCTGTGTGAGTGATCAGCATTCTTATGAGTACCCTTTCGATTGTAACAGGTCTCATGTGTGCTTTTGCATTCCTTGAGCTCATGCTTACCTCCACATTTCACACAGATTTGTTCTGATGTGCATTTTTTTGACACTTTTAACACTTAAAAAATCTCGTAACGTCAAAGTCTTCCTTCACAAAATATGACCAATAATCAATGTTGACGTATTTGTTAGCTATTCTGTTATACATGCTTTTTTGTCTATCTGGCATAAACGAGCTCCATTTTTTCTCGATTTTCAACATCAGGGTTTAGCACCTATATTTCTTTTGTATTTCCTCCTTTGTGAATTGATTATCCAGCCCATTTATAACCAGTCGCATTTTTGTCTCAGTGATGTCGTACTCATCCCACATGTTATCCATGGTAATCGGTATAGCTCGGACGCGTTGGCATTGATCGTTGTCTTAATTATCGCCCCACCATTCTGAATAGGCCGTAGTAGTTGAAGAGGAATCTTGCGATTTGAATGTCTTATCCTATACTTAAAATCGGCAAGCGTTTTATCTGATGATGTATGCTTTTTTGGCTTAATTATGATCTCTTTCTGGGACATGACATCCGAGCGGATCTCAGTTTGAGGCATCGTATGGTTTTTTATCACCTGTGCATAAGTTGGTTTGCGCGTAGCTGCCGACTTATCAAAAAAAGAGCGGACATTCGTCTTTAATTCTTTAACATTACTTTCCAAATCTTTCATTAGCAGAAAAAGTTGATCCTCCTTGAATTTTTGATGTAACAGCTTACACGTGGGGCACGTCCATGTAACGTCATCTGATATCTCGTTGATGGTCTTAAATCTCTCTTCCGACATCTTTATGCATTTCAAGTGAAACCACTTGAAACACATCCCACCACAGCCTATCGCTAAGTGAGCATCTTCTGCAGGTTCCCTGCATTTACCACGTTTCTCCTTCGATGTTTTTGCGGCCATTGCTTGATTCATTACCCGCGATTCTCCTAAATTTATTCATATTTCATCGGATGCACTTATTTTTTCTTTCCAATTCCCTTTCACAATCGACCTTTAATTTTGCTTCTTATTATTTTATTAATATTTAAAATAAACAAACAAAACGTTATCAAAAGAATTTTTTTTGTATTGTTTGTATTAAAATGTTTGAGAAAATATATTTATTTTGAAATCACGTTTTATTAACAATAAAATATAAAATTAACAAATTTCACTCTACTACACGAGAATCCCTCTCATCGTAGAATGAATATGAAAGATAGAAAACAAAAAACAACCGTTAATTTATTGTTCGTAAAAAAGCCGGCACTTAGCTCTAAGTACTTATCCTCAAATTTTTGGAAACGTCCAGTGCAGCTTCCTTCACACTTCACTTCATAAATCACAATTTATTTCAAATTAACAACCACTCCGAACAATTCCCATTCACGAACGACTTTTCTTCATACAGCTGCAGTATATGTCACAGTGATGTGATATATATGTATAAATATATATACATACATATATATATATATATATATATATATATATATATATATATATATATATATATATATATATATATATATATATATATATATATATATGTATATATATATATATATATATATATATATATATATATATATATATATATATATATATATTTGCATATATATATATATATATATATATATATATATATATATATATATATATATATATATGTACATATATATATATATATATATATATACATATATATATACATATATATATACATATATACATATATATATATATATATATATATATATATATATATATATATATATACATATATATACATATATATACATATATATATATATATATATATATATGTATATACATATACATACATATATATATATACACACATATATATATATACATATATATATGTGTATATATATATATATATATATATATATATATATATATATATATATATATATATATATATATATATATATAGATATATGTATATATGTATATATGTATATGTATATATATATATATATATATATATATATATATATATATATATATATATATATATATATATATATATACATATATACAATACATATGCATATATGTATACATATATATATATAGATATATATATATATATATATATATATATATATATATATATGTATATATATATATATATATATATATATATATATATATATATATATATATATATATATATATATATATATACGTTGTTACATGTACAAATAATTACATGTACAAATAATTCTGCGAGCTACTGTCGCAATTGTTTTCACAATCATTAAGAACGTCGACAACTGAATTTACTCGAACCCACGAGAACCCAACAAGCATTATCAACATCTGAAAGTGAGTCACTGCCCATTCATGCTGGAACGTTCCCGCATATTCACTAATGTACGAGAACTGAATTGAATGATTAGAGACCCTATATAAAGGCGAGCTGAATGAATGGGGGGATTCATTCGACCGTGATAAGAACTGCGATAGTGTGTGGAAAGCGAATAGAAAAGTGTGTTTTGTAACAGTGAAGTAATTAAGAAGACAATTGCGCTAATAAATTTATGGACAAGTGTTAGATTTTTTTAATAGTGACAATTAAAATTCGTGAAAGTGTTACCTGATTATTGTGCATTTTATTTAATTAAATAAACTCTTTTAACTTAAATTAAAAGACATTGCGTTTTCACTTTCCCGAAACATTAAATTATTGGCCGCGAACCAATAACACGCGACAGTGGTGTCAGAAGTGAGATAGAAAGTGAAACTTTGAATATTTTTATAGTGCACAATAGTAAAATTTAAAGAAACATTAAAAATGCCACGAAGCTTAAACTTAAGAATTAATGAATTGACCATATCGGAGCTCAAGGAGGAGTTGGAACAGCGGAATCTGGCCACACAAGATACAAAGGCCATACTGATTGCACGCTTGCGTGACGCGATCGAGTCGGAAAGCGTGAATTTGGATTCGGGTGAGCTCTCAGATGCGGAAAAAGGCGCAGAAGGTGGAGAAGTAGAAACACCAAAATCAAAGGAGCCAGAAAATGCGCTGATGCAAATGTTAATGCTGATGTCATCCAGTCTGACTGCGAAGCTAGATGAACAGTCATCCAGTTTAACTGCGAAGCTAAGTGAACAGTCATCCAATTTAACTACGAAGCTTGATGAACAATCAGCGAAGTCACATGAACAATCAGTGAAGCTGGACCAACAAGCGATCAAAATCAAGGCAGACATCAAGGCAGACATCACACAGAAGCTGGAGAAACAGTCAACCGAAATAAAAGCGGAGCTCGGTCATCTGAACAAACAAATTAAAGGCGTCGAGGAAAAGGTTGACCAGGTCGAGGAAAAGGTTTACCAGGTCGAGGAAAAGGTCAGCCAGGTCGAGGGAAAGGTCAGCCAGGTCGAAGAGAGAACAAACCATGAGATGGAAAAAGTGAAAAAAGAATTAGAAGCAGCGAAGGCAGTAGTAACCACTTCACCAGTCCCGCTTATAACCGCAGCGCAAAGCACATCCAGAATTGTGCAAGCACCAATATTCGATGGGCAAACGGTTTGGAGTATTTACAAGACCCAGTTTGAAGCTGCCGCAAGGGCAAATCACTGGAATGAGCAAAAACGAGCAACTGCACTGATTCTTGCTCTAAGAGGCCCAGCTGCCGAGCTTTTGCAGACGATCCTCGATGAATTGCACTCAAACCCAAATGCTATAATGAATGCGCTCGACATGCGTTATGGAGACGATCATCTAAAGCAGATTTACCGGTCACAGCTAAGGCATCGGGTGCAGAAGTCTGCAGAAACCTTACAGCAGCTAGCCCAAGACATTGAGCGACTAGCACTTTTGGCTTAGCCAGCCTACGACCCAGAACATCGAGATGATGCAACGACAGAAGCATTCATCAGCGCACTAAAGGACCCGGAATAGCAACAAGCCGGGCGTTTAGCCCAAAAGCAAACGGTTAAGGACGCATTGGCTTAGAGTCTGAACTTTGAGGCAGCAAAAAATGCGACTCGTACCACTGCCCGGATCCGGGAGGTAGTGGCAGACGAGTGCAGGTGTGAGCGCGTGGAAATTGAGCGAGACCCACATGTAGATGGTGCACCTAGATGCTGGAATTGCGGAGAGAAGGGGCACCTGCAAAGAGACTGCAAGAAGCGAAGAAAACCGAGCTATTGTCCAGGGTGCGCAGCTAGGAGGAGATCCAGACCGAGTCAGGAGCCCAGAATGGAAACCCTTCAAACAGAGGGGTCGGGAAACATGTAAGAGCCAACTTCGTGGGGCAGAGGTTGGCTAGGAGGATCGACGTCCCCAGCACCACCATCACCGTGTCAAGACTACATCGTGGAGAAGCGGACTTATGCCTTCCGGGTCAAGTTGACGGAGAACATTGCACCATAACAATCGACACTGGTGCAACCCGATCGATTATCCGACCAGACCTAGTTAGACAGCAACAACTTCACAAGGGCAGAATTTTCTCACTACGGACAGCTACGGGAGAAACTGCACCTGTTCATGGAGAGGTCAACCTCCAGATACAGTTGGGAGACCTTGTGTTCCGACATAATTTTCTGGTCGCGAACATTATGGATGACTGCATTCTCGGAATGGATTTTCTGCGACCACATGGAATCACGTTGAATTTAGGCAAACGGGTATTGAAATGGCAGAATGTCAAAGTACTGATGGAAGATCCCAGCGTCCAAGTTACCAAGTTGAATGTAGTGGTATGTACTGACACTGATGTACCGAATTCTTCCGAGAGCATTGTATGGGCCAAGCTTGATGGTGATTCTGGAGATCACCGATCTTATCTGATAGAGCTAACGACGACGTCCGCATTGCGCAGTTTGATTATAGGACGAAGCCTTGTAAGATCTTTAAGGAACAGATACGTGCCGGTTAGAGTCCTTAACACCGCAGACACAACCACGAGCATTAAAGCGGGAGAAGTCATCGGCAGCTGCCAGCCTATTTCCACCATCATCTCTTTGGAAGCTACTCACGACCATCATTGGAGTAGGAGGCAAGACACAGACAAAACCCGGGAATTCACGTCTGGAATATTGAAGCAGGTCAAATTGCCAGTGCAGCTATTCAAACGAGCCTCTGATCTGGTCACCAAGTACAGTGACTTCTTCTCAACAAGCCCGGATGACCAAGGCCGAACGAGTCTGGTAACTCACGTCATAGATACACAGGGAGCCAAGCCGATTCGACAAGCACGAAGACGTCTCCCTATAGCCAAACAAGGAGAAGTGAGCGCGCTGATCTCGGACATGGAAAAACAAGGCGTTATTGAACCTTCTGTAAGTCCATGGGCCGCGCCTGTAGTTCTGGTAAAAAAAAAGGATGGTAGCACTCGTTTTTGTGTCGACTATAGGCAGCTTAACGACGTCACTAAGAAAGATAGTTACCCGCTCCCACGCATCGATGACATCATGGAAACTTTAGCCGACGCAAAATGGTTTTCTACACTCGATCTCAAGAGTGGCTATTGGCAGGTAGAAATCGACAAGAAGGACCGAGAGAAGACCGCATTTTCAGTTGGGACCGGATTGTGGCAATTTGTGGTGATGCCGTTTGGGCTTTGCAATGCTCCAGCTACTTACGAACGCCTGATAGAGTACGTGCTACGTGGCCTCACCTGGAAAACCTGCTTGGTGTATTTAGATGACATCATTGTCATCGGGAGAACGTTCGAAGAGCATGTGCGGAACTTAGAAGAGGTCTTCTCCCGACTGCGACTGGCAAACTTGAAACATAGTCCCGACAAGTGTACCCTTTTTGCAGCTGAAGTAAAATACCTGGGACACGTTGTATCAGCAGAAGGGGTCAAAATAGACCCTGAGAAAATTGAAGCCGTGAAAAGCTGGCCAACACCAAGCAACAAGCGCCAACTACGAAGTTTTCTGGGTCTGGCAACTTACTATCGAAGATTCGTCAAAGACTTTGCCAAAATAGCCAAGTGTCTCCATCAGTTAACCGAGAAAAATCGTCCGTATGTCTGGAATGAACAATGCCAGGTAGCCTTTGAGACCTTGAAAGAGAAGCTATGTGAATCACCCGTGCTGGCATATCCAAACCCCGGAAAAATGTTTGTAGTTGACACCGATGCGAGCAACGGCGGTATTGGAGCTGTACTCTCCCAGCAGATCGATGGCGAAGAAAGAGCCCTCTCGTATTACAGTTGAGTTCTTTCAGAAAGTGAGAGGAACTACTGTGTGACCAGGAAGGAGGTATTGGCTATAATAGAAGCCACCAAGCAGTTCCACAAGTAGCTATATGGCCAGAAATTTGTTCTTCGAACGGACCTTGCATCACTGAGATGGTTGCTCAACTTCAAAAACCCCGAGGGACAAGTTGCGAGATGGATCGAAAGATTGCAGTCATACGACTACGAAATTGTTCATCGGAAGGGCGGAGTTCATGGAAATGCTGACACCCTATCCCGCCGTCCATGTCCAGCTAACTGCAAGCATTGCCGACGGATTGAGGAAAAGGAACCGCTCGTTGATCTGCGGTTGATAACGGCGGAATTCGATGAAGGTTGGTCATCGGAGGAGATTCGAAACGCCCAGTTAGCCGATGCAGACATCGGACCATTACTCGTATGGAAGGAGACGACTGGGCGACCTGACTGGAAAGACATTTCAATGCATGGCGCAACCCTGAAAGCTATTGGGCACAATGGAACTCCCTTCAGGTGGAGGGTGGCGTACTCAAGCGAAAATGGGTAACGGCGGATGGTAGCTCCTATAGGATGCAAACTATACTACCCAAAAGCCGAATCCACGATGTGATTAAGGAAATGCATGAAGGATCCTCGGGAGGCCACCTTGGTGTTAACAAGACCTTCGCGAAATTGCGGGAAAGGTTCGCCTGGCTCCACGCTCGAGAAGACGTAGAGGACTGGTGCCGCAGATGCACAATTTGCGCTTCCGTCAAAGGCCCAAAGCGACGACTGAGAGGACAAATGCAAACCTATAACGTGGGGGTACCGTTTGAAAGGATTGCTGTTGACATCGCAGGTCCCTTTTCTGAATCCAAATGGGGAAATCGATATACGCTGGTTGTAGCCGATTATTTCAGCAAGTGGCCCGAGGTCTACTCCATTCCCAACCAGGAAGCAACTACTGTAGCCGAACAGCTAGTGTTAAATTGGGTCAGTAGGTACGGCGTGCCTTGCAAACTACATTCGGATCAAGGCCGAAACTTTGAGTCACTAGTTTTTGGTGAAATGTGCGAGCTGCTCGGAATACGGAAAACGAGGACAACACCGCCGCATCCCCAATTCGATGGAATGGTCGAACGTTTCAACGGCACGCTCAATAAACACCTTGCCAAGATGGTTGACGAGAACCAAAGGGACTGGGACCGACATATCCCACTATTTTTGATGGCATACAGAGCTGCCGAACATGCATCGACGGGCCAAACTCCAGCCAAAGTCATTTTTGGAAAGACTATTTGTCTGCCAGCTGATATAAAGCTCGGAACACCCCCGAGAAACCCCAAACCATCTCGGAGTACGCAAGTGATCTAAGACAACGGTTGAACCAGATACATCGGACAGTGCGAAAACACCTCGAATCGGCTACAGATCGCATGAAGACCAGGTATGATCTAAAGGCAAATTCTACTGGCTTCCAACAAGATGACTTGGTGTGGCTTTATAACCCGCAACGGCGAAGGGTAGGTCTCCAAAGTTGCAACATAATTGGGAGGGACCATACCGAGTTACAAAGCGAATCAACGACGTCGTATACCGGATACAGGAACATCGTAAGCCGAGAGCTAAAATGAAAATCGTGCATCTGGACCGTCTTGCCCCATATTACACCCACGGAGAATTGACTACAAATAGCGACACATCTTTTCGGGGCGAAAAGAACTGAGGTGGGGGCAGTGTTACATGTACAAATAATTACATGTACAAATAATTCTGCGAGCTACTGTCGCAATTGTTTTCACAATCATTAAGAACGTCGACAACTGAATTTACTCGAACCCACGAGAACCCAACAAGCATTATCAACATCTGAAAGTGAGTCACTGCCCATTCATGCTGGAACGTTTCCGCATATTCACTAATGTACGAGAACTGAATTGAATGATTAGAGACCCTATATAAAGGTGAGCTGAATGAATGGGGGGATTCATTCGACCGTGAGGAGAACTGCGATAGTGTGTGGAAAGCGAATAGAAAAGTGTGTTTCGTAATAGTGGAGTAATTTAGAAGACAATTGCGCTAATAAATTTATGGACAAATGTTAGATTTTTTTAATAGTGACAATTGAAATTAGTGAAAGTGTTAACTGATTATTGTGCATTTTATTTAATTAAATTAACTCTTTTAACCTAAATTAAAAGACATTGCGTTTTCACTTTCCCGGAACATTAAATTATTGGCCGCGAACCAATAACACGCGACAATATATATATATATATATATATATATATATATATATATATATATATATATATATATATATATATATATATATATATATATATATATATATATATAGATATATATATATATATATATATATATATATATATATATATATATATATATATATATATATATATTTATATATATATATATATCTTTATGTATATATATTTATGCGTACATAAAGCACTCTACGCAAGAGGTTAATTTCTCTTGAGAAACTAACCTAAAATAAAAAAAACCGACTCCAAAGTAAAAAAGATGAATTAAATTTATCAAAAGCGTTACTACATTAGTGATATTAGATGGTGATTTAGTACCACTTCCATAAAAATTCATTTCATGCTCTATAGGGCACTTTGAAGTCGGTTTTCTTCATTTCATATTATATTTTCAAATTAAACCGCCATATTTCGAAAATAAGTTTAAGAGGCCCCAGATCACGTTGCACTGTTTTGAAATAGAAACACTTCGGACTGTTGTATTTTCCAAATTTCTGATCGTGTCACCTAACCTGATTCTTTCCGCTACTTCAAAACAACCCGAATTTCAATATTCATGAACGTTATTTAAAGTTTTCTTTGGCTTCGCCCCGTAATATTCAAAAAATTTCGCGATAACTCTCGCTATACGAGTAAACGCTTCAAATCAAAATATTTACAAAAATAAATACACTCTGGACAAAACACAAACACGAAACCATAAAATAAATTCGTTCAAGGTTAATTTGATTGGAACACCCACGAATTAAGTCCTTAATCAAAATATTATCACCAATTTATTCCACATATGTCAATGTTCAGGAAACGGACATTAAACGTATTTCACTCGCGTAAATCATCAAACCTGTCGGCGATACCACCTTTTTTTACACGGCACAAGTCCAAAATACAGTGAAGTTTCACAGCGTAAAATATCCACTATAATTTATGGGGCTTCTCATGATTTTATGTTTGGTTACACTTTACTCAACTGAGTAAAGAAAAATACTGCACGTCAGTTCCTTTTTCCTGCAAATAATAAAAAACTTCACACTTCACTTTGTAATTCACTCGCGTTTACTTTCGTATAATAAGTTTTACTTTAAAAAATTTTCAATTTTTCGACGTGAAATTTGTATTTTACGAAGAATATGGTAACTGACAGCTTCACGCTAGCTGATACTTCTTTTTCAAAAACAGGGGTGTCCCCGCAGTTTTCATGGATCAAATACTTTTAGAAATATGGCGCGAAGCATGATTTTATTGACATTTGTTGAAAAGAGTGGAGGTTTACGGATGGATAACGATACCTTGTGTATCAAATAAGAAGTAATAACTTATGATGGCATTTGAATGTGCTAATAAATGACTTGTATTTGTATTTCGAAATTGGTCTCGACAATTGGAATATTTTACGTATCCCTTAAAATAGAATCAGCTGAAAGTTGCAAAAGCTTTCGAAAATGAATGTGTACGTATACGAAAGGTTTGATTGTATCAAGTTACTTCATCGCTTCCCATAGGAATTGAAAGCTCGCCGTCTCTTGTATGTACCTTTGTGTTTCAAGCTATCGGAGCCATCCGAAAACGAGATCGATATCCGCACGAAGTAGTAAAAACTCACTGTAGAGCAAAAAATTCTCGTATGGATTTACATTTGATTGATATAAAAAGGGTTAAATTATCAATTTAAAGTTAAGCAAAGACAAGTACTTACAGGAGGAAATTTAATCTGAGCATAATTCGTAGTTACAAAAACATATTGAGTTCGCATAAGTCGGAATATTAAAAATAACTCTCTCACCTCTAAGCATGGTGGTTGCCATCACCGATGTGTATCTAATAAGAGTGGTGGTCCAATGAGAATTTGTACACACGTCGAAACCATCTTCTTATAACATTTTTTTCTCTAATAATTTTTCAGAAAAATTGATTAAAAATAAGCAGCTCAATCATGTAGCCACAAAGAATTTCATAAGTAACTGTAATTTGGTTTGATCTTCTTAAAATTTTCAAATAACACTTTTATGAATTAATGATTTGAGTAATTTTTGTTAAATTACTTTTTATGGAATTGTTTGCAGCTACATATAAATGAGTTGCATATTTTGAATAATAATTTTTCTGAAAAATTATTAGAGAAGAAAAATGCTAGAAGAAGGTGGTTTCGACGTGTGCACTAATTCTCCTCAGGCCATCACACTTAGATACACACCGGTGATGGCGACCACCATGCTCAGAGGTGAGGGAGTTAATTTTTAATTTTTCTACTTATGCAAACTAAATATGTTTTTGTATCTGCAAGTTATATTCAAGGTAAATTTCTCTTGTAAGTACTTGTATTAGCTAAACTTTTTAATTGGATCATTTCACCCTTTTCACATCAATTTAATGTAAATCTATACGACAAATTTGCTCTACATTTGAAGCTTTATCCAACGTCACGCGGATTCCATAAAAAGTAATTTAAAAAGCTATCGGAGCCATCCGAAAGAGTGATCGATATCCGCGCGACGTTAGATAAAGCTTCAAATGTAGAGCAAATTTGTCGTATAGATTTACATTAAATTGATGTGAAAAGGGTGAAATGATCCAATTAAAAAGTTTAGCTAATAATTTTTGTTGTTTTGCAACAAAATGGCGACGTTGAAAATAGAGGAACAATGGAGTTTCTCTTACACGTGCACATCTCTTTGACATGGTCCTTGACTTTATTTGTTGCTGATGACAGCTGGGCGCAAAACCCTTATGACATGAGCTAGATCTATCCATCCCATTTCTTTTTTTTTAAATCATTTAATTCGCACAGCGTATGCACGTGGAAACTCTTAAAATCATTAAATTTATTAGTTTAAATGACGACTCACTTTTAAAGGCAAATTCAAGGACAACATATTTTTATTAAACTATTGAATAATTCTAATTCATCATACACTTGCCAGAAAAAGTATCCATACAACATCAAAAGAAAGCAACATATTAGGAAATGCATGCTAAACAATGCTGCTACATATAAATATTTAAGCAACTAAATTCATTCATTAATGAAACTATCTGTTCTATAAATTTTTCCTTCGGTATTCCTTTAAAAACTAGATTTTACAAAATAAAATCAAAAAAGCCACACTTAAACGAACCCGAAAACGTATGTATACATGACAATATTAATTTGAAAAGTTCAAGTATTTTATTAAATATCAGGGCTTAATAACTTATCGGATAACCTTTTCTCTTAAGGACCTCCTACATGTGATTTGGCATGGAGTGAACCAATTTGGCTGTGTTCTGCCTGGTAATTTGCCCAATTCATCGACGATGACGTTTTTCAGCATTTCCTTCGAGGTTATGCTGTGCTGACGGATCCTGCGCTCCAACAAGTCCAAAAAATGCTCAATGGGATTAAGGTCTGGGGATTTGGGCGGCGTACACAGTCGATATTTTGTGTTGTAGAGCAACCAAAGCTTCACATTGTGTGCTGTGTGCTTGCGGTCACTATCTCGCTGGAAACAGAAATCGTCACCAAGCCTCAAGTGCTGAACGCTTTGCTTCAAATTTTCCTTCAAAATATTAAGGTAACCGTATTGAGTTGATTCTATAGGGTTAACCATTTTACGCTTGAGAAAGTAAAGCTAAAGAAAATACATCAAATATTCAGGTAGAAACAAAATTTTTTATTCAATATAAAGATTGAACTTTGCCATAAACGTGAAATACTACATTATTCAAATGTTCTCCACGGGATCTTTTACAGGCCTAAATTCTTATGAGGTCATTTTCAATGACTTTTCGGCACATTTCCGGTAATATCTCGGCCATAACTTCACGAATATTGGTTTTCTATTCCTAAAGATTATGAGAATTGTTTGCGTGAGCACGATCTTTTGCATAGCCCCATACAAAGAAATCCAAAGATGTTAGGTCGCAGGATCTTTCGGGCCAATTAACATCATTCAATCTCGAAATTACGCGTCCTAGAAATTTCTCTTGCAAAAGTGCTCGATTAGCCTGCGTTGTGTGGCTTGTGGCTCCGTCCTGTTGGAACCACATGTTTTCCAGATTATAATCTTCAATTTCTCCCCAAAAATAATCGGTCAACATCCGTTCATAGCGGTCAGAATTGACTTTAATGGCTCTTCCTTGATCGTTTTCAAAAAAATACGGGCCAATAATACCACCAGGCCATAATGCACACCAAATGGTCACTTTTCCCGGATGCAAAGGCTTTTTTGCGATCACTTGAGGACTTTGAAAGCCCATATGCGGCAATTCTGCTTATTCACGTAACCACTGAGTGAAAAATGAGCCTCATCACTAAAGAAAATTTTGTTCGAAAAATCGTTGTTCAATCACCCAATTCGCATACATTCTGCGTTGTGTATGGTCTCGAGGCTCAAGTTCTTGAGTGAGTTGGATTTTGTACGGATGGAGATGCAAATCCAAATGCAAAATCCGCCACAATGAGCCGTAAGACAAGGCCAAATGTTGAGCATGTCGAGAAATCGACAAACTCGGGTCTTCCTCCACACTTTGAGCAACGACAGCAACATTTTCAGCAAAACGAATGTTGCGATGATGCACAGGGCTTGCAATATCAATAACCGATCCAGTCTCTTCAAATTTTCTCACCGTGTTCTACGATCCATATTTCTAAATGGCAAACCTTCAGCTAAAGAAACATGCTTCGGATGACATTTAATTCTAACAGAAGTCAAATGGCAGGGTTATGCTTTCCTACCACGATATGGATAACCCTGTAAAAACGCAAGTTGGCCAACTCCTTCTGCCGCCATACACCCCCAGACCATCGCACCACCTCCACTATGTTTCACAATTGATATGAGATATTCTTCTTCGAAGGCAGTACCGCTCTTCCGCCACACTAACTTTCGTCCTTTAATGCCAAATATGCAAAATTTGCTTTCGTCAGAGAATAGGACCTGTTCTCAAAACTCTAGTGGCATTTTTATATATTTTTTTGCAAGTCCACACGTTTCTCCCTGTTCACTTCCGAAATGTATGGCTTCTTATATGCTATGCATGAGCGATATCCATCTCTCTTTAGTATTTTTCGTATGGTATCTTCGGTAAGAACGTTGCCAAAAGAGTTTTTTTTATATTTGTAACAATTTGAGAAGCAGTTACTCGAGAACTGCCTGAAAAACGTTTCCTTCTTCGCGTTTAGTTAGTATGGAGGGTCGACCACAAAGAGGCTTTGACATAATCGAACCAGTTTTATTAAATGTTTTCACCACATACTGGACAGAAGAATCAGTTCTGCTGACTATTAGACCAATTTCACTCTTAAATTTTAGCATAACTTTCCTCTCCTTAGCACTGATTTCGCTAATTTTGGGCGTCATCATGTATTCTAGTGCATAAAAAATTAAAAAAAAACTGCACTCACTTTTAAACCTATCCCAACTTAAAGTAGAACTATGATCGGACCTAAAAACATTAATATGCATTTGTATATGCCATCGCATAACACGGGGAATCCCCCGGTTTGTTCTGTACGGATTCTTTTTCTGATCTATTGTGTTGCCGTCTATTAATTTTATTTGAGTTTCAAGTCTTTTTAAAATAGTAATTATTATGAAACATACTGGGAATCATGCAAAAGTGTAGATTTTATGATATTATAAAAGAAAGCATTCAAATTAAGTGAGTATATTCTTTTCAATACAATGATAACTTTGTTATCTTGCATGTACGGATGCTTTTTCTGGCAAGTGTATACCCAAAACTCAAAAAATATATTTTAGGCTGCCACTCATAATTACTTAAAGTGCAACTATTTATCACCGCCCGTTGAAAAGCAGATTGTTGACTGAAAATAATTACACCACTGTTTCCTGACTTACATATGTCTGATTATTAAATCATTTATTTTATTTTTATCTTGTGAGAAATAGACTTGATTTTAGTTACGCCTGGAATCTCTTGAACCCGGTCATCCATTAGCTATATAATCTTGACTGACAAACAAATGTGAAATCTTCATTTCTTACAAAGCCTTTATCTTAACATGATCACCTTTACGATCAGTAAAATATATATTACATCTTCATTATAAACTGATTTTCTGTAGGCTTATCATGACGTCGCGAGCTTTGTCAAACAGTAAGGGGTGCAAGTGAACACAGTAACTTTACACGAGAACTCACGCTTAATATTGAATTCTCACATTTAACAGCAACTGCCAAAATTCGAAAGTTCAGACAACGCTCACTGAAGTCGATACCATTTCACAGTTAAGATTTGCGTTTTTCTCAATTTTTGCGAGAGATAAAAGTATGTTATTAAGCAGATTGACCTTCTTGCAATTGGAGCCTCCTGGGTTTAAGGGGAAGCCCACTTTTCACAAAACTTGATGGCCAATAGGAAAAATTTAGCCACTCGTGTCTTTTCTTCGTCAGCTTTCCCACCACTCCGGTGATGAACGTGCACTACCCACTAAAATGTATGTAAAGGTCAACCTGTTGTGCTCATCCGATGGCGGATCTATTGACATCTCGTATCTCGACTTCTGTATACCGGCCATTGAAAATGGAACCAATGAAGAGGCTACACTCAAAGAGATTTTAGAGGAGAAAGAAAGGACCGAGCCCACGGGGTTTTTATTCGAGCCAGAGATGGACGAAAATAAGGAAAGGATTTTTTTTGAATTACTTCTATTACAGGGTGGCTGGTTTTATACCAATCAAAGGCTGAGAACGCGGGAAAATGGCTGAGGGAGATCGGTAATTAAGAGCTGGTACAGGACGCTTCCAATGAGGGCAAATATGGAAAGTGTATTCAAGTTACCGACGCAGGGCTCCCGGATGGTAAGCCTCCAGTTTTTTACTGAACATGCATGTTCTGGATCGGCCAAATGATCGGAAACGTTGACAGTTGGTCCAAGACATCGACTGATCTATATACAGCTACTAGAACACACTCTCGGATTATTCAAATGTGCCCATAGAAAGCAGGAAGACAGCGTTTGGAGCTGTAGTGCACTTACACTTTTCACACGCGGCTACATACTTTTTTATTTATCGGGTCGGCTCAAAAGAAGTAAGTTTTCAGTCACCGCAGTTTACGGCCGCACATGTCATATGCACTCAGTGTGCGCTTATGGACTTTCCTGATAAGATCGATGGTCGATTCTTTGAGCACCCACAGCTTCCACTGTTCTTCCTCCTGTGCAGGGTCTCCGGATGCGAGTCTCAACCGCTTGCCTATGAATCCCTCATGGCTAGGAGCTGCAGAAACTTGCTCATCAGCTTGGGGTAGCCTGCCGAATTGGAGAAACATAAGTCGATCAATAGAGAACTGTCGTCCTCTGGGGCCAATACGACTTCTCCTGGGGCAAACATCCTGGATAAGTTATCGGGTACCACATGTTTTTTTGTGGTAGGGAGGTGAATGCCATTTATGCACAGAGTGTGGGACTTCCATGCTCGCAAGAAGGCGACTAGACTACCCACTAAATACTTCCCCCGTCAACCTGAGAACCCAGCCTGGAACCGTTTGACACATTACTTCGGGCTAGGTCTCGCTTTGTTACGCCGGGAGGCGCCTTCAAGCTGGGGGATCCCTTTCCTAGCGGGAGGGGAGAGGGGAAGAGGAAGCGCCAGACAAGCATTCCCACAGCACCAACACCTCCGGCTGCTGTGAGTTCCTTTTATCATTTAGGACTGTCCGAACATAATGTGCCACCTTGTTCCATTTGTCAACCGATTCAAGCATCACCGCAACTATGTCATCTTGAATGAGCTCTCTCGTCTTCCCATAGAGGTCCTTTCGCAGCCTGACCCATTTTGTGCATGCAAAAAATGTGTGGCAGGCATTGTCCTCCTCTCCTGGGCAAAAATGACGATCGGGGAACCGTGACTTACCAATCTTGCGCAGGTAAGACTGAAAACAGTCCCACCATGCCTTCAATTTAGCCACGGTCTCACATCCAGGATGAGGTGCGCAGTCCATCTTCCCTTCGTGCAATTGACTTAAGACTGCTGCTAATCGTTGAGCGAGCACTGTCTCTCTTTGTGAACAACCATCTCCCTGGCATCCTCGTTTCAGCACAGGTAAATAGCGTGGCGCTCTCTAGCAAGGGCGGCGATAGGTATCATGCCTGCAATAAGTCTCACCACCGGATCAGAGACTATCGGATACGAAGATGCAGTTCTCAGTCCTCCATTTCTCTGTACCTGTGCCAAACGTTTTCGGTATACCTCCTTGCTAAGAGCGTCACCCCACACCTCTGCTCCGTACAGTAGCACTGACCCTACAGCACTCATCAAGAGGCGTCTTCTTGATGGGCTGGTCCCCCTACGTTGGCCATAAGTCGACTCAGAGCCGATATTCCTGAAGCAGCCTTCTCAGCCGTTGCCCTGATTTGCTCAGAGAAACTCATCTTCGAGTCGATCAGTAGCCCCAGGTACTTCACCGCTGGCTTCGATTCGTATATCTCCAATACTGATCATCCTTACTCTAGGGATTCTCTTTTTTGTCAAGATGACCACTTCGGTTTTCTCCAGTGCTAAACTGAGCCCGCGAGCAGTCATCCAGTCCCTCACTCGACGCATTAGCATGCTTACCCTAAGTTGCGCCTGTTCAACGGTGCGTCCAGCGACCAGAGCCGCAACATCATCCGCATAGCCAACCAAGCGTGACTCATCTGGCATCTCAAGTCTCAGTTGGCCGTCGTAAGACACGTTCCACAGGTCCGGAACGAGGGTAGATCCGTGGGCAACACCCGATGTAATTTCCATCCTTCGGTGGCCCTGTGTCGTGTCGTTGAGGAGGCTTCGGTCCTTTAGGTATTTCCTCAAAAGCCGCATTAGATATTCTGGAACTTGAAACATATTGATATCCGATGTCAGATTGTAAAATTAAACACCTGCAATTCCCAGGGCCACCTTTCTAGCCAATCATGCAAGTCAAATTGGCTTGTCTACCACTTTAAAGACGACTGATCCGAAGCAACTTCAAACGGGTATCCTTCGGCATATGCCCGAAAAATATTAATCACCAACACTGCTGCTAGACACTCCCGGTCCGATGTCAGATTTTAAAATTAAACACCTGCAATTTTCAGCGCCATCTTCACAGAAAACCATGCAGGTCAAATCGGCTCATCAACCACTTTAAAGACGACTGATCCGTAGCAGCTTCAAACGGGTATTTTTCGACATATCCACGAAAACATTAATCACCAACACCGCTGCTAGACACTTCGGCTCAGAGTCAGTGTAGTTCTGCTGAGCCGAGTATAGCTTATAGGATATGAAGGCCATCGACTATAGGCTATAGACTGAAATCACTAAAAAGCGAAGTTAATGTCACAAGCTTCAGTATTAGGCTCAACGGGCACGCAATCATGACGAGGCGTGCAATCAGATAGCATGCAATCGGGTTGCAGCATATGAGAATATCTGTAGCAGCTTCTGAGGGACTACCTGAAGTATCAGAGCCGGCTTTACGACATGATATAGGGCTAACGTAGGATGAAAGATACATCGGGTGTTGCCAAGGCACCTGCCCTTGTTACAGGCCTATAGAACGTGTCTCTCGATGGGCTACTGAGACCGAGTCACACTTGATGGGCTATATAGATGATGTTGGGTCTCTAGTCACTAGATGCACTGTTGCAAGAGCACAGCTTAGGCTAGGTATGCTAATGCACTGAATGAGAGACTATATAAATGCTCGTGCTTTCAGTCTAGCACAGGAGAAAACTGAAGTGTCCATCTTGACACAAAAGAGAGGCCCTAGAGTAAGGGTGATCAGTGTTGGAGACATACTCATCAAATAAAAGCCAGCGGTGAAGTACCTGGGGCTACTGATAGACTCAAAGATGATTTTTTCTGAGCAAATCAGGGCAGCGGTACATAGGCCACTTCAAGAGTATCGGCTTTGAGTTGACTTATGGCTAACGTAGGGGACCCAATCCATCAAGTCAGTGCTACTGTACAGAGCAGAAATAAAGGACGAAGCTCTCAGAAAGGAGGTATACCAAAAACACTTGGCTCACGTACAGAGAAGTGGAGCACTGAGGACTACATCTTCATATTCAACAGTCTCTGATTCGGCAATGAGAGTCGTTGCAGGCGTGACACCTGTTGCCGTGCTTGCTAGAGAGTGCTGGGCTATTTACTGGCGATGAAGCAAGGATGTGAAGGAGATAGTTGCCTGCAAGGATAGACAGCGTGCACTCAGGAGTCTTGGGTGAATTGCGCGAAAGGAAGGTGGACTGCATGTCTCATCCCAAATGTGAAGACAGCATAACTCATACCAGATGTTGAGACAGCTAAATTGTAGGCATGGTGAGACTGACTTCTATAAGACCCAGCTTATGAGTGGGTATGGTAGTTTTCAGTCATACCTGAACAAAACTGGTAAGTCACGGTCTCCCAATTGTCAGTTTTACCCAAGAGAGAAAGATGGTCCCTACCACAAATTTGTTGCCTGCTAACACTGGGACAGGTTGCTCTGGGATCTCTACAGGGAAATGGGAGAGCACAGGTTGGATAGTATAAGTGATGTTTGCGTCGGTTGACAAATGGAACCATATGACAAATTACATACGGGAAGTCCTTAAAGATAAAGGAACTGACAGCAGTTTGGGACGCTAGGCTCGCGTGTCTGGTAATTTCTCGTCCCTCGCCTCTAGCCTAAAGGTGCACAACGACGTAACAAAACTGAACTTGGCCAAAAGTAATATATCAAATGATTCGAGGCAGGGTTCTCGGATTAATAGGGGAGTTTTTTAGTGGATAGCTTAGTCACCTGCAAGTGTGAGAGCCCCTCACTTAGTGTTTAAATAGCGATCACCTTCCAAACATAAAAAACACAACCCTAATTGCTATCTTCCGTGACCTGAACTAAAACTGCTCCCACTCCATCTTGACTTGCATCACAATGGATTGAGAATGGTTTATTGAATTCTGGGCTTTATAGTATCTGAGCTGTTGCCAGGCTGTTCTTTAACTCTTCGAAGGCATACAAGCCGAGTTCTTCTAAGATGAACTTCCATCTCTTATTCAGCATGTCTGTCAAAGGCGCGGTATAATAAATGCGTAATAAGGTACCAACCGCATAAATTCAGAAATCGGCACAACTGCTTGATTTTTTAGGCTTGAGAAAGACCGTTATGGCCTTTGTCTCATCCGGGTTCATTTGGATGCTACCACAACCTGTAATATGACCCAAGTACCTTACCTCCATCATAATGAACTGACTCTTCTGGATGCTGAACGTCAGCTCTACCTTCCGGGTGTGCAAAACTACTTACTGAAGCAGAACGATATGCTCATCAATAATCTTGGATATTGTCAGTTTTTCATCCAGGTTTATGAGACATGGTGTTATAGGTACTGTGGTATTACCTTATCCATAAGTTGTGTCATTTTGTGTGTTGCATTAGACAGGCTAAAATGCACGGTTACAATTTGGTATAGTGGGTCACTTGGGACCGTGAAGATGGCATTTTCCTTCGAACTAGAATCCAATGGAATCTGCTAGAAGGCGTCTTTGAGTTCTCGGCTGGTAATGAAGTGCACTTTTGGCAACCAACTTAAGATATTCGATCAATAGTAGGGTGTAGGTATTTTTAACTGTGATACCATTCAGGTGCCTGGCATCAAGGCATTGTCAGACCTTATTCGGCTTAACCAAAAAGGTAATTCAGGAGGCCCATGCAGTTTGCGATTCTTCAATCAAACCTAGTGCAAACATCTGGTTGACTTCAGCGTGTAGTCAATTTCCCTACACCGGATATATGGCAAAATACCTCTGCTTGATGGGTTTAAGATCCTCCAAATCTTTAGTATGAAATGCCAAAATTGTCCAGCGAAGACCTTTCTTCTCATAGTGCTATAGCCCTGTCTAGTTGTAGCTGTTGCTTGCTACCCTGTGCATGTCAAAGTGTGTGAGAATTCAGTGTCATGTCACTTACGGTGTTGACAAAGTCCGGTGTAGTGCTGGAAAATAATGGCGGGGCCAAGTTAAATCACCAAATGAAGTAAAGTAAAGCAAGCAAAGATTTTGAGTCAGTTGGGATATAATGTCAGTCATGAGTTTCCCTAAAATTTAGGGACGAGTTCCATCTGCCGTGCTCAATCAGATGATAAAAAGCTGGGTTTGATCCGGATGGTTTGTCAGGTTTGCAGCTTAAAGGCTACATAGTCCAAAACTTATGTGTTTGACTTCCCGTAGTGGTAACAGAAGATTGAAGGCTGGGCTAGACATGCAGGAAATTCGTATCCAAGTTGTTGACAGTTCCAAGAGACCGTGGAGCTTGCAACTGCCTCTTAGAAAGCTGGGTCGATTTTCCGTTCGCACTCATGATCTGGGCGAATTCCGCTTCTTGGGATACGCGTCACTGTTTACATGACCAACGGCTACCAACCCTACAGTGTTACTGCTTCGGTGACCAAGATCCATCATGTGAGGTTGTGAATGGAAGATTTCATGCAGTTCTAGTCGTTCTTGGCTACGGGCATGTAAGTGTAATGTATATGTATATTGGTACGTGGAGGGGGCTGTTTTGAAAATTCCACCGCAAGTTCTCCTTTATGGTTTCCACCAGTTTTTCTCGCCCATGGGTGTTTGCAGTCGAGTCGTGATTCGTAGTAAACTGACATAAAATTAGTTGAACGTTTCGTGCGAGCCTTGCTTACGCTTCATTTTTTGTTCACTCTCTCTCCCTCTCTCATTTAGTGAAGCCATCATCAAAGTGGTTGCGGAAAGCCACGCAAATGAGTCCCAATTTGTACGTATCGTGGACTCCTTAAAACTATGGTATCATTTGGCGGCTTTCCCAATGCGTGCCGAAAAAAGGCCACAGAGTTACGTCCTAGAGTACTAAATACTAAGGAATGCACCTTGAGCAAGAACCTGTCCACCCGAGTGGCAGAAATAAAGCCGGTAGAGCTGAGGCCCTGAGCCTCCATTGTACGAGGTGGTTTGAACTGAGTCTTGCTATATCGGTATCTATGGAGCTGCTATACCGGGGTAGTAGAGTCCATACATGGGCTCATTCTTTCAGTACCTGGAGTTCTTTCTCCTTCAGTCTTATCTTGTCGGTCAGCCCTTGCACCAAAAACAGGCCTGCTTTATTAATAGTTACGCTTGGTGGCACTGTTTGAAGGTTTGCTGGAGTTTCAGACACAGGATCTTCTATGCTGGTGGCTTCCTGAACATAAGAAAGAAGCGTCATCCGATCCCTCATCTTAGTGCCTTTTGACATTATTCCAAGCTAAGGTGCCAGAGTTCCGGGTGGGGTCTCCACAATGGCAAATTCAATATAAAGTCTGCATAGAGGACAGAGTTTTTATCTCTGTATGAGCTGCTGGGCACATAAGCTAGTAGAGCCTTCAATTATGTCTCATACCAGATCCCACAGTTGTCGATTTGTATGTTCTTGGTACGGGCCCATCGTTTATCTGGGGTCCGCTTGATTATTATGGCTGGAAGTTAAAC
This sequence comes from Odontomyia ornata, assembly GCA_963969285.1. Taxonomy (NCBI): domain Eukaryota; kingdom Metazoa; phylum Arthropoda; class Insecta; order Diptera; family Stratiomyidae; genus Odontomyia; species Odontomyia ornata. The sequence continues at coordinate 264,552,418 of OZ017738.1, read as the reverse complement.
AATATAAATGTAAATATCAAGGAACTTATATTCTACAAAGGAACTGAGACAATATAAATGTAAATATTAAGGCACGTATAATCTATAAAAGTTAGGTGATAAAAACTCTAAGTAGCCGTAAGTGGCGAGCTGTGGTAAGACCTAGGCAAAAATATAATATATATGGTACTTTTCTTCCAGTAGCAAAGATTCCATCGCAAATGAAAACGGATAGTAGTCTCTCAAGAAGAGAGTGTTCTTGATCAATTTTTGAGCTTATTGTACCCCAAGTACTTTACAAAACCGTTTCCAAGCTACGTTAATTGACTCGATTTCGAGACTGAAAACATAACCGTACTACTTTTAAACGCGGTCAAAATGTTGGTACGTGGAAGCACAGAGTTTGGCAATTAAAACACATGCATAAAATAATCGAATGGCAACAATCAAATATCACGCATACAAAACATATTTAGAGCCCTTTAAAACATACAGGAAAGGTAGCCTTCCATTCCAACCCATCCGGCTAATAGTTCCCATCAAGAAAATTCAAGATTTTTACAGATTTTACCCAGGAAAATACATTGAAAGGCACTCTTTCGTAAAAGAAAATAATAAAGTAAAAGAAAACGGAAGCTAGAACTCACGTGAAGTGACTCAGGGTTTGTCTAACACTGCTCCTGTCCATGGGACTCTAGTAGTATTACATTATCCGTAAGGAAACGAACGTCTAAAGACACAAATATTTGCTCTTATGGGAGCATTAGGCTCACGTTGCGCACCTTTCCCAATGTTTTGTCACGTCTTTTCGAGATTTTCCAAAGAAAATCTCAACCGCCCTCTCATCGATTAAAATGTTGAAGTATCGGTACATGTCACCGGATTGAACCGTACAGTGTTATGTGAGTACAATAAGTGGGGGCCTACCGGTCACTTTCAGGGAGCCCCACATTTGTAGTCACCCTGCCTACTATCACACTCCTGCAATCAACTCTTACTTATCTCCTAAGTATTCGTATTAAAAACACCCAGTTTCAGATTCAACGGTGAATGCGCATTACTGCTTTTAGGAAAATTTCTCGAGAGAAATTTACCTATTGCGGAGATTATCATATATATTAGGTAAATTTCTCGAGAGAAATTTACCTATTGCGGAGAGTATCGTATATATATTGTCGCGTGTTATTGGTTCGCGGCCAATAATTTTAATGTTCCGGGAAAGTGAAAACGCAATGTCTTTTAATTTAAGTTAAAAGAGTTTATTTAACTACAAAAGTGCACAATGATCAATTTAACACTTTCACTAATTTTAATTTTCACTATGAAAAATCTAACACTTGTCCATAAATTTCTTATCGCAATTGTCTTCTAAATCACTTCACTATTACGAAAATCACTTTTCTACTACTCGAATAATAGCGCTTCCCACATACTATCGCAGTTTTTATCGCGGTCGAATGGATGATCCCCCCATTCATTCAGCTCGCCTTTATATAGGGTCTCTACCTATTCACCCATTTCTCGTACATTGGCGAATGTTCTACCGAGAGGTACCTGGTAGGTTCGAGCAAATTAATGAACGGAGTGACGTCACTTGCAGATGTTGATCATGCTTGTTGGGTTCTCGTGGGTTCGAATAAATTCATTTGTTGACGTTCTTAATGATTATGAAAACAATTGCGACAGCAGCTCGCAGAATTATTTGTACATGTAATTATTTGTACATGAAACAATATATATATATATATATATATATATATATATATATATATATATATATATATATATATATATATATATGTGTATATATATATATATATATATATATATATATATATATATATATATACATATATGTATTGTTACATGTACAAATAATTCTGCGAGCTACTGTCGCAATTGTTTTCACAACCATTAAGAACATCAACAAAATGAATTTACTCGAAACCACGAGAACCCACCAAGCATCAACATCTGAAAGTGAGTCACTGCTCTATTCATTCAGGCTGCTCGAAAGTTCCCGCTAATTCGCCAATGTACGAGAACTGGGTTGAATGACCCAGTCTATATAAAGGCGAGCTGAATGAATGGGGGGGGGGGGGTCATTCATTAGAACCGCGATAGTAAGGTTGTGAAGCAAATAGAAAAGTGATATTGTTCGAGTAATAGAAAAGTGATTTTCGTGATTGTGAAGTAATTTTAGAAGACAATTCTGATAGAAATTTATGGACAAGTGAAAGTTAGAAAAGTGATTGTGCATTTGTAATTTAATTAAATAAACTCTTATAATTTAATTTAAAAGACATTGCGTTTTCACTTTCCCGGAACATTAAAATTATTGGCCGCGAACCATAACACGTGACAGTGGTGTCAAGAAGTAAGAAAGAAAATTTTGGAAGTGAAAACGATTAAACATTTTTGAAGTGCACAATAGTGAGTGAAACAATAAAAATTCCAGGAAACTTACATATAAAAAAATCAATCAATTGAGCATATCGGAGCTCAAAGAGGAGTTGGAACAGTGAAATCTGGCCACGCAAGGTACAAAGGCCATACTGATTGCACGCTTGCGTGACGCGATTGCATCGGAAGGTGCATATCTGGATTCGGGTGAGCCTACGGATGCAGAAAAAGGCGCAGAAGTTGGTGAAGCCGAAACACCAAAACCAAAGGAACCAGAAAATGCGCTGATGCAAATGTTGATGCTGATGCAGCAAGAGCAGCGACAACAGTCATCCAATTTAACTGCCAAGCACAATGAACAGTCTTCCAATCTAACTACGAAGCTAGATGAACAATCAGTGAAGTTAAATGAACAATCAGCGTAGTTAAATGAACAATCAGCGAAGTTAAATGAACAATCAGTGAAGCTGGACCAACAAGCATTCGAAATCAAAGCAGACATCACACGGAAGCTGGAAAATAGTCAATCAACCGAAATAAAAGCGGAGCTCAGTAGTCTCAACAGCCAAATTAAATGCGTCGAGGAAAAGATATACCAGGTCGAAAAGAGAATCAAACTTGAGATCAGCCAGGTCGAGGGGAGAATCAACCATGAGATGGAAAAAGTGAAAAAGTAAGCAGCGAAGGCAGTAGTAACCGCCTCACCAGCCCCACTTATAACCTCAGCGCAAAGCTCATCTAGAAATGTGCAAGCACCAATATTCGACGGACAAACGGTCGGGACTATTTACAAAACCCAGTTTAAAGCAGCCGCTCGCATAAATCACTGGAATGAGCAGGAATGAGCAACTCCATTGATTCTTGTTCTAAGAAGCCCAGCTGCCGAACTTTTACTGACTATCCCCGTTGAGTTGCACTCAAACCCAAATGCTATAATGAATGCGCTCGACATGCGTTATGGAGACGATCATCTAAAGCAGATTTATCGGTCACAGCTAAGGCATCGGATGCAGAAGTCTGGTGAAACCCTACAGCAGCTAGCCCAAGACATTGAGGGACTAGCACTTTTGGCTTACCCAGCCTACGACCCAGAACATCGAGATGATGCAGCAACAGAAGCATTCATCAGCACACTAAAGGACCCGGAATTGCAACAAGCCGTGCGTTTAAATAAAAAGCAAACGGTTAAGGACGCATTGGCTTACAGTCTGAACTTGAAGGCAGCAAAAAATGTGACTCGTACCACTGCCCGGGTTCGTGAGGTAGTGACAGACGAGTGCCAGTGTGAGCGCGTGGAAATTGAGCGAGACCGACATGTAAGTGGTGCTCCTAGATGCTGGAATTGCGGAGAGAAGGGGCACCTGCAAAGGGACTGCAAGAAGCAAAGGAAACCAAGCTATTGTCCAGGGTGTGCAGCTAGAAGGAGATCCAGACCGAGTCAGGAGCCCAGAATGGAAGCCCTTCAAACAAAGGGGTCGGGAAATATGTAAGAGCGAACTTCATGGGGCAGAGGTTGCCTAGGAGGATCGACGTCCCCAGCACCACCATCACCGTGTCAAGACTTCATCGTGGAGAAGCGGACTTATGCCTTCCGGGTCAAGTTGACTGAGAACACTGATCCATAGCAATCGACACTGGTGCAACCGGATCGATTATCCGACCAGACCTAGTCAGACAGCAACAACTTCACAATGGCAGAATTTTCTCACTACGGACAGCTACGGGAGAAACTGCACCTGTCCATGGAGAGGTCAACCTCCAGATACAGTTGGGAGACCCTGTGTTCCATCATAATTTTCTGGTCGCGAACATTATGGATGACTGCATTCTCGGAATGGATTTTCTGCGACCACATGGTATCACGTTGGATTTGGGCAAACGGGTATTGAAATGGCAGAATGTCAAAGTACTGATGGAGGATCCAAGCGTCCCAATTCCCAAGATGAATGTAGTGGTATGTACTGACACCGAATTCTTCCGAAAGCATTGTATGGGCCAAGCTTGATGGTGATTCTGAAGACCACCGATCTTATCTGATAGAGCCAACGAAGACGTCCGCATTGCGCAGTTTGATTATAGGACGAAGCCTTGTAAGATCTTTAAGGAACGGTTATGTGCCGGTTAGAGTCCTTAACACCACAGACTCAACCACGAGCATCAAAGCGGGAGAAGTCATCGGCAGCTGCCAGCCTGTTTCCACCATCACCTCTTTGGAAGCTACTCGCGACCATCATTGGAAAAGGAGGCAAGTCACAGACAAAGCCCGGGAATCCACGTCTGCAATATTGTAGCAAGTCAAATTGCCAGTGCAGCTATCCAAACGAGCCTCTGACCTGGTCACCAAGTACAGTGACTTCTCCTCAACAAGCCCGGATGACCAAGGCCGAACGAGTCTGGTAACTCACGTCATAGATACACAGGGAGCGTAGCCGATTCGACAAGCACGAAGACGTCTCCCTATAGCCAAACAAGGAGAAGTGAGCGCGCTGATCTCGGACATGGAAAAACAAGGCGTTATTGAACCTTCTGTCAGTCCATGGGCCGCGCCAGTAGTTGTAGTAAAGAAAAAGGATGGTGGCACTCGTTTTTGTGTCGACTATAGGCAGCCTAACGACGTCACTAAGAAAGATAGTTACCCGCTCCCACGCATCGATGACATCATGGACACTTTAGCCGACGCAAAATGGTTTTCTACTCTCGATCTCAAGAGTGGCTACTGGCAAAGAGAAATTAACAAGAAGGACCGAGAGAAGACCGCATTTTCAGTTGGGACCGGATTGTGGCAATTTGTGGTGATGCTGTTTGGGCTTTGCAATGCTCCAGCCACTTTCGAACGCTTGATGGAATACGTGCTACGTGGTCAAACCTGGAAAACTTGCTTGGTGTACCTAGATGACATCATCGTTATCGGAAGAACGTTCGAAGAGCATGTGCGGAACTTAGAAGAGGTTTTCTCCCGATTGCTACTGGCAAATTTGAAACTTAGTCCCGACAAGTGTACCCTTTTTGCAGCTGAAGTAAAATACCTGGGACACGTCGTATCAGCAGAAGGGGTCAAAACAGACCCTGAGAAAATTGAAGCCGTGAAAAGCTGGCCAACACCAAGCAACAAGCGCCAACTACGAAGTTTTCTGGGTCTGGCAACCTACTATCAAACGTTCGTCAAAGACTTTGCCAAAATAGCTAAGTGTCTCCATCAGCTAACTGAGAAAAATCGTGCGCTTGTCTAGAATGAACAATGCCAAGTAGCCTTTGAGACCTTGAAGGAAAAGATGTGTGAATCACCCGTGCTGGCGTATCCGAAACCCGGAAAAATGTTTGTAGTTGATACCGATGCAGGCAATGGCGGTATTGGAGCTGCACTCTCCCAGCAGATCAAGGGCGAAGAAAGAGTCCCCTCTTATTACAGTCGAGTTCTCTCAAAAATTGAGAGGAACTACTGCGTGACCAGGAAGGAGGTATTGGCTATAATAGAAGCCACCAAGCAGTTCCACAAGTACCTATATGGCCAGAAATTTGTTCTTCAAACGGACCATGCATCGCTGAGATGGATACTTAACTTCAAAACCCCGAGGGACAAGTTACGAGATAGGTCGAAAGATTGCAGTCATATGAGTACGAAATTGTTCATCGGAAGGGCGGAGTTCATGGAAATGCTGACGCCCTATCTCGTAATCCATGCCCAGCTAACTGCAAGCATTACCGACGGATTGAAGAATAGGAGCCACCCGTTGATCTGCGATTGATAACGGCTGAATTCGATGAAGGTTGGTCATCGGAGGAAATTTGAAATGCCCAGTTAGCCGATGAAGATATCGGACCATTGCTCGTATGGAAGGAGACGACTGGGCGGCCTGAGTGGAAGGACGTTTCAATGCATGGCGCAACCCTGAAAAGCTATTGGGCACAATGGAACTCCCTTCAGGTGGAGGGTGGCGTACTCAAGCGGAAATGGGGAACGGCGGATGGCAGCTCCTATAGGATGCAAACTATACTACCCAAAAGCCGAATCCACGATGTTGTTGAGGAAATGCATGAAGGATCCTCGGGAGGCCACCTTGGTGTTAACAAGACCTTAGCGAAATTGCAGGAAAGTTTCTACTGGCTCCACGCTCAAGAAGCCGTAGAGGACTGGGGTCGCAATTGCACAATTTGCGCTTCCATCAAAGGTCCAAAGCGACGACTGAGAGGACAAATGCAAACCTACAACGTGGGGTACCGTTTAAATGGACTGCTGATGACATCGCTGGACCCTTTCCTGAATCCGAATGGGGAAATTGATACACGCTGGTTGTAGCCAATTATTTCAGCAAGTGGCCCGAGGTTTACCCCATTCCCAACCAGGAAGCAACTACTGTAGCCGAACAGCTAGTGTTAAATTGGGTCAGTAGGTACGGCGTGCCTTGCGAACTACATTCGGATCAAGGCCGAAACTTTGAGTCACTAGTTTTGAGCGAAATGTGCGAGCTGCTCGGAATACGGAAAACGAGGACAACACCACTGTATCCCCAATCCGATGGAATGGTCGAACGTTTCAACGGCACGCTCAATAAACACCTCACCAAGATGGTTGACGAGAACCAAAGGGACTGGGACCGACATATCCCACTATTTTTGATGGCGTACAGAGCTGCCAAACATGCATCAACGGGCCAAGCCCCAGCCAAATTCATTTTTGGAAAGACTATTCGTCTGCCAGCTGATATAAAGTTCGGGACACCCCCTGAGAAACCCCAAACGATCTCGGAGTACGCAAGTGAGCTAAGATAACGGTTGAGCCGGATACATCGGGCAGCGCGAAAACACCTCGAATCGGCTACTGACCGCATGAAGACTAGGTATGATCTAAAGGCAAATTCGACTGGCTTCCAGCAAGATGACTTAGCCTGGCTATATAACCCACAGCGACAGAAAGGGAGGTCTCCAAAGTTGCAGCATAATTGGGAGGGACCATACCGAGTTACAAAGCGAATCAACGACGTCGTATATCACATACAGGAACACCGTAAACAGAGAGCCAAAATGAAAGTCGTGCGTCTGGACCGTCTTGCCCCATATTACACCCAGGGAGAATTGACTACAACTGGCGACACATCTTTTCGGGGCGAAAAGAACTGAGGTGGGGGCAGTGTTACATGTACAAATAATTCTGCGAGCTACTGTCGCAATTGTTTTCACACCCATTAAGAACATCAGCTAAATGAATTTACTTGAAACCACGAGAACCCACCAAGCATCAACATCTGAAAGTGAGTCACTGCTCCATTAATTCACGCTGCTCGAAAGTTCCCGCTAATTCGCCAATGTACGAAAACTGGGTTGAATGACTACAGACCCTATATAAAGTCGAGCTGAATGAATGGGGGGGATCATTCATTAGAACCGCGATAGTAAGGTTGTGAAGCGAATAGAAAAGCGATATTGTTCGAGTAATAGAAAAGTGATTTTCGTGATTGTGAAGTAATTTTAGAACACAATTGCAATAGAAATTTATGGGCAAGTGAAAGTTAGAAAATGATTGTGCATTTGTAATTTAATTAAATAAACTCTTTTAATTTAATTTAAAAGACATTGCGTTTTCACTTTCCCGGAACATTGAAATTATTGGCCGCGAACCATAACACGCGACAATATTTATATATATATATATATATATATATATATATATATATATATATATATATATATATATATATATATATATACATATATTCTTCGTTATCTCGGTTTTTTTGCGCCATTTAAAAAATCTCCAAATAAATGTTCCTCCAACTTTTCCAGAAAAACGCAAATATTGTAAAATTAATGCTAAACAAATATATATTTCGGAGGTAAGAGTTCCTCCTTCTTCACTGAAGAAGGAGGAACTCTTACCTCCGAAACAGGAACATTTATTTGGAGATTTTTTATATACATATATATTTATAGGATATAACCTAATTTGTGACCACTATTGCGGAGAGTATCTTATATATATGTATATATATATATATATATATATGAATATATATATATATATATATATATATATATATATATATATATATATATAAATATATATACAGTTAGACAAAAAAAGTCTCCGTACGGCGCTACTTTTTCTTGATATATAATATTTTTTTACTTTAATGATTGCAATGTTTTCTACAGCTCTTTTGTAACAAAGTTCAGGGATAAATGAAGGAATTGATCCATTTCTTAATATATAGTAGTTCAATTTAGTGAATTTTACAAAATTTTATATCAAAAAAGTCTCCGTACGAAATTTTTTAAACAAACAATAGTTCACAATTTTTCCTAGAGTACAGCTAGTATAGTTTCAGCCGCGTGCAGGTTTGTATCAACTTCAGAAAATCCAATATTCTGCCATGAGTAAAGGAATTTGTGTAGATACGAGGAAATTGATCATAAAGCTTTATTGCGAAGGCAATTCGATGGGTAAAATTTCGAAAGTAATTGGTAGACCTTAGTCAAGTGTCCAGCATGTTATTAAGGAATATGGAGAAACCGGTTCGTTCAAAAGTAAGCCCCGTTCGGGACGGCCAAAAAGTTTAAGCAATATAGCGTGGCGGTCAATTGTAAGAAAAATAAAAGTTAATCCTAGAACCAGCGCATGTAAAATAGCGGACGAGGTCAGCAAAGACTTTAATTTAACGGTAAGTGGTGAAACCATTAGAAATGTTCTACGGGAAAGTAATTTCCATGGTCGAAAGCCAAGGCGAAAGCCATTGGTCTCAAAACTTAATCGCAAGAAGAGATTAGACTCTGCGAAAATGCACCAAAATAAGGACTCTAATTTCTGGAATCGAGTAGTATTTTCCGACAAGAGTAAATTCAACATATTTGGATCAGATTGCGCAAAGCAAATGTAATAGTTTGGGGGTGCATGGCAGCTTCAGGAGTTGGAAAATTGCACTTCATTAAGAGCACAATGGACCGGTGGGATTACCTAGACATTCTTAGAACGAGTTTGCGCGAAAACATATCAGCTTTAGGCATGGAAAATGATTTCACTTTCCAACAAGACAACGATCCTAAGCATATATCAATGATTGTTAAGGAATAGCTACTATATAATGTACCCAAGCAACTACACAGTCCACCACAATCATTCGACCTAAGCCCAATAGAACATTTGTGGGATAAATTGGAGCGTAGAGTACGCAAACACGCAATAAAAAACAGGCAACAGCTTAAAGCTAAACTCCAGGAAGAATGGAACTCTATATGATCCGAAATAACATCCAAACTAGTCTCTTCGATGCCCAGACGATTGACAGCAGTTACTAAAGCTAAGAGGAATCCTACTAAGTACTAAAATTTTTTTTTACAAAATTCCTTTTTCTTATAATTTTATTAAGATTTAATATCGTACGGAGACTTTTTTGATGTTAAATGTTGATAATTTTACCAGTTTGAACTACTTTATCGAAACGAAAGAATAAGTTTTTATTTTTGTTGTTGTATCTTGTAATTATGAGTTTATAGAAAACATATTAATTACTAAAATTAAAAAAATATTGATACATCTGAACGGTGTTCTTACTTCTACAAAAAAATAAGCACCGTACGGAGACTTTTTTGTCTAACTGTATATATATATATATATATATATATATATATATATATATACATATATACATATATATATATATATATATATATATATATATATATATACATATATACACATATATATATATATATATATATATATATATATATATATATATATATATATATATATATATATATATATATATTTATATATATACATAGTATATATATATGTGATATAACGAAATTTGTGACCACGCTAGAGGTTGCAATTTAGCTCCGATTTTCACCAAATTTTTGGGTGATGGCCAGAGGAGAATTAGTGCACACGTCGAAACCACCTTCTTCTAACATTTTTCTTCTCTAATAATTTTTCAGAAAAATTATTATTCAAAATATGCAACTCATTTATATGTAGCTGCAAACAATTCCATAAAAAGTAATTTAAAAAGCTATCGGAGCCATCCGAAAGAGTGATCGATATCCGCGCGACGTTAGATAAAGCTTCAAATGTAGAGCAAATTTGTCGTATAGATTTACATTAAATTGATGTGAAAAGGGTGAAATGATCCAATTAAAAAGTTTAGCTAATACAAGGTGTATTGGGTAAATATCTCAGTCGAATTCATGAACCAGCTGCATCGCCCGGGCAAAAACAAAATGGCGGCCGATAAATCGTGATTTCTGTTCTGACCAATTTCAACGTGGCGGTGGTTTAATAATGCGTTTTTTTCAGATTTTTGTGGCCCTCTAGTGGCCATTTTTTCCAGCGGATTTTGATAAAAGTTTATGGATTTCTGTACTATATTCTTGTATTTTGCAGAAAATTATTCAAATTGAATGAAAAATTAAAAAGTCGAAAACTTAAAACTTAATATTTTTAGCTGCCATTTTCTCTAAAAATTGAATTATTTTCCCCTGTATAGAGTGAAACTCCGATTTGAACGAAGTCTGGCACATTGATTGATGGGGTCCTAGCACACAAAGATTTAAAATTATCCAAAATCAAATGCATGCATTCAAAATGGTGGCCCCCAAAGGTCAGAAGGGAAGCGTAATTTGCTATTTTAGTAGCAACTGAATGAATTTTTTCCATGGAAACGTTTTAAATGACTTAACTTGAAAGTATTTATAAATCAGACTATTTTTTAAGTATTATTAAAATATTTTTTACAATACCATAAAAAGTTATAAAATCGCAACTTGTCTGTCTGTCTGTCCGTCCGTTTGTTCGTGCGTCACAACAAATTTCCTCGCAAACCACATGAGCTAGAATGAGGAAATTTTCTACGTAGGTCAAAAGTGGTGCATCTTGAAATTCGCAGTGTAAAAAAATATTTTAAAGTTTTTAAGGGGGTCTCCCCATACAGAGGGATGACATACACATTTTTATATTTCTGAAGCCCTCTAGCAGCCAAGTTTCTCAACAGATTCCGATAAAACTTGAATTATAATTTATTAAGGCAAGCTTATTTAATTTAATTATGCACATCGGATGAAAAATAAAAAAATCGAAAATTTACAGCTTAATATTTTAAGCAGCCGTTTTCAATGAAAATTCAAAATGACGGCCCCTGGTGGTTCAGAAAAGAATCGAAAATGTATATATTAATGCCAATGCAAGTGCTGATTAAACTTTTATGGAAAACTTTCGAAATTAACTATTTGAGCTCTTTAAGCCAAAAAGTTATCACCTTTGTGTGGTAACCACTGTGAAATGTGTAAACAGCAAATATGAGAAGGGTGAAACCAGTATTTATATATTTATAGTAATTTTTTACCCGCTAATTTTCAATATGTGATCCATACGTGTGCAACGTAAGAGTCTCCAAATACGAACGGCGACAGATTCTTTTTATGTTAATAAATACCCATGTGGTGCTACAAAAATTGCTGTTAGAAGTCCAGTAGTAGGCAAGCCAAATTCTTTTTCGAACCCTTACGCTACGTACGAGAATTTTATATTTCCGGCTGTTGCTGCCAACGGCGATTTTCTTCATTGAAGAGAATTCAATAATTCCAGTCAGGTGAAATGCTGAACCGGCAGTTTCTTCAATTCAATTTTCTTCCGTCGTAGAACTACTAACCAGAGTCCACTAAACGCTTGCGTTGGTCAAGTTTCATATAATCGTGGTTGTGTGTCTAAGTGCATGTTTTTTTTTTATTCCGAAACTTAAACGATTATCCGCTAATGCGTTTGTGATGATCGAGTTTGCAACTGCATATCATCGCGGCTGTGTGCCTAAATGCATCGTATGTTACTTCTGTATTCCCCGTCCATGGCTCTGTTGGTCTTTCCCGACCTTGAATTGCAACGTTATGACATGCATTGGGTGTTGTTTTACTTTTGATACGATGGGCTTGGCGGTATGCTTCAGCATGTTTGTTTGTTGTTATGTTTGAGTGCTTGTTGTTTAGTTGATCTTGCTTATAATTAGATTTGTATCTCTATACAGTATTCGATATTAATGTAATTAGTTTCTAAGTTGTATTTGTTTATTATTATTTACCTATGGGGTCTTTGATAGTGTCAATAAGCATAATGAATTTCAAATTGTAATTATTTTGTATCTATTTTTCAATGAAGTTTTTAATAGTGCCTACAAATATAATTAGTTCGTAAAATGTAATTGGTTTATATCAGTTTTAATATGAGGTTTTTGATGGTATCAGTAAATTTTTGAATTTTAATTACATTGTATCAATTTATTGTATCATATATATATATATATATATATATATATATATATATATATATATATATATATATAAATATATATATATATATATATATATATATATAAATATATATATATATATATATATATATATATATATATATATATATATATGTATATATATATATATATATATATATATACACATATATATATATATATATATATATATATATATATATATATATATATATATATATATATATATATATATATATATATATATATAAGCTTTCTATGCGGTTTTGATATTGTCAGTACCTATTAAAAGTATGCATTTTTAAAATATGAACGTACAATATTTATGGCGGCTACAATGTTTGTTATATGTAGTTTTATTTGGACTTTAGTCTAACTGTTTAAAACATTTTTCTTGTTTATTTATATCTTTGATGAAGCGATTCGGCTGCTACGCAACATGCCTAAGCTGAAATCCCCAAAGCATCTTCAATAAGTTTTTGTCTGAAAGTACTGCTGCAACAGACATACCACCACAGTGCCTGGCATAGCCATGCAATTCGTAGGTGGACTCCACTCTAATGGTCACCACAAAGGCTGACTACGAGACCATTATGAAACACTACAGATTTCATAATGGCTTGGACAAGAGCCGCACAAGTCCCAAAGCTACCACCAGATAGATGTTGGAAGGGCTGAAAGCGTTGGCTACTTCAAAGGGTTTGATCTAAGTCCAACTATCCCGTGCAGGGAGATATAGCCAACGACTCAAAATTCGGTGAACCCCAACCACCATCCACACCATCACAGCATAACTGCTATCATAGCCGGCGAAGACTTTCAAACACACATTTCAGCACGGTGGGCGCCACTGAAACTGCGGCAAATCCCGTGATCAAAAATCTATAAATTAATATCAAAACGCAAACCTAAAAATTCCATTCAAACAATCTCGGTATTTTATACTAAGACCATCCAAACAAATCAAAAATTTCTAACAAAACAAAAGAAAAAAAATAATTTCCCTGGAATGCACAAACCACTATTCCAGTAAGACACTCCAGATACTCAGTCCAACAAATCTAAAATTGAAAAATTCAAACTATAACTAAAAACAACCAAGTTTGGGCGCCATATGTTGCAACCACGGTAGTCACCGCAGTTGCAGACTTTATGTTTCAGCAGAGGGATGTGTAGCCCGGGGTGGCATGCAGAGGCTGGCTAGTGCTCAGTCGTGTCGTGGGACTTCCGGGACACCCTCTGCTCGTGCTACCTTACATACAATAACTAACGTGAAAGGAAAGAACGGGAAAGGGGGAGGTAATTTTAAGGAATGAAAATCTAATATTATTAGTGTTTCATGGCCGTTTTTTTATTTAAAAATTTTAATTGTGCTCTAATAATATCAATTCAATAATAATAATTATTAATAAATATACATTAAATTTTGTGAATTAATTTAAACCCCCTCTTTGGTGGAATCAGTTCAAAGTAATTTGGTTAAAAAAAAAATATAAAAATCGCCAAAAGAGAAAACAAAATTCAATTTCTCACATATAAATCAGAAAAAAAAAATAATTACTCACCCTTTCTTTTGAAGCTACGGAGCGCTCTGCAACTGAAAGGGGGGACTGATAAGACTTATGAAAACCAAATTAATTTTTCTTCTGCAAAAATAATGACACAAAAAATAAAAACAAACAAACGGCCACCAATTTGCGTGTCAGTTTCTTGAAATTGTCATATAATCCAATGAAAATAGTTTTTGTAATTACTGTCACTTTCCTTCTTTTTTTTTTTTAAATAGAAAAAAATAATTCACAAACAAAAGAAACGGTTTATCTGGTTTGTCTGCTTCTGATAAAAAGCAAAGAATGGGTTTCTTTAGCACGACCACAACTGTTGATGGACTCTATATTAAATATTTCAATTAATGCCAGAATAACTAGTTCCTCACATTACACTATTCTTTTTTTTCACTTTATTAGTCTAAAACTGTTTCAAACTATTCCCTTCTCCACTTCATTCGTTTAAAATTCAATTTTCATTATCTTTCGCTTTTCCTTATATTTTCTCGTCTTCACACTTTTCTTCATCTCCTCATAAAGACTCTTTGTTTCCACTCTCCACTATCGTAACAAGCGGTTCCCTCACAGCCAAAACTTGACCGAAAAACAAGAAAAACTTCTATCACAAACGCCGAAATCAAAAACTTCTTGTCCCCGAATTGAAAATTCAATTCCCGGATCTTAAAACCAAGACTTTTTCGCACAAATTCCACTCCAAAAACTTTCCTTAAAACTGTAAACGAACTTCACTCCTTCACAACCCAAATACTCACTACTCTGCATTCAAGAACCCAATCTCACATTCCAGCAAATCTGATCCCGCAATCCTCTCATTTCTCATTACCGCTGCCGCATCTGGATAACGTAATCGAAGTTCATTACATCTCGATTCCACACACATCCACACATCTTTTTTGTGCCGACAAATGCAACAATTTTCATTTTGAATATATGGCAATTCGAATAATCAAAGAAGCGTTTGATTAGATGCAAACTATCATATACTCGTATATACGGAAACAATTGTTTTTGCCGATACTTCAAACAGAGTGCTTCTCTGCGCTCGTTGAACTTGAACCCAGGGTCCCAGTGGACTCCCAGTCGAGAACGTACGACGCTATCAACGGGGCCACATTCTATTGATTCCCCATCCATCAAATTAGCAACTCCAACTCGTTCTTGATGGGCATCAAATTGAACTTTTTTAATAGGGAAGCGTGAATAAATTGTTTGTTAGTATGAAAAATAAAATTTGTTAGTGGGAACTAATGAATAGAATTAGTGAGTAGGAAGGAAGGAATTATTGTAGGTTTTGTTAGGAAAAATGTATAGAATGAAATTTTGTTAATGGGAAATAATGTATGGATTGCTGTTAGTGGGAAAATTAAAATTATTATTATATTACTTGTTTTTTTTTTGTAATTGAAAATAAGGAAAAAAGGTAGAATTGTGATCATATAGATATTAAAATTATAGGGAAATTTGTAAAATTTTAATAAAATTAAATAAATATACAGGGGAAAACGTATAAATGCCCAATGGAAGGTGAATATGTTACGATGGCAATTTGAAGTTGCAAATGATAGAATGTCGGTACGCCGGAACTCGCAACAGTACCTTCCGGACCATGTCGCTCCCACTCAAAATAAATAGTGTGCGCTATTTTTGATGTATTGCATGCATTCAGGTGCAGCATTCATGAAACTAGTTAAAGCTCTACTCGATTGCAAATATTTTCGAATATAAATAGTTATCGAAGATTGCAGTTAATACAGCACAGTGAGAATTCATTGGTCGCAGTGAGTGTTTTTGGGCAAGATTAATTAAAAATAAAGCTGCAATGTCATTATTTTGTTTTTCTCTAAGTCATTGGAATCAACGTTTAGGTACGGTTTTACATTACAAGCAATATTGATGTTTTTACAGAGAAAGGAAATAAGCTTTGACACAACTGAAAGTCAACAAGACGGGTGACGCGGGACTATAAGTCATAGAGTAAGGCATTTCCTTAGAATTTCGCCAGAAAAGCAGTGGCTTTCCAAAGATCTTTCTGTGGCCTGAGCCAGGGTGGGTAGTCAACTTTTCTACCTTCTCTTTGGAAAGTTGTCACCTGCAAGTAGGATTTCCTTCACCAATCAGCTGGTAGTTAAAAAACGGCACTAAATTGCCTCTTTCCTCTCCAGTAATTCTAGCGAAACTTAGCCAGAGTCTAGATGCAGCCTGCTAGCGTTAGTAAGCAGTTGGAGCTTACCCAGGCCCTCCAGGAGTCCTCCACTGTGGGATTACACCCCATATCTATCGAAGAGTACCAAGCCCAGCTTTCCCGACCACTGAATAGTCTTCAGCTTCTTTTCGTACCCCTCCCTGGTAGTCGGCGGGGCCCGGCTCGGGGCTCTGCCTTGAGCACCTGCTCTAGACTTTGAGCTAGTGCCTGATAAGAGCAGTTCGCTGGCAAGAAGTGCCTGGCTCCAATTGTTGATAATGGGTAGAGCGGAACGCACACACTGGCGAGCTTGGGTCCGGGGCATTATGCGGGGTTACTTTTCGCCCTGAGCCACTAGCTGCTGTGGCGGCTGCTTCATTTGGTCTGAAAGAAAAAGTTGAATTAGCAATGGTGGCAACACAGCGCTAACGCTAAAAACCAAGGGGAATACGGCAAATTGTCAACACCTCACCATTAGCTACTACTTTTCTTCTTCTTCTTAGGACTAAAGCCCCTGTCGCGCCTTCGCTTCCTGCAAATAGCACCTCCAACTGCCTCGGTTCATTGACTGCGTCCTCCAATTTCGAAATCCGAGCAGCGATGAACTGTCTTCGTTGACGGAGTCAGACCAGCGTTTCCTCAGTTTCCCCACTGGTCTTCGGCCTTCGTTCTCCCAACGAATACCTTTTTGCGGATCCGTTGTTTGTCCATACGATTCATGTGGCCAGAGCACTACAACTTCCACAGTCTTACAATCCTTGAGGCCTCCAGTTCGTCAAAAATTTCATACAACTCATGGTTGTATCGAATTCACCATTGGTTCCCGTCTAGCTTCGCTCCTATTATTCGCCTCAGGACCCGTCGCTCAAAGGCGTTCAATATATTTGCGGATTATTGGGTTAGGGTCCATGTTTCACACCCATTGCATAACACATGTCTTATCACAGATCTGCATAGTTGCAGCTTTGTGTTTTGTTTATGCAACTGGTCTTCAAGGTCGTCAGTACTAAATAAAAAATTTTATTTGCGAGCTGTATCCTTCGGCGTATTTCGTCTCTTTTATTACCCGATTTCGTTATTTTGGCGCCTGAATACACAAATTCGCTAACATTTTTTATACTGAATTCGCTAAGTGTAATTTTTGTGTACTTGAGGTATTTTTCCTCGACTGCGTCTTGAGCTTTTTTTTTATTTTCATTGATCTGTAGCCCTACTTGTTTTGCTTCGCTGTCGAGTTTCAGGAAGAGTTCTTTGGCAGTTGTTAATGACCGTGAAAAAATGTTTATGTCGTCCACATAGGCTACTACTTGGCTCGACTGGAATAGTAATGTACCTCGCGTATCGACAGGTAGCTTCCGTATGACGTACTCCAGAGCCAAATTGAATAGCAATGGGGCCAGCCCATCTCCCTGCTTTAGTCCGATATTTGTTTCAAAGGCATCGGAGGGTTGATTATTGATGCGGACTTGGGAATTCGTCAACGTCATTGTTATTTTGGTAAGACGGACTAATTTGGCTGGAATGCCAAAGCAAAGCATTATCTGGTACAGTACGTTTCGATCAATACTGTCGATCGATCTGCCTGCTCTAAGACCACCTTGATACTCCCCAATAATACTACTGGTGTATAATCCGATTTTACTTTCTAAGATCTTTGACAATATTTTGTACGCCATACAAAGTAATGATATGCCTCTATAGTTTTCGCACTGTCGCTTGTCACCTTTTTTGTAAACAGGGAACACAATTGATTGGCTGCACTCTTTCAGCATATGTTCTTGTTGCCAAATGTGCTGGATGACTTTGTGAATAGTTTGATGAGCACTACTGCCACAATATTTGATGAGCTCCACTGGAATCTCATTGATGCCCCGCGTTTTATTATTCTTTTGGGCTTTGATAGCTGAACAAACTTCAACCAGAGTTGGTGGGGCCAATGCTAGCTTTCCGCAGACATTTATAGGCTCCGATGTTCTGGAGCTGTGCGAAGGATTAAGGAGGTTCTTGAAATATGATGCCCATCTTTCCTTAATCTTCGTTTCATCAGCGATGATATTGCCGCTGTTATCACGACAGAGCGTTGTTTTGGGCTGGTAACCATGTTTCAGGCTTTTCACTGCTTTGCATGCTTGTCTTGTGTTGTTGCTTGCTAAACTTACATCTATAATTCTCAATTGGTCGTCATAGTACTTTCTTTTCTTAATTCTAATTATCTGAGATTTCTATTGTGTTCTCTCTTCGTCCTGGTCTTTTTTTCTAACGCATTCTGGCACTCATCATTGAAGCAATTATTCCTCTTGCGCCGGGCTTGACGTCCGATTGTCAGTTCTGCCGCGGTCCTAATAACCGCTTTCACTTCCATTCAGAGCTCGTTGCTCGTCTTTAACGATGCGTCTGATAAGATTGGATCCAGCTGGTTGTTGAGGTTCTCGGTGTAATGTTTGCCCACAGACACCGTTTGGACCCTTTCAATGTCAAATTTTTGCAGCGTGCTGGTCTTCGCCGAATATGCCTTTGCTATACGACATCGATAGGTTAATTTGATCAAGTAATTATCTGAGTTACAATTATCTCCTCGGTATGTACGGACGTTAAGTATGCTCGAGGCCCAACGTAGTTGGATCAGAACATAATTGATCTGATTTTGTGTGTTGCTATTCGGTGATACTCAGGTCATTTTACGAACGCATCGATGTGGGAAGCAAGTCGAACGTATGACTAGATTTCTGCTACATGCAAAGTCAATCAGGCGCTGGCCGTTGTCATTTGTTTCATCGTGGAGGCTATATCCTCCAGTTGTTCCCCGATGAGATAGCTCATTGCCAACTTTAGCGTTGAAATCACCCAGAACGATTTTTGTGTCGTTTGTAGGCAATGAGTCGATCAGTCTTTCCAGGTGATTTTTGAACGTTTCCTTCATTTCCTCGTTCTTTTCTTCGGTCGGAGCGCAAACATTAATCAGCCGGATGTTGGAGGATTTTGCTTTTATACGGATCACACACAACTGTTCGTTTATTGCCTTAAAATCAATAACGTGCAATTTGAACTCCCTATCTACAATGAAAGCCACTCCGTATTCTCGTTTTCCAGTAGGCTTCCCCTTTTGAATATTGTATGCAATCTCATGTCTTCAATATCGTTTTCAGTCCAATTCGTTTTCTGGACTATTGTAAAAGGTCCTTAACAGCGCCAGGGTGATTGAGTGATCTGACATTTCAGGATCCAATGCCATAGTTCTTTTTTCGTTTGCGAGGTCGTTGCCGTGAGTCCAATCCATTCCGAGGCCCATCTAAAGGTTTCGAAACAATTAAAGGTTTTCCAGGGACGAGGAGTTAGCCTGTCGCTCAACCTCCATTTCGGTGCCATGGTTATTATGTCCATTCCGTTATCAGGCGCGGAAGATTCGCCTCCACCCTCTTACACTTTACAAAGGAGGTGTCAGTAGGATTTAGTAGCAGAGCTGTAGATGTATTTACAGAGCTGTAGATGTATTGCAGGCTGTGTGGTCTAGTGATTAGAGCATGAACGCATAAGCCGAAGGTCCCAGGTTCAAATCTTATTGGGAGCAACGTGTTTAGTTCAGGGGATTTTTTGGACAGACTATGTGTGTTTGCTCAGTGGTGATATGCACTGATTTAATCAGATCATATCATAGCTGACCAAACCAACTTCCAAAAAAATCAATATGGTCATGAAAATGAGATACTCTAACTATCTCTAAGCGAAGGCCCAAAAAGGGCTGTAGTGCTACAAAGAAGAAGAAGAAGAAGAAGAAGAAGATGTATTTACAGCTATTAGCATTTCTCGGCATTTAATATCACATTATTGGGGAACCAGTAAACCCAATGTGCGACCCCGAGAGCATTTACTACCATTTCATTAGGGGTTCGGGATGAGGATCATGGAAGCCATGGTTTAGGGAAACAAGGGGTTCCCTCCTTCTTTCTCAAACGGGCTTGGGACCGTCTATGGCGGAGTTAGCTAATACTTTCATTTGGATATAATTCCTGCGGCACGAGATCCAATGTGCGTTCTTGCACATGCAATTTTCAGCTGGCTTGTATACCTTGCCCAAGAACTTAAAATACCATTCTTTCGTGAGGTTTCAACTTTAATTCTCTTAAAAAGTGCCGAGTAGCCAAAAACGTGCGCTCTCGTTCCACGAAAGATTTTCCTCCTCGCTCCCTCTAGCTTGCTTGGATGGTGAAGATTCGAGGCTGGGGAAATTGAGCGAAGGTGTTTTCGCTTAAGCTTTCGGCTTTCTCACAATCTTTTGGGGTGAATTAGTGAAACTGGGAACATTGAATCAGAGATCGTTTTCACCTGAACTTTCAGCTTTCCCTTCAGCTTAACTTTCTTGGAAGCACACCCAAAGTTTGTCGTTCACGATGGAATAATCGTGTGAAGCGCATTGTGGGTTAATTCTTTTGTTTAGTTTTCCGCTCGCTTATTTACTTTTACGCTTGGTCATTGGAAGACATGTCTCGCTAACAATGGGCGTATGTGCTTGCTTGCCTAGTTTCATTGCCGAAGCGCGAGTCTATAGGCAGTGTTTGCTCGCTCGTGACTACTTCAGTGAAGAAGCGTAAGTATATACGAGTATGTTGTATTTGTTTGCTCACAACATGAGGAGTGACCGAAATTATGGAGCAAAGATACCAAGTTTCAACAGGAGTTCCGCAAAGAACAGTAGGTTAAAGGTAAGACCCAAAATGGAAGCACCGGCATGAGTGGTGAACAAAACATAATGTAAATATATTGTAAAAATAATGAAAATTTATAAGCAAATAAACCAGCATGTATAACCTGAAATCTAAAAATATTCTTTCACTGGAGGAGGAGTGAGAGTGTGGCCTTCTCATTGACAAAGGTAAGTGTAAGGAATGTAGTCGAGTTCAACGTGTACCCATTGGGAAGACTTCACTTTGCGTTGATTGTAGTATTCTTAACTGAATAGCAATCAAACAGGGTGCCATAATCTCATGGTCCCTCCGGAACTCGATCCTATTTTATATTTATATATTTGACCAAGAATAATGCAAATTTGATGAGAGTGGGAATGACATTCAAACTCTAGTGAAAGAATTTTAAAGGATATTAGAAAACTGAACTAAATCAATAAGTGGGGAGCATACCTTAAAAAATAATGCACAAGAGAACTTTTCACGTGCGAAGTGAATAATTAAACCTCTAAAAGATTAAAACAAAGAGACTTTCATAAAATGAGCTCCACAGGTGCAACACTTGACTTGGTGATCTTCTTTTATATGTGTGGCCCAGAAAAATGCTAGTTGACACTCGTAAGGAACGACGCTTTTACGGTACTTATATCTTGGTAACTTTTGAGGTCGACCACCAAGTCACTCTCTAATAATGATATTCTGGCCTTCTTGTAGCAGTCATTTGACAATTTTATCAACTTCCAAGGTTTCAAAATATCCTTGACGTCAAAAAACGCTACGCAAAGTCCCCCGTCGTTTCAAAATCTGCCCATGGTAGACAAAATGTCCGTAAAATGGCTGACTATATGAATGTAGCCAAGCTTATGGGACAAATGATCATTGTTTTCTCAGGAAACCCTAGTCGTACATTTGTTCTTGAGCTGAAAACATTTTTGAGGCTGCAGCAAAAGAGTCTGGCAATATCTCCAAGCCTCCAAGAGCAGACAGCTTTCACGTAAATTTTTTCGATTCGTCTCCGAGGTGAAGCATACCAACTAATTCCCTCAAACTACTCAAAGACCATCGAGGCTGCAGAAAAACATTTAAACCAAGTTTAACTTCCAAAGGAGACTTAACAAGACTTAATAAATGGACTCATTACTGCTAAACAGGGTACCTCCAAGACTCTCATAGCCTTCAAATAACTCCTGAGACAGTTATCAAAAAGGTGTAAGGAGGCAGCTTTAATTAAATGTACTGAACAAGCAACTACTGAAATCAACTTGCGTTTGAAAGATTTTGAAAAAGCAGACTTACAGTTAGAATAACTGATCGTCACTGTGTCAGTGCTTACTTGATGGTAATGCAGCAAGTTTTGAGGCATTATCAAGGACCATCTGTAATTTTTGTAAGAAAAAGGGGCATACCTGTACAAATAGTTACAATAAGAATAATACTCCATTTTGCCCAAATTTTATGGAATGTAAACATAATTCAAGAGACTGTTATGCAAGCCCACCTCGTCCCAAACCCAATGCCAGCGAAACGAAAAAAGTATGCAGGGTACAATCACCGTGTGAAATGCAACCAAAACCAGAAGTCGGAATCAAAAACGGAAAACAATCAAGCCGGAAATCCCCGACTCGACTTTGAAATTTAAGAAAGGAAAGGTGGTAATTTTCAACTCCACGCCAAATTTGAATGAAAAGTCCTCAAAAGGAAACAAACAAAAAATAAGAGAAGACGAAAAGATGAAACATGGCCCTAAATTAATGACAGTAAGTCTTCCTCTAGATAAAGGAAAACTATCTCATATAACTTTGGCAAAAGTTATTGGTTGGAAGTCAGTACAATAAAAAGAATATTGTCCGGTTAGCCCATCAAAAATCTTCCTTAGTATCCTTAACTACAGTGACACTACAGCTGGGGTTCGAAGCATTGTATGAATATCGTATTGAAGTAATAAATAAAAAACCTGTATGCAGGAGCGGGAATGGGAAGATAACCTAGCCAAGAAATTGCTGACTCTAAACAAGTAAACCAAATTAAGCCAACATCTAGCTAAATTAATAAGCACCAGAATCATTCCCGTCTAGCAAATTCTTCTCAAATAATGTGAAATGCAATACTAAAACAACAACTTTTGCTATAAGAACAAATAAATCCTAAAGAAAAAACAGCTTCCACAAAGCTTTGCCAAGAATTCAATTATATTTTCCATTTGCCAGGGTACAAGCTCATCTTTACAAAGGCTTTGACTCATGAAATTCAACTTGTAGCAAATCAATCCCAAATTAACCAAAACATTTACAGGCTAAGCCAGCCTCAAAAAGAAACAAGTTGGGTAGACAGACCTACACTCATTTCAGAAGGGTTTTGTACTCAACTTACAGAACGCAATCACCAGTAACGAACAATATCAAGAAACATGTCAGAGATGTGTTCGTTTAAAAGAAAATCTCTTGTTTCTCCATTTTCAAGGAACAAAAATCACTCAAACCATTAAATCCCAAAAACTTTTATGAAATCGATCTTATCTAAAAATTTTAAGAAGATTAAATCAAAACTGCAGTGTCTGGTTCGATGGAAAGTCCATAAAATACCAAAATAGTATGTTATCTTTCTTGTAATTGGAGAAGTTTCAAATGGATATAACTTTCGTGAATATGATACGAATTTTATCAAACTTACAGAGTATTAGGACCTTGTGTAAGGCTGGATTTAAAAGCATCCATACGATTTTATTGGAGAAAATGTGAAACTCGAAGATCATACTATTATTAACAAAGTTGAACGAATTTCGACTTCTGATGTATTTCTTATTGATATAATCATAAATATCTCCCTTAATAACTTTTTTTTTCATTTTTTATATCAAAGGTGTCCCATCGCGAGGAGGTGAACACATTTTCGTGCCCCCGATGAAGCAAAAACTGTCAGTTTAAGGACTGCTTTGAAAAGCTCTCATAAAGAACTTTCACTTGATACTCATATCGACTACCGTTGATGAATTTTTTTTTCAAGGGCCACTCTCCTGTACTGTTATCATCTTTTCATGGCATCGCGGATTGCGGGGGAGGCAGCAAACCCCAGAAACACTGTCAAAGTCAACATCACAGGTTAAATCATCGGAGACAGACCACAGACGGACTAACGAACGAAAGAAGGCAGAGTGCGTTGTGCAACCTGGCATCATTGCGGCCTTTGGGCGCAGTAGAAGGACTATACGCACCCCGGAGCGCCCAGTGCAAGACGTACACAATCCGGAGCAAGCTGCGACACCAACAGAGGCCAGTGTAAGACTGGGGGAGGGAGAAGTTTTGCCGTTGGCCGACGCCACTTCAAACGCGACCCAAGCGATAGAAGCAAAAGGGCTAGGAAACGGGGGCCTCTCCCAAAAGGTGGCGCCAAATAACACAATCGCCCTTGACCGCGCCGAAGAGGAGCGGCTTACTCGGAAAGCGGGGAATATCGTCAAACAACTGAGGGCTGCCTACGAAGTGCAGAAAAACATAGGTAAGAGTGTCAAGAATGGCATTCTTGAACTGGAGGAGCTTTTTGGCCGCACAACGCACTACAGGTGGAGGTGGCTTGCAACCGAAAACCATCAAAAAGACACACTCTCCCTCAAAGCATCAGTGGGTCCTAGCAGCAGCAAAAGAATGGCCGGTAGCCCAATAGAAGGCGACTGTGAGAAAAGGAAGAAGGACGAGACCATAAACGAAGTTGACACTCCAGGCGAGGAGTTTCATGTGGTGCGAAACAAGGCAGCGAAAAAAGCGGCCAAAAAGCTACTCCTAGAAAAAACACACAAAGAGCTCAACCACGAAAAGAACAAAGAACCCCCCGATATACCGCAGAAAACAAAAAGCAAACCGCGGCGCAAACCCTTGCGAGAGGCACTGCTTATTAAACCAACTAAGGGCCGAACCTACGCAGATGTCCTCCGTGAAATCAAAGGAGCGGTCAAGCCAGACGACACCAAAACTGCCATCAAAGCAGTTCGACCAACCCGGACCGGTGGCTTGCTGGTGGAATTCGGGCCAGAGGCCACAAACAAAGATGCATTCCGTGACGCGGTTCAAAAGGTTCTTTGAGATGCGGCAACGGTTGCCTCGCTCGAACCAATGGCCACCCTGGAAATCAGGGACTTTGACTGCGTCACGGACAAAGCTGAAGTAGAGGATGCCATTAGGAGGGAGTTCCCCAGCTTAAGTGAAGTCAAGACAAGATTGACACGTGAAAACACAAGGGGGCAGCGCATGGCTATTGTCGAACTAGCTGATAAAGACGCCCAGCAAATCCTGGCGAAGGGCAAAATTAAGATAGGTTGGGTGATCTGCAGGATACGGAGAAGAGCGATCCCTATCCGCTGCTTCAGATGCTTCGAATACGGACACACCGCGTATGGCTGTAGGGGACCCGACAGGAGATCTCTGTTCTACAAATGTGGTGAAACGGGGCACAAAAGGAAGGAGTGCACGAACGAGGCAAAATGCATTCTTTGCAAGGATGCTAAGCTAGCACCCGGCGACCTCAAACATGAGCCGCGGACAGGGAGATGCCGGGTTTTCAAGGAGGCCCTAACTAAAGCCAAATCGATACTCAAATGATCCGTATCCTGCAGGTCAATTTGCACCGAAGCACAAACGCCCAGGACCTACTTGAGCAGTTTGCGAGGGATAAGAAAGCTGACCTCCTGTTGCTGAGCGAGCAATATCATAACAAGGACTCGCAAGCGTGGTACCCTGACAAATCTGGTACCTCGGCCATCTGGGTTCGAGACAGCGCCCGCCTTCAGGTGCAGGGCCATGGACGCGGGGATGGTTTTGTGTGGGTGTGGTGTTCAGGGATAACATATTTCAGTGTTTATCTGACGCCTAACGAGGCAATGCGATCTTTTCGAACCAAACTCGATGCCCTGGAGGACGCTGTCTCAAACACAGAGGGCCACATGCTGGTCGGGGGAGACTTCAACGCTAGAGCCATTGAATGGGGTATGCCACAATCCGACCCAAGGGGAAAGCAAATCTTGGACATGGCGGCCAGAACAGCGCTTTTTGTCCTAAATACTGGTAACACCCCTACTTTCCGCCGCTGGGGTTGCATAGGAACCATACCCGATGTGACACTCGCTTCGGAGTCCCTGGTACCTAGAGTACACAACTGGCGAGTACTAGAGGACTACTCGGCTAGTGATCACCAGTATATAGCTGTTGAGATTCACGACGGTGCCACTCTGCGTGCATATGCCCAAACTTCAATCCTCGGATGGAGGACTGGGAGGATGGACGTTGAGAGGTTTGCTGACGCGCTTACGGCAGGCGCACCGCTGCTGGGAGCTCCGCCAGGGAGTGGAGGGCCTACAGCCAAGGACTTGGTGAACTCAACTATGAGTACCATCATAGCTGCTTGCGAGTCTTCCATGCCCCGCCGGAGACCCCGGCATGGTAAGCCTCCAGTATACTGGTGGTCAAACGAGATCGCCGAACAAAGAAGCGAGTATCACAAACTTCGGCGAGAGGCCCAGCGGGCAGGAACGCGGGAGGAAGCAGACACTAGGCTAGCAGAATACAGGTCCGGCAGGAAATATCTTCGCAGGCTTATTAACAAGAGCAAGGCCCGATGCTGGCAAGACCTCGTGGACGATGTAAATAGGGATCCGTAGGGCCTTGGCTACAAGCTGGTCATGGGGAAACTTGGTGCCCTACGGAAGCCTTGTATACATGACGCGGAAAAGATGGACGCGATAGTGCGGGGACTCTTCCCCGCCCTACCCATCCGTGTTGACGCTGTCCATGGTGAAACAGCAGTCGAGTGCCCACTCTTCACACAGCTGGAACTGGGGGAGGTAGTCCTTTCCCTGAAAGCGAGGAAGGCTCCAGGTCTAGATGGTGTTCCAGCTGAGGTGTTTCGGCTCGTCTATCACCATTGTGCTGACTTGCTGCTCAGCACATTCAACGCTTGCCTACGGGACGAGGTTTTCCCGGTACGATGGAAGGTGGCGAGGGTCGTGCTGATCAGCAGGGGGAAGGGAAATCCCGAATCGCCGTCTGCATACCGCCCGTTATGCATGCTAGACACGGCTGGGAAAGTGCTAGAGAAACTCATCAAGGGAAGACTCACTGACGCGATTCGTGCTGCTGGGGACCTATCTCCTCGGCAGTACGGCTTTAGAGCAGGACGTTCTACCATTGATGCGATTGCAGAGGTGGTGAACGCGGTCCAAAAGGCAGAGGCATATAGTAACACTAAACGACGGATCGTCCTGTTGGTGACACTCGACGTCAGGAATGCCTTCAACTCCGCTAGATGGTTGGATATTCTGGACACGCTGGAAAACTCTTTTCAAGTTCCAGAATATCTAATGCGGCTTTTGAGGAACTACCTAAAGGACCGAAGCCTGCTCTACGACACGACACAGGGCCAACGAAGGATGGAAATTACATCGGGTGTTGCCCAGGGATCTATCCTTGGTCCGGACCTGTGGAACGTGTCTTACGACGGGCTACTGAGACTTGAGATGCCAGATGAGTCGCCCTTGGTCGGCTATGCGGATGATGTTGCGGCTCTGGTCGCCGGACGCACCGTTGAACAAGCGCAACTTAGGCTAGGTATGCTAATGCGCCGAGTGAGGGACTGGATGACTGTTCGCGGGCTCAGTTTAGCACTGGAGAAAACCGAAGTGGTCATCTTGACAAAAAAGAGAATCCCTAGAGAAAGGATGATCAGTATTGGAGATATACAGATCGAATCGAAGCCAGCGCTGAAGTAACTGGGGCTACTGATCGACTCAAAGATGAGTTTCTCTGAGCAAATCAGGGCAACGGCTGAGAAGGCTGCTTCGGGAATATCGGCCCTGAGTCGACTTATGGCCAACGTAGGGGGACCCAGCCCATCAAGAAGACGCCTCTTGATCAGTGCTGTAGGGTCAGTGCTAATGTACGGAGCAGAAGTATGGGGCGACGCTCTCAGCAAGGAGGTATACCGAAAACGATTGGCACAGGTACAGATAAGAGGAGCACTGAGAATTGCATCTTCGTATCCAACAGTCTCCGACTCGGCGGTGAGAGTTATTGCAGGCGTGATACCTGTCACCCTCCTTGCTAGAGAGCGCCGCGCTATTTACCTGCGCCGAAACGAGGATGCGAGGGAGATGGT
Source organism: Odontomyia ornata (assembly GCA_963969285.1). Lineage (NCBI taxonomy): Eukaryota > Metazoa > Arthropoda > Insecta > Diptera > Stratiomyidae > Odontomyia > Odontomyia ornata. The sequence goes on along the minus strand of OZ017738.1, from coordinate 264,524,190 downwards.
TGTCTGCGAGGAGAGACAACGCTCGCTCAACGATTGGCAGCAGTCTTGAGGAATTGCACGAAGGGATGGTGGACTGCACGCGTCATCCCGGATGTGAGACCGTGGCTAAATCAAAGGCATGGTGAGACTGACTTCTATCTGACCCAGCTGTTGAGCGGGCACGGGTGTTTTCAGTCTTACCTGCACAAGATCGGTAAGTCACGGTCTCCCGAGAGTCGGTTTTGCCCAGGAGAGGAGGACAATGCCTGACACACATTTTTTGCGTGTACGGAATGGGCCAGGCTGCGAAGGGAACTCTACAGGGAGACGGGAGAGCTCACCCCGGATAATATAGTTGCGGTGATGCTCGAATCGGTTGACAAATGGAACCAGGTGGCACATTATGCTCGGGCAGTCCTAAAATATAAAAGGGACTCACAGCAGCCGGAGGCACTGGGGCTGGGGGATCGCTCTTCTGGCAATTCCTCTTCCCCTCTCCCTTCCCGCTAGGAAAGGGACTCCCCAGCTTGAAGGCGCCCCACGGCGTAACAAAACGAGGCCTGGCCCGAAGTAATGTGTCAAACGGTTCCAGGCTAGGTTCTCAGATTGACAGGGGAGGTGTTTAGTGGGTAGTCAAAAGGTATCCTCCATGGGAGTCCCACACTGCGAGACTCGGCGGGCATAAATGCCTTCACCTCCCTACCACAAAAAAAAAAAATAAAAAAAAAATATGGCATCAGATTTTTTTCGAACCCTAGAGTGGTTAGAAAGCCCTTCTGTTAGGAGCTCTCTTCTGCCTCCGAGACTTGTTTCACATATGAGTATTAATTGTAGGTACTCATCTTCAGTCATTCATTAAATTGAATCAAGTGTTAAAAGCATGCACCTTTAACGTTGAATTTGGGGAAAAATATTTCCAAATTATTCAATCTTCGCATTTAAAACAGCTACTATTTTGTTTTACGATTACTGATACCACTAGCTGAACGAATTCTCGAAGATATTCATGAAAGCTATCATTCCTGAAGATTTTATTCAAGGAAATGTAAAATTTGATACATCGTACTATTACTAACTGAGTTGAGTGAATTTCGACTTCTTACGTATTTGTTGTTGTTGTTCTCATAAAGGCCTACATTCATGACTTTTTCCAGATTTTTCGGATCGAAAGTGTCCAATCGCGAGGGGAAGTACGCGAAAGGTTCGTACATTTCCTCTTCCCCTGCCCTCCACGGTACTGATACGGCAATTTTAAGACTTGTTTTGAAAAGATTTCATTGAGACCTTTCCAGCGACACCCTACTCGACTACCAATGGTGAAAATTTTTTTTGAAGGGTCACCTCCCTATATGGGGAGACCCCCCTTAAATTGCTTCGAAAAATTTTTCCGCCCCAAAACTTTCAAGAAGTCGCCACTTCTGAACTTTCCACAAAGTTTCATGGCTGTAGCTTCTATAGTTTCGGAGAAAAAGTGCTGTGACATACAGACGGACGGACGGACGGACAGACGGGCAAAGGTCATGATTGCAATAGAGTTTTGTATTTTAGTACAAAACCCTAATTATAAACGAACAAATCAAAGAAAATTTGAATAGTGACATCGTCTAGCAAAGTAAAAGCCCCTGGAACACCCTCCTCTTGGTATTTTTTTCAAATAGTAAACTAAGTATGAGAGATCAGAATGAGAACAAGCCGGGTAGACAGGACTTAGCTCATGTCACAAGGGCCATTTAGCATGATCTCGTTCAAGAAAAGCTTTAATGACATGCACAAAAAATATATACTTGCTTTAAAATAACTCCATTTTAACCAGCCAAAATTTTGTTGCAATATTGCTAAAATCATTGACTGACCGAAATCTTAAATGTATTTTTGTTATTCATCTTATCTGAAAATTTGGAGAAGATCTAATCAAGAGTGTAATCTCTTGTTCGATTGAAAGCCCATGTTACCACTCGTACATGGGCATATGGTTTTTGTAATTGGAGAAAATAAATAGCTATAACTTCCGAAAATTTTATTGAAACTTAAACAATTATAAGGACCTTTTAAAAAACTACTTATATGACTCATTTCATCATTTTAATGATAGTTATATCGTTTTACTGACAAAAAAGGTAGATCCTACTATTATTAGCAAAGTTCAACGAATTTTAACCTCTAAATTATTTGTTGTTGGATGTACCTCCATGGTTCTTAGTATTTTGTGAAATTTTTTTTACAAAAACCAACTAGTTTCACATCCTGTCTACCCTTATGTCGTATTTCGTACGTCGGTCTGTCCGTCTGCCCACCTGTCCGTGTGACACTAGAACTTTCTTCCAAAAATGTAGAAGTTACGAAGCTCAAACTTTGTGGAAATATCAGAAGTGGTGTTCTCTGAAAAATTTTAGATATTTCAACGTTTGTTAAGGGATGCATCTCAATAATGATGTGGCCCTTTCATTTTTTTCCATCAAATGCGGCCCAGCAGGGTATCAGATGAAAGCTCTTTATATTTTCAGAATCTGAAAAAAATTCATTTTTTGCATCTGGCAATCCAAGGGGTGGCAAAATGTACGAATAATGTTTGTTTCCTCTCCATCCGCAAAAGTCTGAAATAAAATCACGAAGATAGGTCTTTTTGAATACAAGGGTAACAAATACCGAAACAATCAGAACTCACTCCTCTGTTTAAAAATAGTGTAATTGGTAAATTTTACATTCCCCCTAAAATCGAAACGGTGCCCTTCAACATCTTGAAATTTTAAAATTATGTGTGACAACATAAGAACTTAAGACAAACGGAATTTCATGGAAGTTCAATCATAATTAAGTGATTTATTGCCATTTAAATAAGGGGATTATAAAAACAATAGCACGTCTAGATGATTGATATATATTTCAAAAGGATCTAGCAACTCAGAGCGAAATTTCACACGAATACTTTCTGACCCTGGAGTGGCTCATGGGAGCAAGCCCAAAGGTTGTAACGTTGAGATCCCTTGTGATAGGCTTTTTTCAGGTTAGCTCGGACGTGGTCTTGTACGGCTCACAGATGATCATTGTTCGCACGTAACTGTACTTCTCCATCCTCAAAAGCATTCAAGCTTCTAAAGAGGGCGTTCTTAGAGCCATGCTGGATAGAGTGGCACTCGAACATGTGGTCATAGGACAAAAATCGTGTGGACTCATGAATCACCATGCGGAAGGCAAAACATGATTCCGGAAGATTCTCGTTCCACCTCTTATGTTTAGACCCCATGTAGATTCTGATGGCGTTCAATGTCGACTGGTTTGACCTCTCCGAAACATTCGCTTGCGGTAAATGATATGGAGTGGAGCAGTGCTGCACCCCATTATCCCTTATAAGCTTAGTGAATACCTTCGAGACGAACTGCACACCGTTATCCGGGTGAAGCCATTCGGAAACACCGAAAGTCAAAAAGATTTTGCGCATGACTGATTCCACAGTGGCTTTAGCCCTGTGAACTTACTAAAATGGTCCAGGACCACAAACAATTGAGTATTTCCTGGTTTTGAACCAGCGCTCCATAGGCCTCGCCGAGTCACGTGATGCGCCCATAGGGGGTCTCAAAGTTGGATTTGAAGGCTTGAACTGTTTGCATGTTGAACAGCTCTGGTTGTGCTAGATAACATCTTGATGCAAACGAGGTCAATAATACAATAATAACTTTGTAAGACTTCGGTTGTCTTACGAATTCCACAATGAGACCCCCGGGGATCATTGTGAACTTGTACTATAAGAGCCAGTTAGGGATCTTCAGGAACCCATAATTTTGTTCGGGAATATCCAAGGTCAGCGTTGCGGGAGAACCAGTACTGATGTACACTCGGCCATCAGCAAGGTGCAAATTCTGAAACTCATCAGGTTGTTTCAGGATTTGCTCCTTGAGGTGTTCATACTCGGGCTCCTGAAACGCAGACTCGGGAATCATACTATCAATATGTTTGTGCTCCAGGAGGCAAGCAATAAGCAAAGCTACCCACTCATCCTGCGAGCAACGGTAAAACGTTAAGGGCACCTTTCTGGTGTTCAATTTGTAAATTCAAACTCCAGCGATCCAGTCGACCAGAAAGGTCCGACTGCTGCACCAGCCATTTAAGGCCGGCATGGTCGGTTATGATGGTTAAGAGCAACCCTTCAATATATGCCCTGAATCTCTTTACGCTCCGCACCACAGTTAAGCATTCCAATTCAGTAATGCCATAGTCACGTTGCGCAACATTGAGCTTCATCAAAATATATGCAATTGGATGCTCTCCACCCTCATCGTCTTTCTGGGATAAAGCACTTCCAATACCCGCCCGAACATTGAATATAAAAATTCCTTGTGAAATCGGGATTGACCAGCACAGGAGCAGAAATCAACAGTTGCTTCACTTTATTGAAGGCACTATTGGCGGAAGTAGACCACTTGAAGGCACATTTGCCCTTTAGCAAATCTGTCAGAGGGGCTTAACCGAGGCAAAGTTTGGAATAAAATGCCTGTACCATCCTGCCATGCCCATGAACCGTCTCACGCCTTTGGCCGTTCGGGGTTCAGAATAGGAAACTATATACTTGAAACCTTCTCCGGGTTGTTGCACAGGATACCATCACTTACTACAAAGCCAAGATATTTGATTTCCTTCTTGACGAACTTGCTCTTTTCAACGTTAATAGTCAAATTGGCATCTCTGAGCTGTTTAGCAATGGTACTTAGGAGCACCAAGTGCTCATCAAAAGTTGAACTCGTAACAGGCAGGTCATCGAGCAAAACAAATACCTTGTCCTGCAGCACATGTAGTATTACTTTATGCATCAACCGACACATCGTTTGGGGAGCATTACATAAACCGAACGTTATGACCTTGAAATAGTACAAGGGCCTGCCAGGAACAGTAAAGGCCATTTTATCCGTACTTGTCTCATCCAAGTGTATTTGCCAAAAGACATCCTTCAGGTCCAAACTGGTAATGAACCTGGTACCCTGCAACCGTTCCAAAAGGCCTTCAAGCAGCGGCAATGGATAGGCGTGCTTAATGGTCATCTCGTTGGGGCGTCTAGCGTCAAGGCATAAACGCACCTTGCCAGGTTTTCTGACAAGATTCACAGGAGAGCTCCACGAACTCTGACTTTCCTCTATTACCCCCAAGGAGAACATACGATCGAGTTTGTCATACAACAGTTTCTGTGTAACGCGTGAGACAGCATAATGCCGCTACTTAATGAGTCGAGCAAAACCAGTGTCGATGTGATGAGACACGAGACGGGTCCTAACCAAGCCTTTCACATTATACAACGGAAATTGTTGTTTGACGAAGTCCAGTTGTTGCTGATCTTTTGGAAATAACAGATGGGACTCAAGGCTTGGAGGCCCTGCGGCTGCTTTGATAGCGTTGAACTGGATTGGTGCTATCTCGAAGAGATCCCAGAAGTCAATTTCAAGATATACTGCGTGCGTCAAGGAAGGGACAACCAGGAATCTCATCAATTTAGTGTTGTTATTAAATCGCACCACTGTGGTGACGTATCTCAGAACTGGATCCTTGTCCCCTGATGCAGTCTGACCATGAGTATGCATGAAATGCGTATGCAAGCGTAATTCTGACAGTAGGCCGAGACTCTAGCTACATGGATACTGATACTGGCTCCGCTACCAAGCAAGCCCGTCAATTTGCAACCGTTGACGAAAATCTCTGCATAAGGCCTATTGTCACCAGGAGTTGCAACAATTGACTCGACGTAGGCAAACTCCAAGAGACACCTGGTGAAGAAATACCTCCAGAATCTCCAAAAGCAACCCCGAAAAGGTCATGCTCTAGCACTAGCGGGTGCCCAACGATCATCGCCTGCCTTTCCATTACTTTCAGAGAGATCCGGGAAACATCTTGAGGCAGTCAAACGGCAAAATGAAGTTGACTTACAATATGTGCCTGGGCGTTGGGAACGATGTGTAGAGATCGAGGAAGTGAAAGTACTTCTGTTATTCAGTTACTGGAGGTATTTGAGCTCTGGATCCACATTCGTGGACACATCTACACGCCCATATGGCTGGGTTGGATCAGCCCCAGGAAAAAATACATGCTTACGCAAAGGGGCTGATTTATAGTTGCAAACACTGCAGTGAGGCTTGGTGGCTCCTTCCTTCCCACAACCAAAATAAAAAACCTGTTTGATGGGAGACGTACAATCAAAAAAAAACTATGGCCTAAATCCTTGCGATTTCAGCCATCCTGAATTGACTCCACTGTTGGTAGTTCAGAGAAAAACCAATTTTTGGTCGCAATATTACAGCTTGAACCAGGGGACTCTCAAGTGGAAGGCATTGTTTTGATAAAATGGGTGAGAGGATGTATCACATGCAATTGAATCATGAACATTTCTTCAGTTTGAGGATTTTGGCTACTGAATTTTGGTACAGAATTGCGACAATCTACGATTTATCATAGATATTCCAGTCAATCCGATTTTCCGGAATTTTTACGGAATGTACTCCTCCCACCATACGTCTTTTGAACAGCCTGCCAAGGGACTCTACACCCTTCCACGTATCTTCGGTGCGACAACATCTTTTGACCAACTCCCTGGTGGACGGGAAAGTCAGGCCTGCCAAGTCATCCTGGAGCCGAGGGCTCATATTCTTGGATACGATGCATTGTAAGTCAAAATCGATAATCGGTGCCTGAAGTTGTAATGACAGTGCCTCCAGGAATTCACAAAATTCAATGAATTTTTCGCCAGGACGCTTAAGGCAGCAGTGCATTGTACGGCGAATATCGTCATCAGTTTGATGTGGTGAAAAACGCTCTATCACCTCACATTTGAATCTCGGCCAGGTCAAATTCTCCCGGAAAATATCGCAAAACTGCCAGTACCACTGTTGGGCCACTCCTTACTGTAGTACGTGAAGATCCCTCATCAATTCACGGTCTATCGAATTGTAATCACTTGCCAAGCTGCCCGCGGAAAATGTAAATTGTTGAGTGGTCACGCCATTGACTCCACCATCAAAAGTGATACCCCATTTGATGATGGGAAGTCGATCTGACGTAGGGAATCCATTGCATCAGGATTCACGGAAGGTGATGTGAGGTGACGTTTCCTGCACCGCCTGCCGTGTAGTGGAACAAAGGGAACTACTGGGCACCCGTATCTGCTGGGTCGCTGCTCCGCTTGGCGCACCAGCTTGAGAAAGTGCGTCTTGTGCTTCTCGCAGGCTAGATGACAGGCTAAGCCATTCCAACTCTCTATCCAGTTGAGTATAAGTCGGATCCCAACTATCTGACCCACAATTATCTGGTTCAATCCAATAATCAAAAATTCAAGATACCTTAGAAAAATCAAAAAAAAATTTAACGCAAATTTCAAAGAATACGAAATAAACATGATTCCACAGACTGATTTATAGACTTTGGCAAAAATAACAATTAATATTTTTGTATATTATTGCGATTTAACTGCGATGAAGGGGAACAGTTGTAAAAAAGACCAAAAATATTTGTTTTCTAATAGCAATTGAAATCAAGTTTAAATATATACATAAAAATTCCTTCCTCAAAATGATCCTCCTAGGAGTAAAAGGAAAAGGAAGGGTAATCAAATGGGATGAAGGTTAAAGTTTGCATACAACATAGAGCAGACAACCCACAATAGTACCTGTTATAGCTATGGGACTTGAAGGCGGACTCCGCTCAAATGGTCGGCACAAAAGGCGGAATACGAGACCATGAGGAAACACTACCCACTTCATAATGGTTCGGACAAGAGCCACACAAATTCGAAAGCTACCACCAGAAAGATGATGGAAGGGCCGATAGCATTGGCTAATTCAAAGTGTTGGATCCAAGTCCAACCATCCCGTGCAGGGAGATATAGCCAATGGCTCAAAATTCGGTGAACCCCTAACAACATCCACACTGCCACAGCATGACTGCTTTCATAGCCGGTGAAGACTTCCAAACACAAATCGGCACGGCAGGTGCCACTGCAATGCGGCGAAACCCGTGATCAAAAATCGATTAACAAAAATATCAAACAGCAAAACTTAACTCATAAACAATTCAACGCGATGACTATTAATAAAGGATGAATATAATGGACATTTTCATTTCTCAAAAATGATTCCCTTATTAAAAGGAAAAGAAAAAGAAGAGGCAATAAAATGGGATGAAGTTTAAAATTTAGACAAGTCACAAAACAGACAAACCGCAACAGTGCCTGGCATAGCCATGGAATTTGAAGGTGGACTCCGCTCTAATTGTCACCTCAAAGGGCCTACTACGAGATCATTATGAAAACCAACGGACTTCATAATAGCTCCGACAAGAGCCACACAAATCCCAAAGCTAAAACCAGATAGATGATAGAAGGACCAAAAGCTTTGGCTAATTCAAAGTGTTGGATCCAAGTCCAACTATTCCGTGCAGGGAGATATTAACAACAACTTGAAATTCGGTTGATTCCATCCAACACCTACATTGCCACAGTTTTTCCACTGCTATAGCTGGTGGAGACTATCAAACACAAATTCAGCATGGTGGGCGCCACTGCAACTGTGGCGAATCACGTGATCAAAAATCTATTAACAAAACTTTGAAAAACAAAACTAAGCCCATAAGCCATCGGTAAAAAGCTAATAAAACAATAAATTCATTTTTTTTTTCTTTAAAAGCCGTCGGGCCTTGCTTAGTTGTGTGAGCAGACGCGTTTCGACTACTTTGAGTCATCTTCAGTGTCTAAAAGATGTGTTGAAGGGAGCGACTTTATATAGTCGTAGGATGGGTAATTAGCGAATAGGTAATTAGCGGATGGGTAATTAGTGGATGGGTAACTAGCGGATGGGTAATTAGTGGATGGGTAATGCGGTCAGGAAGTAAATTACTCAATTATACCAGGTAGGGGGATATTATGTTTTTGTTTTTTTGCTTGTTGGCTGTCCGTTTGTTCTGTTTCATCTCGTTTCCGTTTTCGTCTAAGAGTGTGGTCTAGGACTGAGAAAATTGCGTCGGAATTGGTAACAAGTTGTTCGTTGATAATGTCACCGTCTGTCTTTCTATGTTTATAAATTTCAAGCCTTTCTAGGATGTCAAGTCTCGGTCCTTTGTTTTGTTTGTGTAGCAATTTCATAGAGTTTGTCATAGCATCAGGCTCATGTGCGTTGTTTTGTAGGTGCGTCGCATAATTGGAGTCTGCCTTGTTGTATAAGAAAGATCGTAGGTGCTCTTTGTATCTTGTCGTTAGTTTTCGTGTTGTCCTTCCTATATATACCATGTCGCAGTCCTTGCATGTCAGTTTGTATATGCCGCTGCCTTCGTATATCGATGTGTCATTCAGTTTTGGCTTCAGTTTGTTTCCAATGTTGTTGTTCGTTTTGAATGCAGTTTGCAATTTGTATTTCCTAAGGAAGTTTGATAGTTTGTATGTCTCTTTGCCTACGTATGTTAACGATACCCACTGTTGGTCGTTCTTATGAGTTTCCGTCGGTTGGCGTTCCTGTTTTTGTTTGTACTGTGTGACTAGTTTGTCAATGTCGCATTGTTTGCTATTCTGTAAATGTTGTTTAGTTCGTTGGAATAGTTAGTAGGAGTCATGGGGATGGAGTGAAGCCTCTGCACCATTGATCTGTACGCTGCTAGCTTATGTTGTGCGGGGTGGTTAGATGTTTCATGTATGGTATGATCAGTTGTGGTTGGTTTTCTGTATATTTTGTAGTCCAATCGTGTTTGTTCACGTGTCACAGTTAGGTCCATATAGTTGAGTTGTCCGTTTGTTTCTTTTTCCATAGTGAACTTTATATTCGGGTGAATTTCATTCATATAGGCAAGTAGTTCGTCTTGTTTATTTTCTTGTGAGTCAATAACAATGAAACAGTCATCCACATATCGTCTTTAAAATATTACATTGAATCTTTTGACAACTTTGGGTATAAAGACTTCTTCCAAAGATTGTAAGAATATTTCTGACATTATTGAGGACATTGGATGTCCCATACCCAGACCGTCTTTGGCAATGTATGTGTTGCTATTGAACTTAAAATAGTTCTGTTTGATTGTGGTCTTTATGAGATTGAGTATTTGATCTGTGAATCGTCGGCTGTTGTTGAATGAAAGTTTTTCTTTTAGTATGGCCAGTGTTTCATCGACAGGGATAGACGTATAGAGGTTGGTGATGTCTAATGATAAAAGTTGACAATTTTCAGTCAATTTTAAAGAAGTGGTAGAATTTGCTAGCTCGCGGCTGTTCTTTAATGCGTATTTGTCGTCAAGGTGCACGACATCAGCCATTATCGTTGCCAAGTACCGTGCTAATTGGTATGCAGGAGCTGGGCGGTAGTTGACAACAGGACGGATAGGAATATTGGGTTTGTGGAGCTTAGGTTGTGCTTTAAGGGGTGGTGTGTATGGATTTGGGTTTATGTAGCGTTGCTTAGTATTAGGAGGAATAATTAGTGGGGATTGTATAATGGCAGTACGTAAGTCCGCTTGGAACCTATTGGTTCATTATTATTATTTATTTCATTATTTGAAGCATAACTAATATCATCATAACAACATTAAAAACAGAAAAAAATGTTTCCCTGAAATGCACATACCACTATTCAAGTCAGGCACTTCATGTACTCAAGCCCAACAAATCTGAAAAATTTAAACTTTTAATTATTTTAAGACCACAAACTCAAAAATTTCTATTTGTTTGGGCGCCATTCTGTACCAACCACGAAAGTCACCGCAGTTGCAGACAAGTTTCAGCAGAGGGGTGCGTAGCCCGGATTGGCATTCTGAGGCTGGCTAGCACTCAGTCGTGTCGTGGGTCTTCCGCGCCACCCTCTGCTCGTGCTGAGCCACGAAACATATAAAAACCAACACGAAGGAAAAAGGGGGGAAAGGGGGAGGTCATAATGAGAAATGAAAAATTAATATTTTAGCAAACCATGGCCGTTATATTTTATCAAAACGTAATTTCCGCAGGAAATCAGATTTTAATCAAAAGCAAATTACAATAAACTAGAATGATATGCAACAGACAAAATAATGTCAAAAAAACAAGTTAAAGTAGCAGGAGAGCGCTTCTGCCGGAACGGTTTAGTAAAACAATTAGTAAATCAAACACTATATTCTGTATATAAAAACTTGACTAATATACAGATTCCATAAATAGAGTTAAAAAATTATTATGGTTATTTTTTTTTGAACTCACCGCCATTTTTTTCAAGTGTTTTGACCACGTCGCTTAGTTAGTCATAACAATACATCAATATCGCAAACCATTTCCAAAACTTTTATGAAAATTCTTACATATTTGTAGTGTCTAGGTCCATTGCATACGTGTATTTTCCTAGTATCACGTTTTAATGACTTGTAATTATGAAATATTCAGTCGGCTGTAACTTAGTTGCTTAGCGCTCAATTATTGTGAAATTGTCAGGGTGCATACAATTACTTTCAAGAAATTCAGATTGTAGCTTTCGGGAAAATTTAATGGTCCCATCTTAATTTGATAGGCAAAAATGTAAAATTTATAAAATGTACTATTATTAACAAAGTTGATCGAATTTTGACTTCTAAGGTTTTTGTTGCGCTTGTAATACTAAAGTCTCACCTTTGTGGTTTTTTTTTTCAGATTGTTCACTTCAAAGGTCTCCAATCGCGAAAGAGGGGGCACAAAAGTTTCGTGGATTTGCCCTTCCCCAGCACCCCTTAAAGCAAAACTTGCCATTTTCAGACCTGTTTTGGAAAGTTCTCATTAAGACCTTTCATTTGATACCCATATCGCCTAAATGTAATGCAATTTTTTTTTCAGGGGCCACTCCCCTATTTAGGGAGACCCCCCCCTTAAACACTTTATAAATTTATATTCGTGGTGAAACTTTGAAAAAAGCATCACCTTGCATCTACTTATAAAACTTATGTTCCTAGCTTTTGTAGTTTGCGAGAAAAATGGTGTGATACACGGACGGACAGACAGACGGGCAGGAAGGACGCGATTGTAGTAGGGTTTTGCAAAATTATTTTACAAAGTCCTAAAAAAAAAGAGGTGCGGTCACTGAAAATTTAATTCATTTTAAGTTCCAACTCATTAAGTATAGATAAACAGCCACTTCATGCTAGTATGTATTTAATCCGCTCGTGTATTTCCATTAATTTCAGCATTGGTTTAGTTAGATAATTTCACCTATCATTTCTACCGCGTACGTTACCCAAGTTTGTTCGCAAATTTAAACCAAGTAAACAACTCTAGCTGACACTTGTATTAAAAGGAACAAAGTCGTAGATAATGGAAAAAAATCTTCACATCACTTATTGCAAAAAAAAAACTCCTTTTCTATGCAAACTTTTGCTTCACATATGAAAATTCACAAGTTCTACCTTCACTGTATATCAGAAGATGATCAACGTAATCACTTTGCGTAATTCACACCATTTAACTGTCGTTTTTTTTCTCCACTTTTACTACAGAATAGTTATTGTTTCCCGTACAACAAACGCTAGGAGAAAACCGTTCTGCTACCAAACGTATTTTATTCACTACTATCTTAGTTTTAATCAGTCTGACAAACTTTTTTAATTCTTCTTTCTTTTACTAAGTCATCTCCTATCCAACCCAACTATTTTTTCACTCTCAAAATGTAACGTTATTTTAATTTATTTAATTAGTTCCCTAAACTTTCAAATTCGACTCCCAATCAAAACTTTAACTCCCCGAATTTTATACCAAAAACTTTCACCGAAACCGCGAAAGATTCCACTCTCTCTGCTTGCTAGCCACTGAATTCTCTCAAATCCAAAGACCCAATCCCACAATCCTTTCATTCCCCAATTATCGCTGCTGTACCCGGGTAACATAATCGAAGTTCAATACACTTCGATTCCGTTAACCACACATCTTTTCCATATCGACAGACGCAACAATTTCCATTTTGCGTATATGGCGATTTGCACAACCATGATAGCGTTTGATTATATGCAAATCGTCATATACGAGCATATGGAAACAATTGCTTTTCCCGATATCCCAAACTTGAACCCAGGGTCCCAGTGGACCCCTGATCGAGAATCGATGACGCTACGAACGGAGCCACCTTTTGTTGATCTCCCATTCATCCAATTAGCAAGTTCAATTGGGAATCTCTCTTAATGGGCATTGAGATGAAATTTGTTAGTAGGGAAGCGTGGATGAATTTTGTTAATACAACAAATAAAATTTTGTTGGTGGGAACTAATAAATAAAATTAGTTAGTGTGAAGGAAGGAATTAGGTTTTGTTAGGGAGAAGGTATCGAATTAAATTTTGTTAATGGGAAGTAACAAATGGAGTTTTGTTAGTGGGAAAGGTAAGATCATCATTATATTATCATGTTTTGCAATTAGGGTAGAATTGAGATGATGGAGAAATAAGAATTATAAGGAAATGGTTAAATGTTAATAAAAATAAATAAATATACCGGGGAAAAGGTATATTTGCCCAAAAAAAGGTGCAGATCTTGGGGCTGCAACTTGAAGCTGCGAGTTGGAGAATGCCGGCACGCCGAAATTTGCAACAGTGAGCCTTGATGTTGTTCATTAATTTGCAAAGATATTTCCAGGCCGACTTATATGATGCTACTTTGTGGCACGCACCGTCATGATTCCATGCTCGTTCAGCTTCAGGCTAAAGCTTGTGACACTCCCTTCGTTTTCAGCGAGTTCAGTCAGCCCTCACTACACTGGGGACTTGCCGTGCCGGGGTTTTCAATGGAGCAGAGAAGCGTTGCAAGTAGTGGTGATGATGCTCATAATTAACTTTGCTACATCTTGTGCCAGCAATTCTTCTGTCCTCTGTGAATCTCCCCACAGTGACTCACCTATGTGAGCACCTTGTTACGAAATGTAAAATTAAACATAAAACAAATAACCCTGGAGCCAATTCAAGGAGGATTCCTTGCACTCCAATATTCTAACCGGAATATTGTCAACGAACCACTCCACGTGCTGAAGGACTGGTTAGAGGGATTAATTAATAAAATACAGTTAATGTTAGTATAAACCATGTAATTATTAGTGATAAGTAAGGTTCGGGATTAAGTTAAAAAGAAGCAGTTATTCTTCACCACCGAAAATCAACTCCACTCACACGGCGAGGATTTGTAGGAAAATCGGGGCAGGGGAAGCGCAACCACCCAAAGAAAGATTCCGGGATACACAAAGATATCCAATCTATAAATACCAGTCTTATACATCGATTCTTATTTGATTATAAATATAAATCCTACATAGAGGACAAATGTTCTGATAAGATGCTAAGCAATCAGCATAATCGTCACACATATGTTTGCAAGAAAACAGTACGATACATCTTTGTCATTCTTGGCATAGCACACACAGAGGTCCTCCTTCTTCCATATCGCTCTTGTCGCTGGCAGTTTTATTTTGAGTGAACCTTGATTTTCGTATTCCTGATCTTAGTTAAATTGAACTACAGCTTAAAACAGCACATTTGCGTGATTCCATTGCGCTTCGGGCACGGTTGAAGCCTCAGGTATGCCAAATATTGAAGCTTACTGACTAGGTGCACTAAAACTCGGTTCAACAATCGCATCAGTTGTATTGGGGATACAAAAAATAGCACTGAATTTGTTATCAAGAGGAAGAGTATCGTAGCTTCTACGACTGTCAAAACGGGCTTGTTCTTTGATCGAAATTCGACCAAAGTATACACTTCTACGGCTACAGAGGTTAGCATTGAACATCGCAATAATATGCTCGATGAAACTAGTCGTATCCTAGAGACTAAAGACGATATTTAAAACCAAATTATATTTGGCGCAACCTCAAAAAACTTAATTTACTTACAAAGTCCTTGATCTTATCATCCGACACGCAGTCCATCGCCTTGCCAAAATGTTCCTTTGCGGACACAATGATTGCATAGGCAACAAAAAGGGCTACTGTCACCTGACAATGTAAACCAAATACGCCACCATAAACGCGTACCTTCTTTATCTTAAAATGTTTCGCGATAGGCCTAAATAATTGCAACATTTTCAACTCAAGGACAACCAGATGAAGAACTAACTGCTAGAATCGAAGTTCGTGATGTTGGTGCACGTAGACAATCCACAAAGTAACATAGAACATTACAAGAAAACAAGTCAATATTTCTGTTATCTATAGTGCAGACGTTTGTGCGCGAAAGAAACATAGCCACCAAGAAAAACTGGGTTCAAATCCAAAGAAATTGCTGTGAGGTTGAGCAACCATGGTGGTTGTTGTGGCCTTGAACCTGGATTCTTTAACTCAAGACAAAGAACCGTTGCGACATATTTATAAAAGAGCCAACGACAGTCAAAGCGGTCTCTTTTATGGATTCGCTCAACAACGAGAAGGACGATCTTATTGCACGTTAGATAATCACGAGTGAAATCTTAGCCATCACGACCAACAATCGAGAGGCACTTGTACTAAGAGCAACGAAGAGAATTGAATTGGACAGCGAACAGCGTTGGAGTTAAGTCGCAAGCGCGCAAATTGGGCAGAAATGGAAGAATTAGAAGGCATTAAGATTTTATGAGTGGCCGCTAGACCATCAATGGGGCCCCAACGTAAGAAATTTGAAGAAAATTGTAAGTTTGTGAATCTTTAAGCTTTGAGGTAAAAATATTAAAAATAAGTTTGGATTATAACTTTGGATTATAATTTGGAATTTTTTGCATGCGATAGTGTTTTCAGCCAGTGTGATTGCGCGTGGAGCGTGTTGTATTGGTGGAAGGCGTAAATTACGCCTGGAGTGGCAAGAATCCTGCCCGTCGGGAATTCCGTATTATATAGGTGGTGATTGTGAAGAGGGGGTGTTTTGCGCCAGGACTCTTTTGTCCTGGCCTCTTCCTTTCACTTATTTTTCCCAACAGCAATCTTTCAAAATAATTTGAGTTTAATTCACTTAATATTTCATTATTCAATATTGCACGTTGCTTTTTGGGTAGTTCAGTACCGAGCGTGTCAATTACTATTAATTGTAATATTTTAATGAAAATGAATACCTTAGCCGTTACAAAATTTATTGCTTTCTATATTTATTAAATACAATGAATTATGAAATAATGTTATGAGAAATTTTGAAAGAACGTGCAGCGGAGTGAATCACATACGATTTCAGTTAATAAAACGCGACGACCTGATGACGACTGACGATTCCCTTCCCACACCGAGCAAAAGGCGCCAGCAGTTCCCACGCACGAAAATGCTGACGTTTGAGCGTCCACAAGCATTCCATGCCCGGAAACCGCTGACGCCCGCGTCTGGTACGGGAAAAGAACAAAAGAACAAAATGATCCGAACATCACGCGAAACTGCTGACACCCGCGTCTGTGGCGATGCAAAATGTGGCCACATGAGACATACATGCATCTATGATTTTAGCAACTAAGTCAAACAATATTAGTCACATAAGGTGACGAAATTAATTATCCACCTTTGCAAATACGATTTGTAAAATAAAATTTTTACTTATGTCTAACGCCACTGATCGTGTGGACGGGCATTAACAGGGGGTTCAAGTTGGTTTTTGTAGAAGTGTTGATAGACAGCTCGACGGCCCAAGAAAGAACTATTAGCGGCTCAAGTTGGTTTATGGTGGAAGTATTGATAGGCGGCTCAACGAGCCGAGAATAGGTGAATAGCGAATATTGGTGTGTGTGTGACACAACTCGGTATCTTAACATATAGTGTACTTATCATTCTGGGAAGCGTCAAGCTCGCCAGTTGGCTTCTGGGGCCGTTCAAGGGTTAGTAAGTGGCACCCGTCTCCACGGATCAACCATAACCAGAATCGCTTGGAGTAACGTAACATTTTGGTAAAGCAATCGCGAGTCAAGTTATGTAAAGTTTATCGTTGAAGTGCATAATCCGCGCTATAAAGAAGTGAAATGATAATGTCTTACTGTTGGAGTGTGATATTTTCACTAGTGACTTAGTGAATAAGTGCAAGTGCTTAAATCACAAGGGAGTGAAATCCTTCCAAACAAAACAAGCAACAGAAGTGAAGAAGTTTGAAAAATAATAACTGGGAGTGCATACTAGGATAGAAGAAGTGAAACTAAGTTGTATTTTTATCAGCTAAGTAGTATAAGAAAAGAATGAATCTAAAACAGTAAATTTGTCGTTTAATCTAATGAGGTTAAATCAATTTGTTGTGAAAGAAGAATAGTTCACAATAGAATGTCTCATACTGCGAAAATTTTGGTTGATAGATTGTCAAAGGACGAATTAACGTATGAGCTCTGCATACAAGACCAATCACCAGAAACAGCCGACAAAATGAGGAAGAAATTACGGGTGGCATTACGGGAAGAGCTAGCGATGGATACAAGTATGGTGGAAACCAAAACACTATCCATACACTCCCAGCAAAGATCTTGAGGCCGTTTGCAGCAAGATATTGGAAATTCGTTCACTGAAGGTGACACAACTAACAGTGACTTCATGAAAATCAAGACGAAAATTGAGTTTGGACTTAGAAGCATAATGAACATTCAAGCGTAGTAAGTTGATCAAGAAAAGGATTCAAGCAAACTTAGAGGTGAGGTTATGATGGTTATGGATGGGGGAACAAAAACTAGAGAGGTAAGGGAAGAATAAAGGATGGAAAAAGTCACGCAGAAGTGGGCTAGTCTCCAAAAACTCCAGGAACACCAGTAAGATTTATATTACCAGAGTTTTTGACTTCCATAGTAGAACAGGTGGTGTGACAATTGCCGGATATCTCTAAACTGGGAGTGAAGTTCCCCTGTGACCGCTCTGGGTCTGCAGGTGCTTTCCTAGAACAAGTGAAGGAGCTTAGAGTGGTAAAAGAAGTCTGCAAATCTCAGTTACTTAGAATGGTGGCTGAGGTATTTGAAAGTGGACCCCGGTTTTGTTTCTTTCAGCCCGAGAGCATGTAGCTAGTCGGAAGGAATTTTGTCGCAAGTTACAAGAGGAGTTTTTGCCTCCAAATTATGATGACATCTTGTGGGAGGAAGTTCTCCTCAAGACGCAAGGCAAAAATGAATCGATTGGAGTTTACGTTGCTGTGATTGATAGGCTATTTTGACGGCTGACGGAATCTTCTTCTGAAAGGCAGAAGTTAAAGATGCTTCAAAGCAATATCACTCCATTGTACGAGCAGCAACTATCTATGCCATCTATAGTGTCATTGGCGAAGCTGATTAATATGAGGCGGACGCTGGAGGAAACATGAGAATCGGTGGAAGTTTTTGTGCGTCTCCAACAGCTCAAAAATACGAGGATCCTGTTGGACTTGCGGCAGTATGTAACATTTTGCCTGAAAATGCTAGAAAGGTCGACATTGCTACGGGTATGGGAAGCAAGGAATCGTTAGATCTAGATGCCCAACTTGTTCTCCTTCTTAAGCAACAATAAAGGGGGAGCAATCTATGCCCAAACCGTCGGGAAATGGAGACCGTGCTCACTAGATGGCGAGGGGAATACGGAGATAAAGAGTGGATCCACAATCCAAGAGGGAATATTGAACTATGCTCTGGGAAGGGTACTGGATGACAACTGGCCACTTAAGAGTGGAAATTTTCCAGCTACAATGTTTGGGCCTATTCGGCTCGGGGGCAACACACTCAATTCTGGGTGGAGGAACCTGGGAAAGTTTAAAGGCTCGTGGCATGGAAGTGAATCTAGCAGAACAAATTTTGATAAAGACAGCTCACAACACCAGGAACACAATAGAAGAAGAAATTTGGGTGTCCCTTATAGTGAAAGGCCATACAAAATGGATGCCAGCCCCTTATACTGAGGGGTCGACTTTTTACGGTATTGTATTGTACGGTATTGTATTGAATCAAAAGAGCGAGTCGTGGAAAGAGTGAGTCATGGAAGTTTGCTGTCACAGCGAACCTGAAGGCGCTGCAAGTGGGATCTCGACTGACGCAACCAAAGGAGGAGGTACTTCATATGTTCATAGTGGAGGAGTTCAAGCTGATGAGGGAAGGCTTTGGTTGCACAAGCGGTGGTAGAACACGAGATTGGAACCAACCCTCCACCTATAAAGCAGTGTTGCTATCCCGTTTCGCCTGCCACCTAAAGATACATCAATGCTGAGCTGAACAAAATACTCGAACCAGGAGTCCTAGAATCTTGGTCGTCTCCGATCCTGCTAGTCAAGAAGAAAGATGGAAAATACCGTTTCTACGTTGACTATCAAAAACCCAATAAGGTATCAGAACGAGATGTATATCCTATTCCGTATTTATCTGCTACGTTAGTCAAGCTCCGGAACACCAAATAGCTGTCCATTTTAGACATCAAGTCTGCGTATCGGTCGATTCCGATCGCAGAGAAATCAAAACCTTTCACGGCATTCACTATTCCAGGTAGAGGACTATCTCAATTCAAACGCATGCCGTCTGGTTTTCATGAGGACCAGAGTTCGAGCCTCACGTATTTGTCTATCTAGGTTATGTGATCGTAGTCGCCCCAGAGTTCAGGAGCCAGTTGGAGGTTTTACGAGAAGTGCTACGCCGTTTGCGTGAGGTGATAATTCGAGTATCTCGTGAAGAATGTAAGTTTTGTCGCCCGCAACTTAAATATCTTGGGTATTGGATGGATGACAGGGGGCTACATATAGATCCAGAGGCGGTGGATTGTTTGCTGATCATCCCAAAACCTACAAATATGAGTAAAATATGGCAAATTTTGGGCATGGTAACGTGGTACCGTAGGTTTATACCGGACCACGTCTCGCCAACCGCTCCACCGACTAATACGCTGAAGAAAAATCGAAAATTAATGTGGACTGTCAAATGCGAGGAGGCTTTTCTGCGTTGAAAATGCAACTATCCACAACACGAGTCCTTATATGCCCTGATTTCAGTAAGCAGTCCGATGCTTCTGACACAGGGTTTGGGGCAGTGTTAAGTCAAGAGAATGTGGAGGAGAGAAGTTAGTTTGCTAACTCAGCCATAGCTTGACAAAAGCTGAGAAGAAGGACTTGACCAGTTATAGTAGAAAAACTGCGTCCATATTTACAAGGAACTCAATTTAGCGTTATCACCGATCACCATTCGTTGGTCTGGCTAAACAACCTGAAGGATCCAAACGGACGGTTGGCGAGATAGGTTGTTCGACTCTAACAGTTAGACTTCGACGTCCTTCGTAGGAAGGGAAAAGAGCATCTCGTACCAGATACCTTGTCAGGGTCAGTGCTCAAACTCGATGTTGTCCTGGCAGAGATGAACAGTGGAGATAAGTAGCTGGAAAGGATAATTTCAGACGTAAAGAGTAAGCCACAAAACTTTCCGGACTGGAAGATGGAAAATAGACAACTGTGGAAGCATCTCACGGGCAGGTACCCAGAATTAAGTGGCAATAGCTGGAAATACCAAAAGGACAGTGGGGGAAGGTACTCCGACAGTGTTACGATGATCTAGCTGGCGAGACATATGATCATGTGCTGCAAGAGTACTTTGGGGCCCGGAATGAGAGCAGATTTTAAACGATATGTTGCAAGATGCCAAATTTGTCAGTCGACCAAAGTGGAACAAAGACGCCCGTATGGCCCAATGGTTTCTAGGGAAGGGCAGGCGAAGGAGCCTTAAAAGATAATATTAGCTGATTTTATAGGCCCCTTACCCCTGTCAGCCCATGGAAATCGCTACATATTTACCGTTGTGGATAACTTTGGCAAGTTGCGGCCTATCTTCCCATTCCATCAAGCACATGAAAAAGCAGTTGCGCGGATATTGGCAGAACAAGTATTTTTATTATTTGGGGTACCAGCGGTAGTAATTAGTGATAACGGGGTACAGTTCCGCACTAAAGAGTAGCAGAGGTTGGTCACTACGTATGGTACCGAGATACACTACGCGGCTACAATCATACGTAAGTGATAACCATAAGAAATAAGACAGCGAAATATCAAAAATTGGTTGTGCTCTGCGAACGTATACTTACGAAATAATGGAGGTGACCCCATATTTTGGACGAGAAATGATAACCTCGAGGGAAGACTTTCACCCAATAGAAGAAAAGGGAGTTCAAAATGATCCAAGGTTACGAGAAAGTTTGATAGCTAATATGCGTGTGGAAGTTAAGGAATGCATGAGAAAGGTGGCGGAGCAAAGCTGACAAAAATACAACCTTCGAAAGCGGACTCCACCATTCCAGGTGAACGATATGGTTTGGAGACAAAATTTCATTCAGTCAAATGCCGCCGACAATTTTTCCACGAAGCTTGCGCCGGAATATGTAGGGCCTTTTAGAATTCAAAGTAAGATGGAAGTGTCTACCTATTCGCTGGTCACTTGAGAATGAGATGAAGCGCGTCATCGGCATGCTAAGGAACTCAAACCTTACGTAGCATAGCGTGCCTAAAGTGGACTCTAACCTCAAGTGACGGAATACCGGAAGTTACGGATGTAAAAACGGTATCAAGTCAACGTACAGGCAGTTCGATTAACTTAAGATTCGAATGGACATCACAAAGAAAAGACGTGGAAAAAGAAAATTAAAGAGTTACCTTTTGAAGAGAGATAGAAGCTAAATCACTTAAGTCCTCCTAAAGTTGTCATGTCTTTTTGCATCGCAGTGGTACGGGTTGCCCTTGTTTCCGTGGTATGTCCTCAAAAGTTTTGTTGATTGCTAAAAATGAGTAGCATTGGATTATTGCACCTGCGGTTTCTCGTTGCTGGGAATCTTGTTTAATTGACTTAGTGTTTATGTTACGAGCGATATACAATAGCCAACCAAGCACACACCTCCATTGTCGTCGAATCATATACCTGACGACCAACGGCAAGTGAAAAGTCTTCATAATACATAACATTAGCGACGACGACCATGTACATAAGAAGCTTCGGGGTGTGCTTATAGAAATATCGACAAGCTACGCCAAGTGTTATACGGTCAAGCACATACGCCCATTGTCATCAAAGCATGTACCTGTCGACCAACGGCAAGCGAAAAGTCTTCATAATTCATAACATTAGCGACGACGACCATGTACATAAGAAGCTTCGGGGTGTGCTTATAGAAACATCGACAAGCTACGCCAAGTGTTATACTACATAGGCCATAACATTAGCAACGACAACGACCATGTACATGAGAAGCTTCGGAGTGTGTTTCCAGCGGAGTGACACTGTGCTAAACCCTACTTTCAAACCTTTTCTCCAATTCACCGCAAAGTTTCACCATGCGGGCAAGTGAGACGGAGCGCGGAGGAAGAAGCTTTCGTGGAACGAGAGCGCACGTTTCAATCACTCAGCGAATTTAGGGCGAATTGAGGCCGCATGAATCGTTTAAAAGGCAATTGATCGAGCGAGAAACGGCAAGTAGTGATAACAGCGGTTACGATATTGTACGCGAAGTGTATTTCGCCGCGAAGTCAACAACGAAGCCAGTGTACGAGCCAGGCAGTGCATATAGTTCCGGTGCAAATGCGGAGTATCTTCGATAATTAGTAAGATGGTGAGGTGTAGGCTTGAGCCGCGAACCTCCTTCGGCTTGTTTGCGTATTACGCTGCGTAGCCACCATCAACTTACTTTACTTACTTCTAGGCATCCTCCGTCCGTGTAGACACCGTATGGATAGTTGCCATAAATAACTAAAGAAGTGTGAATGTAAGTGCTTCACCCGGTATGGATAGTTGTTGAAATAATTAAATAATTGATTGTAATGTTAGTGATTTAAAAAGAATGGACAATAAAACTAGAGTAATTCATTAAAAATTAACTCTCGTCTTTTGTTGTTCTAGTTTAAACGGACAGAGTAGCAGGTAAGTGGTAAATTAGGAGTTCTTTCCCCGGGAGCCTTGATGATGTATATTGGATACACATCAAATGTGCTCCCAGTTCATACCAGTATACATAGGGTATACTGGTTTGTAACATTTAGAGGCAGGCTGAGTGAGTAGAATAAAATGTCATAGGCAAATATAGCGAATGTTAGTTATTGAGGTTAGAACCCTGACAAAGGACAAATAAGGTCATTACCTAGAGTTTTGCGGATGTATCTCTTCATATATCTCTTCTCATTCCTTTTTGAACCTTTTTATGGGTCACTTCTTTCATGACTTCCGGAGTCTCTTGGTCATAGATGATAATGCCAGAATCAAGATGTTGCTCAATAATCAGCTTGGAATTTAAGTCAGATACATACAGTGAAGTATGAAATAGGAGAAAAAGAGTGAAGTGAAGTTAGTAGCAACGGGTGGTCCAACCAAAACGCACGATGTTAATTGTGAATAAACAAAAAGTTTTCAGAGAATTATTTTGATATTTTTTATCATAATAGAAGGATCTATGACAATTATGCGCAAAACAAAATATTGCCCAAATGCCCGCCACGGCTACGGCGACATACTTCTATCCGATGGTTCATATTTTCAATGGCTCTGAGGAGTAATTGAGGCTCGATGTTGTTAATGTCCTGCCTTATTTCATTCTTTAGCTCTTGAATTGTTCTTGGCTTAATGATGTACCCTTTTTTAAATATTCCCAAGGAAAGAAGTCCATTTGTGTCAAATCCCATGATCGTGGCGGCCAATCAACATTGCCACAACGTGAGATAACACGGCCATTGAATTTCTCGTGCGAAAGAGCCATTGTTTTGTTGGCTATGTGGCAAGTGGCACCATCCTATTGGAATTACATATTGTCCAGGTCCATAACCTCAGCTTCTTGCCACAAGAAGTCCGTTGTCATCTCGGGATTGCAAACACCATTCACGGTAACTGCTTGGCCGTCCTAATTTTCGAAGAAGTACGGCCCGATGACGCCGCCAGCCCATAAACCGCACCAAGCAGTCACTCTTTGTAGATACATCGGCTTTTCAACAATCACTCATGGATTCTTATTTGCCCAAATGCAGCAATTCTGCTTGTTAATGAGTCCACTGAGATGAAAGTGTACCTTGTCGCTGGAAATGATTTTCTTTGTAAAATCACTATTCCGTTCTCTTTGTTCAACCAACCATTCAGCGTTTTGCTGACGCTTGAAATGGTAAATAGGCTTCTGTTCTTGAGTCAATCGAACTTTGTAAGCGCGTAAATTCAAATCTTTATTCAAAATTTGCATCAGTGATGTTCATGAGATGTTCAATTGTTGGGCACGACGAGAAGTTGAAGTTGACGGCCATTCTGGCACACTATCGTGCGGAATAATAAGGTTTTCCACAGGAAGAACTGGGCGAGCATACACAGGTGATTTAACATTTCCTACAGACCCAGTTTGCTGAAATTTGTGCACATTTCTCAGGATTGTGGACACATTTGGTCGATTTCGCTGACCAAAAAAAACACAAAGTGCACGAAATGCATTTTGATTTGAACGCCCGTTTTCGTAAAAGGCCTCAACAACCTTAACGTGCTGCTCAATTGTGCACCTCACAATAGTTGAATTTATCAAACACTGAAACAAAGAAATGTTGGATTAAGACGGGCGAAAAACTTTCAGGTAGCAAGGGATTAGGTGAAACCTAGTTTGGTTGGAATTAAAGAACGATAAGGTCAAGAAGAACAATTTCCTTTTTCCCTTCATAGAGTAGTGTAGTAAGTTCAGTAGCAGTTAAGTTTGTTATTAGTGATATTACCAATAGTTGTTTGTTATCTTCAGTAACCTCCATATTTTCTTTTTTGTGTAGAACTGCGAGGCCTACATCTTCCCTATACATATTGTCAGTATGTTGGCTTATTCCACTTGCAGCACCACGCTGTGCAATCAGCGCAAGAAATAGTTCAACATTAGGTTTATTTCGGTAAATACCCGTACTAACAAGCGAAAACACCCAAGAATTCAGGGATGCGTTTGTTGATTGCCAGGGTATACAATTCTGCTTTGATGCCCATCGTTAGAACGATTGAAAGGGAAATATTAAACAAATTAAGATTACGATTCTCCGGAAGCTAGGCTTTCAAATTTTGGGTGAAGGAAGTAGAGTCGGGGCAAGTAAGCTTAAATTAATCCTTGCTGAAACGGTTAACCAACTTCCAAGCATGAAAGAAAATGTATTGAAAGAGTAGATCTCGGGGAAACCCACTTCAAGTAGGTGGAGAATGCTACGACATATAAAATTAAACAAAAAAACTAATGGCCCTGGAGCCACTCCTGCAAGGGAAGGATTCCTTGCACTCCAACATTTTAATCGGAATATTATCAAGGAACCAGTCCAGGCGCTGAAGGACTCGTCAGAAGGATAACTGATCACATAGATTTAATGTTAGAATAAATATGTAATTATTAGTGATAAGTAAGGCTAGGGATTAAGTTAAAAAGAAGCTTTTTTTTTTTTTTTTTTTTTCTCTTTAAAAGCCGTCGGGCCTTGGTTAGTTGTGTGAGCAGACGCGTTTCGACTACTTTGAGTCATCTTCAGTGTCTAAAAGATGTGTTGAAGGGAGCGACTTTATATAGTCGTAGGATGGGTAATTAGCGAATAGGTAATTAGCGGATGGGTAATTAGTGGATGGGTAACTAGCGGATGGGTAATTAGTGGATGGGTAATGCGGTCAGGAAGTAAATTACTCAATTATACCAGGTAGGGGGATATTATGTTTTTGTTTTTTTGCTTGTTGGCTGTCCGTTTGTTCTGTTTCATCTCGTTTCCGTTTTCGTCTAAGAGTGTGGTCTAGGACTGAGAAAATTGCGTCGGAATTGGTAACAAGTTGTTCGTTGATAATGTCACCGTCTGTCTTTCTATGTTTATAAATTTCAAGCCTTTCTAGGATGTCAAGTCTCGGTCCTTTGTTTTGTTTGTGTAGCAATTTCATAGAGTTTGTCATAGCATCAGGCTCATGTGCGTTGTTTTGTAGGTGCGTCGCATAATTGGAGTCTGCCTTGTTGTATAAGAAAGATCGTAGGTGCTCTTTGTATCTTGTCGTTAGTTTTCGTGTTGTCCTTCCTATATATACCATGTCGCAGTCCTTGCATGTCAGTTTGTATATGCCGCTGCCTTCGTATATCGATGTGTCATTCAGTTTTGGCTTCAGTGTGTTTCCAATGTTGTTGTTCGTTTTGAATGCAGTTTGCAATTTGTATTTCCTAAGGAAGTTTGATAGTTTGTATGTCTCTTTGCCTACGTATGTTAACGATACCCACTGTTGGTCGTTCTTATGAGTTTCCGTCGGTTGGCGTTCCTGTTTTTGTTTGTACTGTGTGACTAGTTTGTCAATCAAACAGAACTATTTTAAGTTCAATAGCAACACATTCATTGCCAAAAACGGTCTGGGTATGGGACATCCAATGTCCTCAATAATGTCAGAAATATTCTTACAATCTTTGGAAGAAGTCTTTATACCCAAAGTTGTCAAAAGATTCAATGTAATATTTTACAGACGATATGTGGATGACTGTTTCATTGTTATTGACTCACAAGAAAATAAACAAGACGAACTACTTGCCTATATGAATGAAATTCACCCGAATATAAAGTTCACTATGGAAAAAGAAACAAACGGACAACTCAACTATATGGACCTAACTGTGACACGTGAACAAACACGATTGGACTACAAAATATACAGAAAACCAACCACAACTGATCATACCATACATGAAACATCTAACCACCCCGCACAACATAAGCTAGCAGCGTACAGATCAATGGTGCAGAGGCTTCACTCCATCCCATGACTCCTACTAACTATTCCAACGAACTAAACAACATTTACAGAATAGCTAATAATAACGGATACAAACAATGCGACATTGACAAACTAGTCACACAGTACAAACAAAAACAGGAACGCCAACCGACGGAAACTCATAAGAACGACCAACAGTGGGTATCGTTAACATACGTAGGCAAAGAGACATACAAACTATCAAACTTCCTTAGGAAATACAAATTGCAAACTGCATTCAAAACGAACAACAACATTGGAAACACACTGAAGCCAATACTGAATGACACATCGATATACGAAGGCAGCGGCATATACAAACTGACATGCAAGGACTGCGACATGGTATATATAGGAAGGACAACACGAAAACTAACGACAAGATACAAAGAGCACCTACGATCTTTCTTATACAACAAGGCAGACTCCAATTATGCGACGCACCTACAAAACAACGCACATGAGCCTGATGCTATGACAAACTCTATGAAATTGCTACACAAACAAAACAAAGGACCGAGACTTGACATCCTAGAAAGGCTTGAAATTTATAAACATAGAAAGACAGACGGTGACATTATCAACGAACAACTTGTTACCAATTCCGACGCAATTTTCTCAGTCCTAGACCACACTCTTAGACGAAAACGGAAACGAGATGAAACAGAACAAACGGACAGCCAACAAGCAAAAAAACAAAAACATAATATCCCCCTACCTGGTATAATTGAGTAATTTACTTCCTGACCGCATTACCCATCCACTAATTACCCATCCGCTAATTACCCATCCACTAATTACTCATCCGCTAATTACCTATTCGCTAATTACCCATCCTACGACTATATAAAGTCGCTCCCTTCAACACATCTTTTAGACACTGAAGATGACTCAAAGTAGTCGAAACGCGTCTGCTCACACAACTAAGCAAGGCCCGACGGCTTTTAAAGAAAAAAGAGGATTGGCCTGCGGATATCAAATAAACAAAATTATTGACTTAAAAAGAAGCAGTTATTCTTCAACACCGAAGTTCAACTCCACTCCCACGGCGAGGATTGGCAAGGAAATTCGGAGCTGGGGAAGCGCAACCTTCCAAAGAACGATTTTGTGATACACAAAGATATCCAATCTATGAATACCAGCCTTATACATCAATTATTAGTTGGTTATAAATATAACTCCGACAAAGAGGACAAGTATTTTGATAAAATGCTAAACAATCTGCACAATCGTCACATAAACACAAATGTTTGCAAGAGAACAGTACGATACATCTTTGTCATTCTTGGCATACCACACACAGAGGTCCTTCTTCTTCCGTATCGCTCTTGTCAATGGCAGTTTTATTTTGAGTGAACCTTGATTTTCGTATTCCTGATCTTACTTGAATTGGATTACAGCTTAAAACAGCACATCTGCACGGTTCAATTGCGCTTCTGGTGCGAGATAGATGTCTATATCTGTCAGATTGAAGCCTCAGGTATGCCAAATATTGAAGCTTACTGATTAGATGCATTAAAACTTGGTTCAAAAACCACATCAATTGTCTTACGAAGCAATGAATTTGTTATCAAGAGGAAGAGTATCGTTGCTTCTACGACTGTCAGAACGGGCTTATTCTTTGATCAAAATACGATCAAAGTATACGCTTCTACAGCTACAGAGGTTGCATAGGCAACAAAAAGGGCTACTGTCACCTGACAATGTAAACCAAATACGCCACCATAAACGCGTACCTTCTCTATCTTAAAATATTTCGCGATGAGCCTAAATAATTGCAACATTTTGAGCGCGAGGACAACCAGATGAAGAACAAACTGCTAGAATCAAAATGATGATCGTGCACGTAGACACTCCACAAAGTAACAAAGAACATTACAAGAAAACAAGTCAATATTTCTGTTATCTATACTGCAGACGTTTGTGCGCGAAAGAAACATAGCCACCAAGAAAAACTGGATTCAAATCCAAAGAAATCGCTATGAGGTTGAGCAACCATGGTGGTTGTTGTGGCCTTGAGCCTGTATTCTTTAACTCAAGACAAAGAACTGTTGCGACATGTTTATAAAAGAGCCAATGACAGTCAAAGCGGTCTCTTTTATGGATTCTCTCAACAATGGATAGGACGATCTTATTGCAAGTTAGATAATCACGAGTGAAATCTTAGCCATCACGACCAACAATCAAGAGGCACTTGTATTTAGAGCAACGAAGAGAATTGAATTGGACAGCGAACAGCGTTGGAGTTAAGTCGCAAGCGCGCAAACTGGGCAGAAATGGAAGAAGTGGTGGAATTAGAAGGCATTAAGATTTTATGAGCGGCCGCTAGACCATCAATGGGGCCCCAACGTAAGAAATTTGAAGAAAATTGTAAGTTTGTGAATCTTTAAGCTTTGAGGTAAAAATGTTAAAAATAAGTTTGGATTATAACTTTGGACTATAGTTTAAATTATAATTTAGAATTTTTTGCATGCGATAGTATTTTCAGCCAGTGTGATTGCGCGTGGAGCGTGTAGTATTGGTGGAAGGCGTAAATTACGCCTGGAGTGGCAAGAATCCTGCCCGTCGGGGATTCCGAATTATATAGGTGGTGATTATGAATAGGGAGTCCAAGTTGGTTTTTGTGGAAGTGTTGGTAGATGGTTCGGCGACCCAGGAAAGAACTATTAGCGGCTCAAGTTGGTTTATGGTGGAAGCATTGATAGGTGGCTCAACAAGCCGAGAATAGGTGAATATGGAATATCAGCCAGTCAAGACAAGCTGTCGACCTGGTGTGTGTGACACAACTCGGTTTCTTATAGTCTACTCATGATTCTGGAGAGCCTCAAGCTTGCCAATTGGCTCCTAGAGGCAGTTCAAGGGTTGTGAGTAACACCTTTCTGCCGCACCTCAACGGATCAGCTGGAACCTCAAGGCCCCTAACCGGAATCGCTTGGAGTAACGGAACAACCTAGATGAACTTCTTGGCGTCCATCCTTCCAATGTTCCACCCAGTTGTAGAAAGTCGAGAACATGGATGTCGGGAGATATTATCACTGATTTCAGGCAGAGCGCACTGATGATCACTGGCTCAGTGGTCCTCGAATACTCTCCAATCGTGTATCATTTGTACTGAGAACTCCGAGGTATATTTCACGTCCGGAATAGTTCCTTTGCAGCCAATGCGGTGTAAGGTTAGCATCTTTCCGGTGTTTAGTACGACGGGGTAGGATTCGTTTTCCCCACGGTTTTGTTTGGCTCGGAAGGATGATATCGATTCGTTCAGTGTTACGTACACACTTGAAAAATTTGCGCTTAAGCACCGAGCCCTCACGAAACTATCCTCCTGTCCGGAACTCTTTGTCTAGCAGTCACTGTTCCGAACCCAGATGGAAGTAGAACCAGTTTCATTAGGATACCATAATGCAGAACTTGTATCATGGTGTTGCTGACTCAGCAATATAGAAACGGCTTTCATGTCCCTCCCAAACTGCTCAAGTATACTTTGGGCGATTGAACTGTGGAGTAGGCTGTAGGATGCGGATCATAGAAGTTCTGATTTTGCCTTGGCTAGGGCTTTCTGGGAAACTCGACATTTCTCTGATCCCAAGACGTACCCCAGATCTGAACTTGGATCAGCATCCTTGCAAAGGATACAGTGTGCCTTATCGTACACCCTCTCTTCTCTGATTGAGTAATTGCATACTTGTGCCATGTGACCATAGCCAAGGCATTGGAAACATTGAAGAGGCACTGCTCCTCGGCGTATTCTGCAGCCAACCCACCCTACCCTTACTATGCTTTTATTCAGAAATTGTTCGGCGTCCTTTTCGGTCAAGCCAATGATGGCCATACGTTGTCCCCTATAGTTTTGGGTATCAGCCTCACTTTAGTCCTGCCCAGTCTAGGGAACTCCCTTTTGATGGCTGCTTCAACCTTAGCAAGATCCATGACGCAGCCACTGTCTCTGACTTCGATTGGCTCAAGCAAGGCTATAATTGAGTTTTTGCCACAAACTTTCCTTACTGCATCACAAAATACTTCCCTTTTGTCGGCTTCTGCTCAAAAATCGACCAGTATGTGGCCCAATGGCATTGTCTTTGGGTCTCGCTATCTCGCAGCGCTTCTGCAATTTATCGGCCATCATGTGCGCTTTTCCGATCAGTACCAGTTATTGAGATCTTTGTTGGGGCTCTTTTCTTTCCTGTGTCTTCTCAGGTTTTTTTTCTGGTTGGGCATATGCGTGTACTTTATTTTCAGGCACTTTTTGAAGGAGTTTTTCTGTAGCTTTCATTACTCCTTTTATCAGCACTGTCTGGAACCCCTGATCTAGCGTTTCACGCACATTAATTGCCTCTTCCTTCCTTCTTATATCCCAATCTGCCTTGATTGGGCCAGACGTTATTCTTTTATTGATGTTTGATCATATAACTATCTGCATGTGCCATTTAGGCTTAGTCCTCAGCGCTTTTTTAATCTTTTGCTCTTCTTTGGTCTTCCTATCCTCTTTGGCCTTTGACTCTAGGAACTCTTCTAGTTCACGGAACCCATTCTTTACTCGTTTGATAATTTTTGGCGAGTCGCAAGCAGATTTTAGTCTTTTTAAAACATCTCCCGATTTTCGGAAGAGCCGTTATTCTTCATGCTGATGGGTGGCAATTGTACTTGGTGTCCAGCTTTTCCGGGCGAGGTTACCAGCTGCCCTTTCCGGGTACAGTAACTCCGCCACATTTTTGATGGTGGCGATGACATCAGACACCGGCACTTTATTTGTCTGGTGACCCCTTTCTTTTCCTGCCATAATATCTTTCTGGACTTCAGGATGGTTCATTCTTATTTTGGGACTGAAAACCCTTGCTTTGATCTGGCAGTAACCATTTAATTCTCGATGTTCTTCACATTTTCCCCACTGCTCGAATATCTAGCGTGTCCTGCACAGTTTTCTGCTTTTATTAGCAAGGACGCCAAGGCGGTTGCATCATTTTTTAGCTGCGCCCACACGCTGCAAAAATCTCAGTCTGGACATGGCTGTCTATTGAACTCCATTTTTCGCCTATTGTCGCTGTCATTGTATTCATCGTCATTTAGTCGTCGTTGGTACCACTCCCCATGTGCTGTAAATATCATGGCTGCTGCCTTTGGTTACGTCGCCAATATTATTATTTTTCATTCGTTTATTAGTATTTGTTTAATTATTTTCTATAGTATTTAGTTGTCCAGACTTATTGGGTTCCCTCTCGTAGCCGCTATCTCCGTTTGTGTATGTAGTTGCCTTTAAAGTCCCATGGTTATCTTTGCAGAACAAAGCTATGCGAGGGCTGGCATAAGCCCTTATCGGGACAAGTGTTCAAAGCCAGACCAGTGTTAATCAGAAGTCCGTCTCAACCAAATCTACACCATCACCCCAATGGTGCAAACTTCGAACGCACTCTGAGGTCTGCCAAGTTTTAATGGGGACGGAGACGGCATGAAAGTTGAACTGGCGCTAGCGTGCAAAGCAACAAGGTCAAAGCCATCATATCCGCCAGCCCAATGATTAATTCCAGTTTGTTGTCCAAAGCTTAGTCCATATTCAGTCAGTATTGTTACCTGCCATCCCAGGAGGGAATCTCATGGCACTCCCAATATCCTCGGGTCCTTGGGGTGGCGCTCCCCAAAGAATGCTAGCCTCCAATAATGCTCCTGTCAACTGGCATTTCTCCCTGTAGGAATTTCCTCGGAGACATGGGGGCAGCACTACCCAAAGAATGCCAGCCTCCAAAACGATTCCCGTTGGCCAGCTTGACCCCCTGGAGAGCCGTCTTAGTTGTTAAACCGAATGAGGTTTGACTATGCTTAAATACCAGGTGTCTGAGTGCAGTCACTTGAAAGGTGCATACCCCTACCATTGATTGAGAGTGTCTTAAATCGGGTGTCTCAAGTACGCTTTATTGCCAGAAGTACGCATTTTGGCAAATCCCTTTGGATCCTAGTTCCAAAGAGAAGACCGTCTTCACGGCCACAGGTGGCTCATTGTACCAATTTGTTACCATGCCTTTTGAACTGTGCAATACACTACAGGCTATAACATGCCTTATGAACAGAGTAATGTCACCGCACCTACGAAAATAAGTCTTTTTAAGCTGGATGAATTATGACTAATAACCGAGACATTTGACGAACATATCATCCGCTTGAGGAAGTGGCTTTTTCATATCTAGAGAATATGGCTAACCATCAACATCCAGAACAGTCAGTTCGTTATGACAGAGGTTAAGTACATGGATCACATCAAAACTGACCCGGATAAGACAAAGGCGATAGAAGTTTTTCCTCTGCAAAAGACAACCAACCAGTTGCGCCGATTTCTAGGGTTATACGATTGGTACCAACAATTTGTACATGACTATGTGACCATCACAATGCCCTTGATGGTCATGATGTGTAAAGAATGGAAGTTAATGTGTAAAGAGTCCTGTTTGTTGGGCTTTGAAGAGTTGAAGAAGAGCCTGACCACAGCTTCCGTACTACATAGCTCATACTTCAACAAACCATTCTGAATCCATTGTGATGCAAGTCAAGATGAAGGGGGAGTGGTTTTAGTCCAGTTTGCGGAAGATTGTGAGGGAATGCCTTAAACCTTCATCTCCTACAAGCCAAACCCAGCCAAGTGGAATTATAATGTCTCTGAACAGGAATGTTTGGCAGCGATGTTAGTGGAGAAGTATTTTTCCGCCTACGTTAGAGGACACCCTTTTGAGAGCTTTATGGAACATTAACCTCTGAAATTACTGATGAGCTAAACTCACCTTGATGGCTACTTGGCAGGGTGGGCCTTGAAATTGCAGGTGTTTAACTTTACAATTTGACACCGGAAAGGAGGCCAACATGTGATACCCGATACATTGTCAAGGATTTTTATACCAGACAGAGACAAGCTGGCCCGGGAGGACAACAGTTCTCTATTGATTGACCCCTCCATCTTCAAGTTGGCATGTTACACCCAGTTAATGTACACTATTCAGAGCCAGCTATTACAAGTTCCGGACCTGAGGGTAATGAAGGGATATGTAGACAGTCGTGTGGGACACGCACCAAAAGAGGAGAAACCGTGGAAACTGAGGACACCCAAAAAATTGACCATTGATCTTATCGAACGGGCCCCTGATCACCCGCTGAGAGCAAACGGTGGATGCAGTCATACGTTGTGGTGGCTAAAAACTTATTTCTTTTGGCAAAAAATTACCCAACAAATAAAAATGTATATAGCTGCCTGTGAAACGTATAAGTGTACCGAAGTGCCCAGCACTGTCCTTCGGCCTCCGATGGGTAAATTTGAATTATCCGAGAGTGTGTTCCAGCGCTTGTTTATTTATCTCATCGACCCTTATCAAGTTCTACTTTTAAACACGTTAAAGATGCCGTGGTCCTTGACCAACTGTTAAAGTTTCCAATCAATGAGCCAACCCGGTACATACATACAGCCCCAATCATATATTTTCTGGAGAAACGTGTCTTCCACCTATTCAGAGTACCAAAATATGTCATCTCCGACAAAGGAGTCCAGTTCACATCCATCAAATTGCGTGAACTGATAGAAAGGTATGGCAGTGGATACCAGTGAACGGCAGTGTATTCTCTGTTCGGAGCCGGTGTTACTGCAGCTGATTTCGTTCTACAGTCTTACCAACCATGACCATACTCCTCACACATAGGGCAATAAGGAGCATTTTGAGACTATAGCAGTCTGTATATGTTTGGCCACGCTTATGACAACAATAACAAGTGACCTTTCGACTTTTTGTAAATTTGATAGGCTTCAATCCAGAGCTGGGGCCCGTTCCATTACTAACCCGGACTGGAAGAGTACTACACATGAATTGGATGTGCTGTTAACTTGCTGGGGCGTAAAACGTTGCTGATTAGGCATCCAAGTACTGAAAGTGGGTTAAAATTGAGATAATTGAGGATATACCTGTGGTGAACTACCCTGCAAGAGAAAAACCCGTTGCTGTAGTTTTTCCATGTTCAAACCTTTAGCAACCAGGTCCTCAAAAGTAGATGTTTCTAGTGTTAAAATATGCTTGCAAAGATGAGGGCTATTAAGTTCACTCTCAAAGGTATTTTTGGTGAAATCATATAGCTGCGTATTTGCAAATTTACTCGCCTTTGTTCCATATTTGACGATAATTGCCTCTTGGCTCCGCTTAAAAAGTTGCCTCGGACATTATGTGTGCCAGTACTGACTCTTTAGGGCTCTATCTAGCTCATATAAATCCGCTCACAAATTTCTGATAAGTTTCCCTTGGCAAATATACCAGGCTGGAAAGTTCCTCAGTGGCCTTAGAGTT
Organism: Odontomyia ornata; assembly: GCA_963969285.1. Classification (NCBI taxonomy): domain Eukaryota; kingdom Metazoa; phylum Arthropoda; class Insecta; order Diptera; family Stratiomyidae; genus Odontomyia; species Odontomyia ornata. The sequence goes on along the minus strand of OZ017738.1, from coordinate 264,489,321 downwards.
ACACGAAAATTCAATAATATTAGCTGAAGAGCCTAACCTTGAAGACGAGTGAAAAAATCTGCATAAAAGTGACTTACTCCTGACTATCCAAACACTTTCAGATTTTCCAATAAAGATATGCAGTTCTAAAATCAATGATGAATTTAGAGCTTCTGAAAACAAAGGAATCATTTGCCCCATCAAATTAGCAATTCTCGCATAGTCGGCCATCTTATTGTGAAGTTTTTAACTGCCGATCCCGTATCTGTCATGCGAACGGAACCAAAATGGTTGGTTTGAATAAATATAGTATTTGAAGCCCTGCTTTCCTCAAATTATAAATTCTAATCTTGGAACCTAATCAGTGTCTTCAGTGATTGCGATAAATCGAAAAGATGGGTCAAATTTAGCGCGACTCCACCAAAGCGCCTAATCTTTTCCTTAAATTGCTCAGGAACTGACCATCCACTCTAAGCAATGTATATGTAAATGATGAACCGCATTAGTTAATCCAAGAACTGGGTCTAATTCAGTGGACTCGAGTTCTTCCTACACTTGTGATTATGAGCTGGAACAAGAAAATTCAGACTTCCTTCTTGGACTCGAGAATGTTCTTCCGTATCGTAGCACGAGTTGTTTTCTTGCAAGTAGACTGGTAAGATCCTCCTGTTGATTGATTTTTATCATTTTTTCGTGCAATTAGCATAACGACCAATACTGTAGTAGATCGATAATCTAAAAACGCAACCCCTTCTGCAGTTCACCTAAAAGACAACACCAATGATGCTAACTGGATTAAATCTGCCATAACTCATGTAGACTGAGTTACCAATCAGTGTGGATTAGTCTGCTTATACTAAGAGTTTAAGGGAAAAGCTCCAATTTTGAATAGTTTACCAATTTAGCATGCTTTAATATTGCTTGCTCCGCAGCGAGCTGCCATTCTAGAGTTGTTCAGAAATTAAAACCGACTATGCCAACATTATGAAATTATAATGGGTGGAGACCTACTGACAACTTGCAGGGAGCCCCACGCTTATACTCATACTTCTGGAATCGCCTCATACGCTTCCTCTCAGGAATCAATTCACATCGATTGGCGTGTTCTTGAACTGAAATCTTATGCGATGCCATAAATAAGCTAGTTTAAATCTAGCTGAAATATCCTATGCTGATCAAAGAAGAAGAAGAAAGAGGAGATAGTTTAGCACTTCAATTTATTCATTCCGTTACCGTACTTAACATTCAACGAAATCTAAATATAATGAAACATATCTTCCATTATAACTAATAAAATCATACACGAATAAATCACAATTACTGTGCATTAACACCTGAAGAACAATTCATAAGCTTTTTTGTTTTTAATACTGACTTGGTGCGCCAATTAGTTCACTAACGCCAATTATCTGCCTTTTAATTTGTTCTCTTTCAGGGGTTTATAAAATTATTTTACAAAAACCTACTAAAATCGCATCCCGTCTGTCTGTCTGTCCACCCGTCCGTTCGACTATCCGTGTGTCACATTACTTTTCCTGGCAAACTGCATCAGCTAGGGACATACGATTTTGTTGGTAGGTGCAAAGTGATACCCTCGTCAAAATTTCACCACAAAAAGAAATTTATTGGGTGTTTAAGGGAGGTCTCCCCATACAGGGGACTGGCCCCTGACAAAAAAAATTTTGTCAGATGGGGGTATCAAATGAAAGCAAGGGGAAATGTGCGAAAATTTTGTGTCCCGCTCGGTTCGTGATTGGACATCTTTGACCCAAAAAATCTGAAAAAATCACAGAGGTGAGACTTAAGGAGTACGAAGTGTGACAATTAAATAATGAGACTGATTCTATGAAAACCGTATATTTAAAAATTATTCTACAACTCTGCCATCCTCTTCAAAGTAATCCCCTTGGGCAGCTTTACAACGATTCCAGCGCATTTTCCATGCTTCATACCATTTCTGGAACTCGTCTACTGGAATGTCCGCGAGTACCCTCGTTACGGCCGTCTGGATGTCCCTAATTGAGCTTTGGCGTTTGGTTTGCATGTTGTATTGGAAAAACCAGCTCCCATTGCCTGTAATAACTCGATCAAGCAGTGTGGGATCGTTTTCCGCTGGTTCGAAACAGTCTTCTGTGATCAACACACTGCTTGATGCTTCTTTTGCTCCTTAGAAAGGTTATTTGGAACCATCTTCGCGCACAATTTTTTCATCCCAAAATCGTCAGTTAAAATTTGTCTGACTGTTTCACGGTTCACACCCAGTTCCGGGGCCAACATTCGAACTATTAAACCACCGATCTACACGAATGAGGGCGCGCACTCGCGAACCTCGACTGATCTCCCGCTCCACACCTCGTTTTCCACGCTTTCACGCCCCTCTTTAAACTCTTTATGCCATCAAAACACCTGCACACGACTAAGAGCACTATGACCATGCACTTTTACAATTTTTGGCATACACTTCCGAAGCTGTTTTGCCCAATCTGGCGCAAAATTTTATCGCCAAGCGTTGCTGTTGATTTCGTTTCTCCATGTTCATGACGAGCACCACCAATACATGTCTACTCAACACGACACAGCAGGCGAACTATGCAAGCTAGAGCAATGGTAAATATATGAATGAAGAGGAGAAGGATGCCGAAGAAGGGTAAGGAAATTTTCCATAAGCGTGGCAATGAAATTAGTCTCATTACTTAATTGTCACGCCTCGTATAACAAATACCTTAGAAGTTGAAATTCGATCAACTTTTTTAATAATAGTACATTTTATCAATTTTACATTTTTGCCCATAAAATCAAAATGGCACCCTTAAATTTTCCAAAAGCCAATTTAAGTTTCTTGAAAGCATTCTAAAATTTCACAATCATTGAACAGTATATAGCTAAGTTACAACCGACTGAATATTTAACACTTACAATAATATTAACACGTGATACTAGGGAGATACACGTTTGCAACGGACCAAGATACTAGAAATAAAGGGTAGTCCAACCATAATCTTTTTCTTCTTCTTTGTAGCACTACAGCCCCTCTCGAGCCTTCGCTTAAAGATTGTTAGAGTATCTCATTTTCATGACCGTATTGATTTTTTCGGACGTTGGTTTGGTCAGTACCATGCTTCCGTGTGCCTGCTCAGCTATGATATGATCTGATTAAGTCATAACTTATCACCACTGCATGAGCACTCATAGCCTGTCCAAAAAATCCCCTGAGCTAAATCCCGCTGCTCCTAACGAGATTTGAAGCTGGAACCTTCGGCTTATGTGTTCATGCTCTAACAACTAGACCACACAGACTTTATTGTCCAACCATAATGCACGATGTTAATTGTGAGTCCCACCTTAACGTCAAGCTTTTTGCCCAACTATATGTGACATTCCTTTGTTTCAGTGTTTAACAAATTCAACCATGGAGAGGTACACAATTGAGCTGTGCGTTAAGGTTGTTGAAGCCTTTTACGAAAATGAGCGTGCAAATCAAAATGCATTTCGTGCACTTCGTGATTTTTTTGGTCAGCAAAATCGACCAAATATGTTCACAATCGGGAGAATTGTGCGCGAATTTCAGCAAACCAGGTCTGTAGGAAATTTGAAATCACCTGTGCATGCTCGCCCAGTTCGTTTTGCGGAAAACCTTACTGTTGTTCGTGATAGTGTGGCAGAAGGGACGTCAACCTCGACTCGTTGTCGTGCCCAACAATTGAACATCTCACGAACATCACTGATGCGAGTTTTGAATAAAGATCTAAATTCACCCACTTATAAGGTTCAACTGACTCGAGAGCTCAAGCCTACTAATCATTTCAAGCGTCGACAATACGTCGAATGGTTGGTTGAACAAAGAGAAGGGAATAGTGATTTTACAAAGAAAATCATTTCCAGCAACAAGGTACACTTTCATCTCAGTGGACTCAGTGGAATTGCCGCATTTGGGCAAATAAGAAACCACGAGTGATTGTTGAATAGCCGATGTATCCACAAAAAGTGACTGCTTGGTGCAGTTTATGGGCTGGCAGCATCATCGGGCCGTACTTCTTCGAAAATGAGGACGGCCAAGCAGTTACTGTGAATGATATTCGCAATTCCGAGATGATAACGGACTTCTTGTGGCAAGAAATTGAGGCAATGGACCTAGACGTGTGTGGTTCCAACACGATGGTTCTACTTGCCACACAGCCTTCGCTTGCACCCCTCAAAACAAAACTTGCCATTTTAAGACCTGTTTTGGAAAGATCTGATGAAGACCTTTCATATGATGCCCATATTGCCTACATGCGATGAAAACTTTTTTTTTCGGGGACAACTCCCCTGTATGGGGAGGCTCCCTTAAAATACCTTATAAATTTCTTTCGTGATGAAACTTTGAAGAGGGCATCACTTCGCACCTATTTACAAAATCGTATGTTTCTAGCTTATGTTTTTTGCGAGAAAAAGTGCTGTAACACACGGACAGACAGGACGCGATTTTAGTAGGGTATTGTAAACTGACTTTACAATACCATAAAAAATACGTATCATTTGTCGATTCTTCTATCTATCTCCGTTGAAAATTTATGTGTGAACATAAATAAAAAAGCAACAGAAAAAAAACATACGTGATAAACTGGTAACATGTTTTCCTTTGGAAGTCGATTAAAAATGAGAATGGATGAGATTAGAAAGAAGATTTGATTATGCAAGTAATTAAGCTAGCTTTTTAATGGCTCGCAACCTCAAAGAATAATTTTCGTTCATTTTCAATTACATTCATTTATGACATTTTAAAGACCTATAATTTCTTTAAAATTAGAAGAGCAAAGACACTTCTCCTTAATGTTGCATTAAACTAGTTGAAGTGGCAGAAGAGTGCTCCTGTATGAAGAGTTTTGTAAAACAATTAGAAAATCAAACAATATATTCTGCATATCAAAACTTAACTATTCCATAAATTGAGTTCAAAAAATTATTATGTATTTAAATTTGCCGGGATTTTATTTCAAGTGTTTTGACCCCGCTGCTTAATTAGCTATGATAATACATCAATATTACAAACCATTTATAAAATTTCTATGAACATTTCTACATAAAGGGTGTTGCAACCAAAACGCACGATGTTAATTGTAAATGAAACAGAAAGTTTTCAGAGAATGATTTTAATATTTTTTATTATAATAGAAGGATCTATCACAATTATGCGCAAAACAAAATACTGCCAAAATGCTAGCCACGGCTACGGCGACATACTTCTATCTGATGGTTCATATTTTCAATGGCTCTGAGACATAATCGAGTTCAATGTCGTTAATCTGCTGCATTATCTCATCCTTTAGCTCTTGAATTGTTCTTGGCTTATTAACGTACACTTTATTTTAAATATCCCCAGGGAAAGAAGTCCAATGGTGTCAAATCACATGATCGTGGCAGCCAATTAACATCGCCACAATATGAGATAACACGACCATTGAATTTCTCGCGCAAATGAGCCATTGTTTCGTTGGCTGTGTGGCAAGTGGCACCATCCTGTTGGAACAACACACGTCTAGGTCCATAAGCTCGATTTCTTGCCACAAGAAGTCCGTTATCATCTCGAAATTGCAAACACCATTCACGGTAACTGCTTTGCCGTCCTAATTTTCGAAGAAATACGGCCCGATGATGCTGCCAGCCCATAAACCGCACCAAGCAGTCACTTTTTGTGGGTGCATCGGCTATTCAACAATCACTCGTGGTTTCTTATTTGCCCAAATGCGGTAATTCTGCTTGTTAACGAATCCACTGAGGTGAAAGTGTACCTTGTCGCTGGAAATTATTTTCTTTGTAAAATCACTATTCCCTTCTCTTTGCCCAACCAACCGTTCGGCGTATTGTCGACGCTTAAAATGATCAGTAGGCTTGAGCTCTCGAGTCAGTTGAACCTTATAAGTGGGTGAATTTAGATCTTTATTCAAAACTCGCATCAGTGATATTCGTGAGATGTTCAATTGTTGGGCACGACAACGAGTCGAGGTTGACGTCCCTTCTGCCACACTATCACGAACAACAGTAAGGTTTTCCGCAAAACGAACTGGGCGAGCATGCACAGGTGATTTCAAATTTCCTACAGACCTGGTTTGCTGAAATTCGCGCACAATTCTCCCGATTGTGAACATATTTGGTCGATTTTGCTGACCAAAAATATCACGAAGTGCACGAAATGCATTTTGATTTGCACGCTCATTTTCGTAAAAGGCTTCAACAACCTTAACGCACAGCTCAATTGTGTACCTCTCAATGGTTGAAGTTGTTAAACACTGAAACAAAGAAATGTCACATATAGTTGGGCGAAAAACTTGACGTTAAGGTAGGACTCACAATTAACATCGTGCATTATGGTTGGACTACCCTTTATTTTTAGTATCTTGGTCCGTTGCAAATGTGTATCTCCCTAGTATCACGTGTTAATATTATTGTGAGTGTTAAATATTCAGTCGGTTGTAACTTAGCTATATACTGTTCAATGATTGTGAAATTTTAGAATGCTTTCAAGAAACTTAAATTGGCTTTTGGAAAATTTAAGGGTGCCATTTTGATTTTATGGGCAAAAATGTAAAATTGATAAAATGTACTATTATTAAAAAAGTTGATCGAATTTCAACTTCTAAGGTATTTGTTATACGAGGCGTGACAATTAAGTAATGAGACTAATTTCATTGCCACGCTTATGGAAAATTTCCTTACCCTTCTTCGGCATCCTTCTCCTCTTCATTCATATATTTACCATTGCTCTAGCTTGCATAGTTCGCCTGCTGTGTCGTGTTGAGTAGACATGTATTGGTGGTGCTCGTCATGAACATGGAGAAACGAAATCAACAGCAACGCTTGGCGATAAAATTTTGCGCCAGATTGGGCAAAACAGCTTCGGAAGTGTATGCCAAAAATTGTAAAAGTGCATGGTCATAGTGCTCTTAGTCGGGTGCAGGTGTTTTGATGGCATAAAGAGTTTAAAGAGGGGCGTGAAAGCGTGGAAGACGAGGTGTGGAGCGGAAGATCAGTCGAGGTTCGGACTGACGCGAGTGCGCGCCCTCATTCGTGTAGATCGGTGGTTTAATAGTTCGAATGTTGGCCCCGGAACTGGGTGTGAACCGTGAAACAGTCAGACAAATTTTAACCGACGATTTTGGGATGAAAAAGTTGTGCGCTGAGGAGCAAAAGAAGCATCGAATGACCATCACAGACGACTGTTTGGGACCAGCGGAAAACGATCCCACACGGCTTGATCGAGTTATTACAGGCAATGAGAGCTGGTTTTTCCAATACAACATGCAAACCAAACGCCAAAGCTCGATTAGGCACACCCAGACAGCCGTAACGAGGGTACTCGCAGACAATCCAGTAGACGAGTTCCAGGAATGGTATGAAGCATAGAAAACGTGCTGGAATCGTTGTAAAGCTGCCCAAGGAGATTACTTTGAAGAGGATGGCAGAGTTGTAGAATAATTTTTAAATATACGGTTTTCATAGAATCAGTCTCTTCCCTTGCCCTTTCATTTGATATCCCCACCTGACAATTTTTTTTTCAGTGGCCAGTCCCCTGTATGGGGAGACCTCCCTTAAACACCCAATAAATTTCTTTTTGTGGTGAAATTTTGACGAGGGCGTCACTTTGCACCTACCAACAAAATCTTCTGTTCCTAGCTGATGTAGTTTGCATGGAAAAGTAATGTGACATACGGATAGTCGAACGGACGGGTGAACAGACAGACAAGATGCGATTTTAGTAGGTTTTGTAATATGATTTTAGAAACCCCTGAAAGAGAAGAAATTAAAAGGCAGATAGTTGGCATTAGTGAACTAAGTGGCGCACCAAGTCAGTATTAAAAACAATTAATGCACAGTAATTGTGATTTATTCGTGTATGATTTTATTAGTTATAATGGAAGATATGTTTCATTATCTTTAGATTTCGTTGAATGTTAAGTACGGAAACGGAATGAATAAATTGAAGTGCTAAACTATCTCCTCTTTCTTCGCAGTAGTTAGAGTTTTTCAGCAGGAAATCGAAACGGTAGGTTGGTATGCGCGGCAGAGACGGGTTTTGGTGTGAGCCCACGAATGATCATTTAGCTTAATTCGGGTAAGAGTTGCCATAACGTGTGTTTGACCTTTTTGATCAGCACATGATATTGCAACCAGATTTAAACTAGCTCAAGGTTTCAGCTCGCTGCGGAGCAAGCAATATTAAAGCATGCTAAATTGGTAAACTATTCGAAATTGGAGCTTTTCCCTTAAACTCTTAGTATAATCAGACTAATCCACACTGATTGGTAACTCAGTCTACATGAATTATGGCAGATTTCTCCCAGTTAGCATCATGGTACATATATATACATATAATTATATATATCTATATCTATATATATATATATATATATATATATATATATATATATATATATATATATATATATATATATATATGTATACATATATGTACATATATGTATACATATATATATATATATATATATATATATATATATATATATATATATATATATATATATATATATGTACATCTATTTATAAACATATGAATGTATATAACATATTTTTTCATATACAAATAATTCTGCGAGCTACTATCGCACTTGTTTTCACAACCATTAAGAACATCAACAAAATGAATTTGTTCGAAACCACGATGCTTGGTGGGTTACCAAGCATGATCAACATCTGAAAGTGAGTCACTGCTCCATTCATTACGCTGCTGGATTGTTCCCTCTAATTCGCCAATGTACGAGAACTAAGTTGAATGATTAGAGACCCTTTATAAAGGCGAGCTGAGTGAATGGGGGGATCATTCATTCGAATGCGATAAGAACTGCGATAGTGTGTGGAAAGCGATATTGCTCGAGTAAGAGAAAAGTGATTTTCGTTAATTGTGAAGTGATCTTAGAAATTTATGGACAAATCGAAGTTAGATTTTAATAGTGAAAATTAAAAATTGTGAAATAGACCAAATGAGTGATTGTACATTTTTAAGCGGTTTAATAAACTCTTTTAATTTAATTTAAAAGACATTGCGTTTTCACTTTCCCGGAACATTAAAATTATTGGCCGCGAGCCGTAACACGCGACAGTGGTGTCGAGAAGTGAGAAAGAAAATTTTGCAAGTGGAAAACGTTTAAACATAAACAAAAATGCACAATAGTGAAATCTAACGTGGAAACTGGTGGAAAAATGAATAAAAGGCGAAATAATAAAAATAAATAATAACCACAAAGGTAACATTTCAAATTAAATGAATTTACCATGGCGGAGCTTAAGGGAGACGCAGAAACGCCAAAATCAAAGGAACCAGAAGAAATGTGAAAGCACCAATATTCGATGGGCAAACGCTCTGGAGTATTTACCAGACCCAGTTTGAAGCTGCCGCAAGGGCAAATCACTGGAATGAGCAGGAACGAGCAACTGCACTGATTCTTGCTCTAAGAGGCCCAGCTGCCGAGCTTTTGCAGACGATCCCCGTCGAATTGCACTCAAACCCGAATGCTATAATGATGGCGCTCGGCATGCGTTATACAGGCGCCCATCTGAAGCAAATTTATCGCGCACAGCTACGGAATCGGATGCAGAAGTCTGGCGAAACCTTATAGCAGCTAGCCCAAGATATTGAGCGACTGGCACTTTTGGCTCACCCAGCGTACGATCAGGAACATCGATATGTCGCAGCAACAGAACCATTCATCAGCCCCTTAGAAGACCAGCAATTGCAACAAGCCGTGCGTTTAGCTCAAAAGCAAACAGTCAAGGATGCATTGGCTTGTAGCCTGAACTTTGAGGCAGTTAAAATGGTAACTCGTACCACTGCCCGGGTTGGCAGACGAGTGCAGGTGTGAGCGCGTGGAAAATGAGCGAGACCCGCATGTAAATGGTGCGCCTAGATGCTGGAATTCCGGAGAGAAGGGGCACCTGCAAAGAGACTGCAAGAAGCGAAGAAAACCGAGCTATTGTCTAGAATGGTGGAGATCAAGACCGTGTCAGGAGGCTAGAATAGAACCCCATCAAACTGAAAGAGCTAACTTTGTTGGGCAGAGGTTGGCGAGGAGGATCGACGCCCCCAGCACAGCAGTGTCAAGACTACATCCTGCAGAAGCGGACTTATGCCTTCCGGGTCAAGTTGGCGGAGAACATTGCACCATAATAATCGACACTGGTGCAACCCGATCGATTATCCGACCAGACCATTTGAGGCAACAACTATTTCAAAAGGGCAGGATTTTATCACTACGGACAGCTACGGAAGAAACTGCGCCTGTCCATGGAGAGGTCAACCTCCAGATACAGTTGGGAAACCTTGTGTTCCAGCACAATTTTCTGGTCGCAAACGTTATAGATGATTGCATTCTTGGAATGGATTTCCTGCGACCACATGGTATCACGTTGGATTTGGGCAAACGGGTATTAAAATGGCGGAATGTTGAAGTATTGATGGAGGATCCCAGCGTCCAAATTCCCAAGATGAATGTAGTGGTATGTGCCGACACTGATGTACCGAATTCTTCCGAGAGCATTGTATGGGCCAAGCTTGATGGTGATTCTGGAGACCAGTGATCTTATCTGATAGAGCCAACGAAGTCGTCCGCATTGCGCAGTTTGACTGTAGGACGAAGCCTTGTAAGATCTTTAAGGAACGGATATGTGCCGGTTAGAGTCCTTAACACCACAGACTCAACCACGAGCATCAAAGCGGAAGAAGTCATCGGCAGCTGCCAGCTTGTTTCCACCATCACCTCTTTGGAAGCTACTCACGACCATCATTGCAAAAGGAGGCAAGACACAGACAAAGCCCAGGAATCCACGTCTGCAATACTGAAGCAGGTCAAATTGCCCGTGCAGCTATTCAAACGAGCCTCTGACCTGGTCACCAAGTACAGTGACATATTCTCAACAAGCCCGGATGACCAAGGCCGAACGAGTCTGGTAACTCACGTCATAGATACACAGGGAGCCAAGCTGATTCGACAAGCACCGAGACGTCTCCCTATAGCCAAACAAGGAGAAGTGAGCGCGCTGATCTCGGACATGGAAAAACAAGGCGTTATCGAATCTTCTGTAAGTCCATGGGCCGCGCCTGTGATTCTAGTAAAGAAAAAGGATGGTAGCACTCATTTTTGTGTCGACTACAGGCAGCTTAACGACGTCACTAAGAAAGATAGTTACCCACTTCCACGCATCGATGACATCATGGACACTTTAGCCAACGCAAAATGGTTTTCTACACTCGATTTCAACAGTGGCTACTGGCAGGTAGAAATCGAAAAGAAGGACCGAGAGAAGACCGCATTTTCAGTTGGGACCGGATTGTGGCAATTTGTGGTGATGCCTTTTGGGCTTTGCAATGCTCCAGCCACTTTCGAACGCTTGATGGAATACGTGCTACGTGGTCAAAACTGGAAACCTGCTTGGTGTACCTAGATGACATCATCGTCATCGGGAGAACGTTCGAAGAGCATGTGCGGAACTTAGAAGAGATTTTCTCCCGATTACGACTGGCAAATTTGAAACTCAGTCCCGACAAGTGTACCCTTTTCGCAGCTGAAGTAAAATACCTGGGACACGTCGTTTCAGGAGAAGCGGTCAAAACAGACCCTAAGAAAATTGAAGCCGTGAAAAGCTGGCCAACACCAAACAACGAGCGCCAACTACGAAGTTTTCTGGGTCTGGCAACCTACTTTCGAAGATTCGTCAAAGACTTTGCCAAAATAGCTAATTGTTTCCATCAGCTAACTGAGAAAAATCGTGCGTTTGTCTAGAATGAACAATGCCAAGTAGCCTTTGAGACCTTGAAGAAAAAGCTGTGTGAATCACCCGTGCTGGCATATCCGAAACCCGCAAAAATGTTTGTAGTTGATACCGATGCGAGCAACGGCGGTATAGGAGCTGTACTCTCCCAGCAGATCGATGGCGAAGAAAGAGGCCTCTCGTATTACAGTTGGGTTCTTTTGAAAAGTGAGAGGAACCAGTGCGTGACCAGGAAGGAGCTATTGGCTATAATAGAGGCCACCAAGCAGTTCCACAAGTACCTATATGGCCAGAAATTTGTTCTTCGAACGGACCATGCATCGCCGGGATGGCTGCTCAGCTTCAAAAACCCCAAGGGACAAGTTGCGAGATGGATCGAAAGATTGCAGTCATACTACGACTACGAAATTGTTCATCGGAAGGGCGGAGTTCATGGAAATGCTGACGCCCTATTCCGCCGTCCATGTCCAGCTAACTGCAAACATTGCCGACGGATTGAGGAAAAGCGTTGATCTGCGATTGATAACAGCTGAATTCGATGAAGGTTGGTCATCGGAGGGGATTTGAAATGCCCAGTTAGCCGATGAAGACATCGGACCATTGCTCGTATGGAAGGAGACGACTGGGCGACCTGAGTGGAAAGACGTTTCAATGCATGGCACAACCCTGAAAAGCTATTGGGTACAATGGAACTCCCTTCAGGTGGAGGGTGGCACACTTAAGCGGAAATGGGTAACGGCGAATGGCAGCTCCTATAGGATGCAAACTATACTACCCAAAAGCCGAATCCACGATGTGGTTAAAGAAATGCATGAAGGATCCTCGGGAGGCCACCTTGGTGTTAACAAGACCTTCACGAAACTGCGGGAAAGATTCTACTGGCTCCATGCTCGAGAAGGCGTAGAGGACTGGTGTCGCAAATGCACGATTTGCGCTTCCGTCAAAGGCCCAAAGCGGCGGCTGTGAGGACAAATGCAAACCGATAACGTGGGGGTACCGTTTCAAAGGATTGCTGTTGACATCGCAGGGCCCTTTCCTGAGTCTGAATGGGGAAATTGATACAGGATTATTTCAGCAAGTGGTCCGAGGTCTACCCCAGTCTCAACCAGGAAGCAACTACCGTAGCCGAACAGCTAGTGCTAAATTGGGTCAACTGGTACGGCGTACCTTCCGAACTACATTCAGATCAAGGCCGAAACTTTGAGTCACTAGTTTTTGGCGAAATGTGTGAACTACTGGGAATACGGAAAACGAGGACAACACCGCTGCATCCCCAATCCGATGGAATGGTCGAACGTTTCAACGGCATTCTCAATAAACACCTCACCAAGATGGTTGACGAGAACCAAAGAGACTGAGACCGACATATCCCACTATTTTTGATGGCGTACAGAGCTGCCGAACATGCATCGACAGGCCAAGCCCCAGCCAAAGTCATTTTCGGAAAGACTATTCGTCTGCCAGCCGATATAAAGTTCGGGACACCCCCTGAGAAACCCCAAACGATCTCGGAGTACGCAACTGAGACAATGGTTAACCAGGTACATGGGACAGTGCAAAAACACCTCGAATCGGCTACTGACCGCATGAAGACCAGGTATGATCTAAAGGCAAGTTCTACTGGCTTC
>OZ017738.1:264448451-264473451 GCA_963969285.1 Odontomyia ornata | reverse complement strand
CTAAAAGTTTTTTATCAACTGACTTCCAAAGAAAAGAAAGTTATCTATTTATCACGTATATATATTTTTTTTATTTTCATTTTATGTTTGCCATGCATATCTATTAAACTTTAAGAAATTCAAGTAACGGTAAAAGACTTTTACCGTTAAAACTATAAAATTTCCGACATTCACTCTGATTTTTAAGTATAACTGGTCGAAGCGTGTAAGGATTTGATTGTAGGTATTTCAAATGAAGGACAATATATCGATGTAAAATGTTTCGGTACAGAATTGTCATCCTTTCAAGGACTCTGTAGATATTGACAGTTCAATATGATACATTGATGTCGAGAAATTGAATTTAAATGATCTTTCGTACGAAAAATGCCAATTATTTGGCACTCTTCAAGGATTTGATGGAGATACCGTAACCCTTGGTGACGGATGATATAAATGATCAGTATGCTTAATTTTCTGCATAAATAGTACATTTTAGTCCATCATTTGTACCAAAAATAATCAATAAATTAATTTTAAACGCAGCATAAATACAATTCAACAATATTTAGAGGGAAAATTTCAGGATGCTTTTCTCTTCCAGATTCATTCTTTGTTTACTGATGAACTAAGTTAAGGATCCTTCTTACATCCTTAGACGTAAACGCTACACATAGGATTTACAAAATTCCCCGAAGAAATAATAATGAGTGATTGCAAATTATGGAGTTGATTCGTTACATGTTATCCAATTAATATTATACATTATACGAGTATGCCCAGAAATCTCAAATTAGTAATTTCCATACTTAAGATGATACTTTTACTTCTAGAACTGATCATAACTTTAAAGATGAACATGAAAATGCATAGTTGAGTTTTCATTGAACTATAGGCCATAATTTTCATGTAGCTTTCATGAAAATTATATGCCATAGTTAACTGAAAACGAAGGCGATGGGTATCAAATAAACGTAAACGAGTGATATGGTTGTGAAGGATCTTTTAAGTAAATTTCTTTCGATTGATCGCGGAGTTAACTTTAGGTTTAGATATATAAATAAATACATCTATATATATATATATATATATATATATATATATATATATATATATATATATGTAAATATATATATATATATATATATATATATATATATATATATATATATATATATATATGTCATACATAAATGTGTATATGAATAGATGTACATATATATATATATATATATATATATATATATATATATATATATATATATATATATATATATATATATATATATATATATATATATATATATATATATTGTAGTACATTCCCTGAAATAAAAATACTTAAAACTAAATTTTAAAAGAAACATGTGCAAACCCCTTAGGATCTACACACAAACTCGCGATGTACGACCCGCCTTAGAAAATAAAATATTAAATTTCTTCCGCATACGAAAGTAGAAAGTGCACTTGACCTTCCTCGTATGTATCATGTATCATGGAAACACATACTGTGTGAATGAACTGTGTGTGGTCCGCGTGACCACAACGTTCTTATGTGTTTCCATATATCGGGAAGTCTTATGCAATGAGAACTGTACTTGACCTTCCGATAATTAAAGAAACTAAGGAATGCATATTGAACCGTACAGGAATGTATGAGGTCCACGTGACCAACTATAAACAATGGATTGTACTACGACTCGTGGTAATGGGTTATGAATAGAATGCAATGCACTTTTTTTATGAATAGGTTTTAGGATGCTATTTGTTGTAAGTAGAAAATGGAATACTATTTTTTTCATGAACATGTTTTGAAATGCAATAGAAATTAGAATACTGTTTTTTTATGAATAGGTTTTTAAATGTGGATTTTTTGGGAATAGACTTTATTTGAATTTAGAATATAGATTTTTTTTTACATAAGTTATCATAGGAGCATTAGTGCAAAATTTTGTATAAATAGCATTGGAAAAAATAATAAAATTCACTCTTGTGAAGATAATAACTAGCGTTACACGCTGCTCTTCTTTCACTCTAGTCTATTAACAATCCGGCGTTAACCGCCTAACCTACATGCGCACCTAGGCGCTTTAGAATACCTGGGTAAGCCTACACTTTAAATTTCATACAGTTAAAGTTGATTAAATTCCTTTACGTATCAACATGGCGATCCTGCGACTTGAACTTGGAGAATTAGATGAACTACAAGAAAAGCCAGAAACAGAAGACTATTCGGAGCAATCCGAGCGGATAATCAATTCGTTGTTTGCGGAGAAATATGAACCACAAGCACCAGATAAGACAAACAAAATACCCCCTATGTTCCAATAGAAAAGAAAAAATTTATTGAATACCGAAATTTATAAGCGATGCCTAAAATACTAACACTGACGCCAAACCCAATCATCAAGAAGAAACAACGAGGAGAACAAGCGTTTAAACGACGCAAAGAAATAGCAGAAATAGCAGTACTCTACAAAAAGTATCATCTCACCTGGGATATCAAAAACAAAAATGCAGAAATTAAGAGAAAAATTAGGATGTTAAGATAAACTTAAAATAAAATTATGAATGTAATAATATTTCTTATAATGGGTCTCGTAGATTCAAATTTACACAAGCAATCAGCCTACTTACATTATTGTAATTATTTCAATATTTTTCCTTTTTGGAACCTTTTGATGAGCAAAAAGGTTTATTAAGAAAACCATTGTTAAAGAAGTAAATAATGTCTAAATCTACCCAGTTTTCGTTCATCATAAAATTTATTGAGAAAAGAAAAAGAACTTTAGTCAATTTATTGGAGAACAGACCACCGGCCTTTAGTATCTCTATTTGTGAATCAAAATCCGTTTCCAAAATTAACTAGAATCCGCTTAGATCTAATGGGCTATGATTTTGAAATTATATATATGAATAAGGTAAAACAACCACTAATACAGATGCTCTATCGCGTATAAAAATAAAGAAATAATACCTTAAAACAATAAGCGTTATAACACGTAGCAAAACAAAAAAAACCAACAAACCCTGTGACCACGGCAACAACTACCTCCAACATCGAGTCTGATCAACTCAATATGTGGGAAGGTACTTAAATTTCTGACATAAGAAATTTGCCAATACTAAAATTTGAGCTCATTAAAAATGAAAATAATACAAGTTTGCCAACTACAATGATAATAAAAGAAAAAAATATAATAATCGTGAAGTATAGTGATAATCCATCCTTAGACTTAGGTCAGGTTTTGGAGAAACTGATACTAGAACTATCAATAAATAGTGTAACGAAGATAGCGCTATCTAAAAAAGACGAAATATTTAAATACATAAATAAAAACGAACTAATAAATATATATAATAAAACGCACGCGGCAATAATGAAAAACAGACAAAATAAAAAACAAATAATATTATTTAATCCCCCAAGACACGTTGAACAAAAAGCCGATCAAATTAGATTGATCAGTGAATATCACGAGTCAAGGTGCGGCGGTCACACGGGTATAAAACGAACAATTGCAAAACTTAAACATAAATATACTTAGAAAAACATGAATAAGATGTTAAAAAACATAATACCACAATGTGAAACATGTAACAAAAACAAAATAACGAAACACACTAAAGAAAGACTCACAATAACAGACACCCCATTCAGACCATTTGAAATAGTAGCCATTGACACAGTAGGACCATTACGAATTTCCCAAGGATTTAGATACATACTCACAGCTCAATGTGAACTTACCAAATTCGTAGAAGCTATACCAATCCCTATTAAAGAAGCCCACGTGGTAGCAAAATCCATTGTTGAAAACATAATCCTAAGGTACGGACATTTCAAAACAATTAAAACCGACAGAGGTACAGAATATGTAAATGAACTATTCACCAACATATGTAAAACTCTGAACATCCAACACTAAACCTCTACTCCATATCACCATGAAACCCTTGGTTCCTTAGAAAGGAACCACAGAGTACTCAATGAATACCTACTAACCTTCTGTGACGATAATCAATGGCACGAACATATCCCCTTTTACACTTTCGCATACAACACGACACCCCATAGCGATACTAATTATACACCCTTTGAGTTAATTTACGGAAGACTTGCCAACCTAACTAGTGACTACGACAACTCCACCCCCATTTACAACCACGACAATTATCTTACAGAACTTAAGACAAGACTATATCACGCCCAACAAACAGCGCGAAAAATCCTTCTTAACTCAAAATCAAAGAGAGTCGAATCAAATCAAAATAATTTCAATCCCTTGAACATCGAAATAGGCGATTGAGTGTACTTGAGAACTCAAAAAACAAATAAACTGGATAGCCCATACCATATCAAGTTATCGAAAAACAAGGAGTCAATTCACTTGTAAATAAAAATAACAAAAACATCCTAATACATAATAACAGAATAAACAAGTTGGGTAAACAGACCTACGCTCATGTCAGAAGGGTTTTGTATTCAATTTACAAAATGCAGTCACCAGATTGAATTAAATCAAGAAACATTTCAAAGACGATTTTATTGGAGAAAATATGAAATACGAAGATCACACTATTATTAACAAAGTTGAACGAATTTCGACTTCTAAGGTTTTTGGTATTGTTATACTCATAAATTTCTCCCGTGATAATTATTTCAGATGTCCATTCGCGAGGGAAGAAACACATTTTTCATGTATTCCCCCCCCCCCCCCTGTGCCCCCACTGAAGCAAAAACTGACAGTTTAACAACTGTTTTGAAAAACTCAAATGAAAACTTTCATTTCATACTCATATCGGCTACGTTTGATGAATTTTTTTTTCAGGGGCCAGTCTCCTGTACTGTTATCATCGATTAATGGCCAATTTTTCGAATCCTAGAATGGTTACAAAACCCTTTTGCTAGGAGCTCTCTCCCACCTCCTTGACTTGTATCACTTATGGGCATTAATTGTAGGTACTCATCTTCAGTCATTCATCAAATTGAATCAAGTGTTCAAAACATGCACCTTAAACGTCAAAATTGTTCAATCTTCGCATTTAAAACAGCCACTATTTTGTTTTACGATTACTGATACCACTAGCTGAACCGATTCTCAAAGATATACATGACACCTATCATTCCTGAAATTTTCATGCAAATCCTAGCAAAACTGTAGTGTCTGAGTCGGTAAAAAGTGCATGTTGTTCCATAGCCATATGTTGCCATAGTAATAAATGCAGCGCATATTGTTCCATAGTAATACAGGAAAATTCAAACCGCTATAACATCGTTGAATATGATTCAATCTTTATGAAACTTTCAGGGTAGATCAATCCTATAAATAGACATCTACGTACTGAATTTCATTGAATTTAAGGGTAGGGTTAAGATCTTATTCAAGAAAACATAAAATCGATAAATCATACTATTACTAACAAAGTTGAGTGAATTGCGACTTCTCACGTACTTGTTGTTATTGTACTCACCAAGGCCTACATTCCTGATTTTTTTCAGATTTTTCGGATCACAGGTGTCCAATCGCGAGGGGGTGGACACAAATTTTTCGTGTATTTCCCCTCCCTGTGCGCCCCTCGAAGCAAATTTTGCCAAACTAAGACCTGTTTTGAAAAGTTCTCATCAAGACCCTACATTTGATACCCATATCGGCTACCTTCAATGAAATTTTTTTTTCGGGGGGTCACTCTCCTATATGGGGAGACCCCCCTTAAATACCTTTTAAAATTTTTTTGTAGTTGAACTTTGAAGAGATCACCACTTAACACCTACACACAAAATTTGATGTTTCTAGCTCAAGTAGTTTCCGAGAAAAACTGCTGTGACACACGGACGGACGGACGGACGGACGGACGGACAGACGGACAGACTGGTCGCGAAACTAGTAGGGTTTTGTAAAATTATGTTACAAAACCCTAAAAAGAAAGCAACAGATATACCTCAAGAGTAATAACTTCGGAAAATTTCAACAATCTTAACAAATATATGACCCAAAACAAATGTAAATTTAAAAAAAAACAAAATATATTTAGTATTACGTATCCACTATTAAACTAATATAAAAGATAGCCATAAATAGAATCAATATTGTAGTAATTAGAACAGAAATAAAACAATAAATTAGAGTTAATATTGTATTTCTACCACTATCATCATCTAAATAACATAAACTAAATAAAACCAATATTGTCAATTTACCATTATAGTAATAATCAAACATATGAAATCAAAGAATCCCCTATTGTAAATAAAAAACAAAAATTTTAAACAATCTTGTATAAGATATAAGATAAACAACCACACAGATTATAAAACAAACGAACCTAGCATTAACAACTAGAGTTTATTGTAGCAAAACAAAAAGAAAAAATTTTTTTTATTTTTTTTTAGGGTTTTGTACTAAAATACAAAACCCTATTGCAATCACGACCTGTGTCCGTCTGTCCGTCTGTCCGTCTGTCCGTCTGTCCGTCCGTCCGTCTGTATGTCACAGCACTTTTTCTCCGAAACTATAGAGGCTACAGCCATGAAACTTTGTAGAAAGGTCAGAAGTGGTGACTTCTTGAAAGTTCAAGGGTGGAAAAATTTTTCAAAGGCGTTTAAGGGGGGTCTCCCCATATAAGGGAGTGACCCCTCAAAAAAAATTTTTCACCATTGGTAGCCGAGTAGGGTGTCATTGGAAAGGTCTAATGAGATCTTTTCAAAACAAGTCTTGAAATTGTCTTATAAGTACCGAGGGGGGCAAGGGAAGGGGAAATGTACGAACTTTTCGCGTACCCCCCCTCGCGATTGGACACCTTCCATCCGAAAAATCTGAAAAAAAATCATGAAGGCCTTAATGAGTACAACAACAACAAATACATGAGAAGTCGAAATTCACTCAACTTTGTTAGTAATAGTATGATTTATCGATTTTCTGTTTTCTTGAATAAAATCTTAACGATACCCTTAAACTCAATAAAATTTAGCAAAAAGATGACTATTTATAAGATTGATCTTTTCGGAAAGTTTCATAAAGATCGAATCGTATTTACCGAAGTTATAGCGATTTGAATTTTCCTGTATTACTATGGAGCAATATGCCCTGTATTACTATGGAAACATATTGCTATGGAGCCATATGCGCTTTTTACCGACTTAGACACTACAGCTTTGCTAGAATTTGCATGAAAATTTCAAGAGTGATAGGTATCATGAAGATGAGTACATACAATTGAAACAAGTCGAAGAGGCAGGAGAGAGCTCCTAGCAAAAGGGCTTTGTAACCATTCTAGGATTCGAAAAAACAGGCCATGAATCGATGATTACAGTACAGAGGAGTGGCCCCTGAAAAAAAATTTCATCAAAGGTAGCCGATATGAGTATCAACTGAAAGTTCTCTATGAGAGCTTTTCAAAACAGTTCTTAAACTGACAGTTTTTGCTTCAGTGGGAGCATAGGGGGGAAATACATGAAAAATGTGTTTCCTCCCTCGCGAACGGACACCAGTGATCTAAAAAATCTGAAAAAAATATCAAAGGAGATATTTATGGGTATAACTATAACAAATACCTCAGAAGTCAAAATTCGTTCAACTTTGTTAATAATAGTATGATCCTCGAATTTCACATTTTCTCCAATTAAATCGTCTTTGACATGTTTCTTGATTTTATTCGTTGCTGGTTACTGCATCTTGTAAGTTGAGTACAAAACCCTTCTGACATGAGCTTAGGTCTGTCTACCCAACTTGTTTTTTTTTATCTTCACATATATTGATGTTGATTGGGTGTATGACCTCTGACCGCGGGGGTATCCTGATATTATATATTTTTGTTTCGAGGGGTAGGGTTATTTGTGTGTTATCATACTTGAAGGAAAATAGAAGGGTTTCAAAATCGATGTTTGCAAAATATTTTGTTAGGAAATCTCTTCCGATGATGCCATCTGTTTTTAAGGGAAAATCGTTTGCAACTATTTGGAATTCGTGTAGAATATCGTTTTCAGGAAGGGATATCTTTAGCATTGATGTACCGATTGTCTGGATGCTTTGTGCGGTTATTCCTGATAATCGACAAGATTCAGAATTATTTATATCGAATGAGTTGTGAAGGTTTTTACAGATTGATATATCTGCGCCGGTGTCTACAAGGAAGGAAAGTTTCTTATTGCAGATTTGTAAGATAATGTAGTTCGATATATTCTCATTTTGATGTTGTTAGGCAAATGGTGTAAGAATTTGTTGCTATGTGTTTCCCCGAGTGACCATGGTTATTTACTGGTTGGTTTCTGGGGGATTTTCGTTTCCCTGGTAATGATTCTCTGAACCGGTCACGTATACCCTGGCGCTACGGTTTTGACTTTTGTAGTATCTTTGGTTGTTGTTGTTCGGTCTGGGTCTTTGTGTGTTGTTTGCTCTGTTATTGTTGTATGTATTTTGGTTGTAGTTGTTGTAGTTTCTATTGTAGCTGTTGTTTCTATTTTGGTTGTTGCTGTCCCTATACCTCGGTTGGGGCTGTCTATCATTGTTGTTAGTATGTTGGTTGTAGTTCCGATAGTTATTTGTATTGTCAAGGTTCCTATTGTTTCTGTATTTTTGATTATTCCCCGATTGGTTGTTTCCTGTGGGTCTGTGGTAATGCAGAACTCTATTTTCTTTTGCTGTATTCTCAGCTTGTTCTGCAATTTCTACTGCATTTGCGAATGTAGTGACTCTACTAGCTTCGATTGTTTGAAGGACGTTTTTGTTGTTAATACCATTTTCAAAAGTGTTGAACGCAAGAGTGTCGTTTGTTACCTTCAATACATTTCTATTTTGTTCGCCTACCTGCTCAATTTGTACTAAAGTAAGTTCTGCAATAAGAATTTCAATTTTTTCTGCAAATTGGGATATTAAGTTTTGATTTTGTGTACAAGTTGTTAGTTTTTGTACAATGGTGCTGGTAGTTTGCTTTGATTTGAAAATAGAGGTTAACTTGTCTCTAATTCAGAAATGGATTTAGGGGTTTCTAGGGAGTTTAGTTTGTTTCGTGCTGTGGTTGATAGTTTTGTATTGAGTATTAGTTGTAGGAAGTCAGCTTTCTGGTCTGCAGGAATCGATTTGTCAATTATTTTCACTACTGTTAAAAATCTATTTATGTCGTTGGGTTTGTCCTGAAATTCTGTTATGGTTTCTAAGCCACTAAATACGTCTATAGTCGTCATTGTTTGTTGATTTTGTAGTTTCTCTCGTTTATCAGATATAATTTTGAATATGTCCTGGTAATATATTTTGAATTTTTTTTTTCGGTTCGAGTTTGTCCTGTCCGCTAAGACATTCTATTTCAATCTCAAAAAGAGTCTTCAATTCATTTAATTTTAAAAGTGTGTTTAGGAGATACGCCTCGCTATAGCATCGATTTGGATTCTTCTTAAAATTTTCAAAGATTTTGATCAAGGCGGATAATTGAGTGCTATTAAACATTATTGGTTTTGTTTACCTCTTTTGCGATAGTTTTCTTTATGAACCGTTTTGCCAACAGATATAACCCAAAAAGTAATAACATGACAATTATAACAATAATAATATATGTAGCGAGTTGGGTTGCAGAGTATTGATTTGAAGTGTTTGAAGCCTGGTTCGCAAGGACTATTGTCTCTTTTATATTTGAATCTGCGATACCCATAATACATAAAACTAAATTTTAAGTATTTTTATTTCAGGGAATGTACTCCAATATATACTCGTATATATATATATATATATATATATATATATATATATATATATATATATATATATATATATACATATATATATATACATATATATATATATATATATATATATATGTATATATATATATATATATATATATATATATATATATATATATATATATATATATATATATATATATATATTCTTACATGTACAAATAATTCTGTGAGCTACTGTCGCAATTGTTTTCGCAACAATGAAGAACATCAACAAAACGAATTTAATCGAAACCACGAGAACCCAACAAGCATGAACAACATCTGAAAGTGAGTCACTGCTCCACTCATTCACTGCTGGAATGTTCCCACTAATTCACCAATGTACGAGAACTGAGTTGAATGATTAGAGACCCTATATGAAGGCGAGCTGAATGAATGGGAGAATCATTCATTCGACCGCGATAAGAACTGCGATAGTGTGTGGGAAGCGATATTGTTCGAGTAATAGAAAAGTGATTTTCGTAAAAGTGAAGTGATTTAGAAGACAATTGCGATAAGAAATTTATGGACAAGTGTTAGATTTTTAATAGTGAAAATTAAAATCAGTGAATGTGTTAAACTGATTATTGTGCATTTTTGTAATTAAATAAACTCTTTTAACTTAAATTAAAAGACATTGCGTTTTCACTTTCCCGGAACATTAAAATTGTTAGCCGAGAACCATAACACGTGACAGTGATGTCAAGAAGTAAGAAAGAAATTTTGGAAGTGAAAACGAATAAACATTTTTGAAGTGCACAATAGTGAAAATGAACGTGGAAACTGGTGGAAAAATTGCCGAAAAAATAAAAATGCCAGGAAACTTCCATCTAAAAATCAATCAATTAAGCATATCGGAGCTCAAAGAGGAGTTGGAACAGCGAAATCTGGCCACGCAAGGTACAAAGGCCATACTGATTGCACGCTTGCGTGACGCGATTGAATCGGAAGGTGTGTATCTGGATTTGGGTGAGCCTACAGATGCAAAAAAAGGCGTTGATGTTGATGCTGATGCAGCAAGAGCAGTGACAACAGTCATCCAATTTAACTGCGAAGCTCAATGAACACTCGTCCAATTTAACTACGAAGCAAGATGAACAATCAGCGAAGCTAAATGAACAATCAGCAAAAAACGGACCAACAAGCGATCGAAATTAAGGCGGATTTGCAAAAACAGTCAACCGAAATAAAAGCGGAGCTCAGTAGACTCAACAGCCAAATTAAATGCGTCAAGGAAAAGATATACCAGGTCGAAAAGAGAATCAAACTTGAGATCAGCCAGGTCGAGGGGAGAATCAACCATGAGATGGAAAAAGTGAAAAAGTAAGCAGCGAAGGCAGTAGTAACCGCCTCACCAGCCCAACTTATAACCTCAGCGCAAAGCTCATCTAGAAATGTGCAAGGACCAATATTCGACGGACAAACGGTTGGGACTATTTACAAAACCCAGTTTGAAGCACCCGCTCGCATAAATCACTGGAATGAGCAGGAATGAGCAACTCCATTGATTCTTGCTCTAAGAGGCCCAGCTGCCGAGCTTTTACTGACTATCCCCTTTGAGTTGCACTCAAACCCGGCTGCTATAATGAATGCGCTCGACATGCGTTATGGAGACGATCATCTAAAGCAGATTTATCGGTCACAGCTACGGCATCGGATGCAAAAGTCTGGCGGAACCTTACAGCAGTTAGCTCAAGACATTGAGCGACTGGCACTTTTTGCTTATCCAGCATATGACCCAGAACATCGTGAGGATGCAGCAACAGAAGCATTCATCAGCGCACTAAAGGACCCGGAATTGCAACAAGCCGTGCGTTTAACTAAAAAGCAAACGGTTAAGGACGCATTGGCTTACAGTCTGAAATTTAAGGCAGCGAAAAATGCGGCTCGTACGACTGCCCGGGTCCGTGAGTTAGTGGCAGACAAGTGCAGGTGTAAGCGCGTGGAAAATGAGCGAGAGCCGCAGGTGAATGGAGCGCCTAGATGCTGGGGTTGCGGTGAGAAGGGGCACCTGCAAAGAGACTGCAAGAAGCGGCGCAAACCGAGCTTTTGTCCAGGTTGTGCAGCTAGGAGAAGATCCAGACCGAGTCAGGAGCCCAGAATCGAAACCCTTCAAACAGAGGGGTCAGGAAACATGTAAGAGCCAACTTCGTGGGGCAGAGGTTGGCTAGGAGGATTGACGTCCCCAGCACCACCATCATCTTGTCAAGACTACATCGTGGAGAAGCGGACTTATGCCTTCTGGGTCAAGTTGACGGAGAACACTGCACCATAACAATCGACACTGGTGCAACCCGATTGATTATCCGACCAGACCTAGTCAGACAGCAACATCTTCACAAGGGCAGAATTTTCTCACTACGGACAGCTACGGGAGAAACTGCACCTGTTCATGTAGAGGTCAACCTCCAGATACAGTTGGGAGACCTTGTGTTCCGACATAATTTTCTGGTCGCAAACTTTATGGATGACTGCATTCTCGGAATGAATTTTCTGCGATCACATGGAATCACGTTGGACTTGGGCAAACGTGCATTGAAATGGCAGAATGTCGAAGTACTGATGGAGGATTCAAGCGTCCCAATTCCCAAATGAATGAAGTGGTATGTACTGACACTGATGTACCGAATTCTTCCGAAAGCATTGTATGGGCCAACCTTGATGGTGATTCTAGAGACCACCGATCTTATCTGATAGAGCCAACGAAGACGTCCGCATTGCGCAGTTTGATTGTAGGACGAAGCCTTGTAAGACCTTTAAGGAACGGATATGTGCCGGTTAGAGTCCTTAACACCGCAGACTCAACCACGAGCATCAAAGCGGGAGAAGTCATCGGCAGCTGCCAGCCCGTTTCCACCATCACCTCTTTGGAAGCTACTCACGACCATCATTGCAAAAGGAGGCAAGACATAGACAAAGCCCGAGAATCCACGTCTGCAATATTGAAGCAAGTCAAATTGCCTGTGCGGCTATTCAAACGAGCCTCTGACCTGGTCACCAAGTACAGTGACATCTTCTCAACAAGCCCGGATGACCAAGGCCGAACGAGCTTGGTAACTCACGTCATAGATACACAGGGAGCCAAGCCGATTCGACAAGCACCGAGACGTCTCCCTATAGCCAAACAAGGAGAAGTGAGCGTGCTGATCTCGGACATGGAAAAACAAGGCGTTATCGAACCTTCTGTCAGTCCATGGGCCACGCCTGTAGTTCTAGTAAAGAAAAAGGATGGTAGCACTCGCTTTTGTGTCGACTATAGGCAGCTTAACGACGTCACTAAGAAAGATAGTTACCCGCTCCCACCCATCGATGACATCATGGACACTTTAGCCGACGCAAAATGGTTTTCTACACTCGATCTCAAGAGTGGCTACTGGCAGGTAGAAATTGACAAGAAGTGCCGAGAGAAGACCACATTTTCAGTTGGAACCGGATTGTGGCAATTTTTGGTGATGCCTTTTGGGCTTTGCAATGCTCCAGCCACTTTCGAACGCTTGATGGAATACGTGCTACGTGGTCAAACCTAAAAAACCTGCTTGGTGTACCTAGATCACATCATCGTCATCGGGAAAACGTTCGAAGAGTATGTGCGGAACTTAGAAGAGGTTTTCTCCCGATTGCGACTGGCGAATTTGAAACTTAGTCCCGACAAGTGTACCCTTTTCGCAGCTGAAGTAAAATACCTGGGACACGGCGTATCAGCAAAAGGCGTCAAAACAGACCCTGAGAAAATTGAAGCCGTGAAAAGCTGGCCGGCACCAAACAACAAGCGCCAACTACGAACTTTTCTGGGTCTCGCAACCTACTATCGAAGATTCGTCAAAGACTTTGCCAAAATAGCTAAATGTTTCCATCAGCTAACCGAGAAAAATCGTCCGTTTGTCTGGAATGAACAATGCCAGACAGCCTTTGAGACCTTGAAGGAAAAGATGTGTGAATCACCTGTGCTGGCATATCCGAAACCCGGAAAAATGTTTCTAGTTGACACCGATGCAAGCAATGGCGGTATCGGAGCTGTACTCTCCCAGCAGATCGATGGCGAAGAAAGAGGCCTCTCGTATTACAGTTGGGTTCTTTTGAAAAGTGAGAGGAACCAGTGCGTGACCAGGAAGGAGCTATTGGCTATAATAGAGGCCACCAAGCAGTTCCACAAGTACCTATATGGCCAGAAATTTGTTCTTCGAACGGACCATGCATCGCTGGGATGGCTGCTCAGGGACAAGTTGCGAAATGGATCTAAAGATTGCAGTCATACGACTACGAAATTGTTCATCGGAAGGGCGGAGTTCATGGAAATGCTGACGCCCTATCTCGTCGTCCATGTCCAGCTAACTGGAAGCATTGCCGACGGATTGAGGGAAAGCTTTGATCTGCGATTGATAACGGCCGAATTTGATGAAGGTTGGTCATCGGAGGAGATTCAAAATGCCCAGTTAGCCGATGAAGATATCGGACCATTGCTCGTATGGAAGGAGACAACTGGGGGACCTGAGTGGAAGGACGTTTCAATGCATGGTGCGACCCTGAAAAGCTGTTGGGTACAATGGAACTCCCTTCAGGTGAAGGGTGGCGTACTCAAGCGGAAATGGGAAGCGACGGACGGCAGCTCCTATAGGATGCAAACTATACTACCCAAAAGCCGAATCCACGATGTGGTTAAGGAAATGCATGAAGGATCCTCGGGAGGCCACCTTGGTGTTAACAAAACCTTAGCAAAATTGCGGGAAAGATTCTACTGGCTCCACGATCAAGAAGACGTAGAGGACTGGTGTCGCAGATGCACAATTTGCGCTTCCATCAAAGGTCCAAAGCGATGACTGAGAGGACAAATGCAAACCTATAACGTGGGGGTACCTTTTGAAAGGATTGCTGTTGACATCGCAGGACCCTTTCCTGAATCTGAATGGGGAAATCGATACACGCTGGTTGTAGCCGATTATTTCAGCAAGTGGCCCGAGGTCTACCCCATTCCCAACCAGGAAGCAACTACCGTAGCCGAACAGCTAGTGTTAAATTGGGTCAGTAGGTACGGCGTGCCTTGCGAACTACATTCGGATCAAGGCCAAAACTTTGAGTCACTAGTTTTTGGCGAAATGTGCGAGCTGCAGGGAATACGGAAAACGAGGACAACACCACTGCATCCCCAATCCGATGGAATGGTCGAACGTTTCAACGGCATGCTCAATAAACACCTCGCCAAGATGATTGACGAGAACCAAAGGGACTGGGACCGACATATCCCACTATTTTTGATGGCGTACAGAGCTGCCGAACATGCATCGACGGGCCAAGCCCCAGCCAAAGTCATTTTTGGAAAGACTATTCGTCTGCCAGCCGATATAAAGTTCGGGACACCCCCTGAGAAACCCCAAACGATCTCAAAGTACGCAAGTGAGCTAAGACAACGGTTGAACCAGATACATCCAACAGTGCGAAAACACCTCGAATCGGCCACTGACCGCATAAAGAACAGGTATGATCTAAAGGCTAATTCTACTAGCTTCCAGCAAGATGACTTGGTCTGGCTATATAACCCACAGCGACAGAAGGGTAGGTCTCCAAAGTTGCAGCATAATTGGGAGGGACCATACCGAGCTACAAAGCGAATCAACGACGTCGTATATCGCATACAGGAACACCGTAAACCGAGAGCCAAAATGAAAATCGTGCATCTGGACCGTCTTGCCCCATATTACACCCAGGGAGAATTGGCTACAACTGGCGACACATCTTTTCGGGGCGAAAAGAACTGAGGTGGGGGCAGTGTTACATGTACAAATAATTCTGCGAGCTACTGTCGCAATTGTTTTCACAACAACGAAGAACATCAACAAAACGAATTTAATCGAAACCACGAGAACCCAACAAGCATGAACAACATCTGAAAGTGAGTCACTACTATATTCATTCACTGCTGGAATGTTCCCGCTAATTCACCAATGTACGAGAACTGAGTTGAATGATTAGAGACCCTATATAAAAGCGAGCTTAATGAATGGGAGAATCATTCATTTGACCGCGATAAGAACTGCGATAGTGTGTGGGAAGCGACATTGTTCGAGTAATAGAAAAGTGATTTTCGTAATAGTGAAGTGATTTAGAAGACAATTGCGATAAGAAATTTATGGACAAGTGTTAGATTTTAAATAGTGAAAATTAAAATTAGTGAAAGTGTTAAACTGATTATTGTGCATTTTTGTAATTAAATAAACTCTTTTAAACTAAATTATAAGACATTGCGTTTTCACTTTCCCGGAACATTAAAATTATTGGCCGCGAACCATAACACGCGACAATATATATCTCTATTTATATATACATATATATATATATACATATATATATATATATATACATATATATATATATATATATATATATATATATATATATATATATATATATATATATATGTATACACTATATACATTATATATATATATATATATATATATATATATATATATATATATATATATATATATATATATATGTATATATTTATATATACATATATATATATATATATATATATATATATATATATATATATATATATATATATATATATATGTAGATATATATATATATATATATATATATATATAGATATATATACATTATATATGTATGTATCGACATAACTATTTATGTATGTAAACATGATGTTTGCTCCGGAATTAATGTCAAGAAATTTACTTAAAAAGATCCTTCTTAACCGTATCACTCGTTCACGTTTATTGGAAACCCATCGCCTTCGGTTTCAGTTAACTATGGCACCTAATTTACATGAAATTATACCCTATAGTTTAATGAAAAATCGGCTATGCATTTTCATCTTCATATGTAAAGCTATGATCAGTTATAGAAGGAAAAGTATCTCAATTTAGGTTGTGATTCTGGCCGGTCTTTAGTATGGAAATTACTAATTTTAGATTTCTGGGCATATGTTATAATGCATAATATTAACTGGAAAGTAACGAATCAACTCTATAATTTAAAATCACTCAGTCCTTATTATTTCTTCGGGGAGTTTTACAAATCTTATGTGTAACGTTTATATATAAGGTTGTAAGAAGAATCCTTTACTAAGCTCATCGGTAAGCAAAGGATGACTTCGGAAGAGAAAGCATCCTGAAATGTTCCCTTCAACTATTGTTGAATTGTATTTATGCCACACTTAGAAGTAATTTGTTGGTTATTTCCGGTAGAAATGGTTGAATAAAATGTACCGTTTATGCAGAAAATTAAGGATACTGATAATTTTTATCATTCGCCACCAAAGGACTCGGTATTTCCATCAAATCTTTGAACAGTGCCAACTAATTGGCACTTTTCGTGCGAAAAATTATTTGAACTCAATTTCTCGACACAAATGTATCATATTGAACTGATAATATCTAGAGGGTCCTTGAAAGGATTTCAATTCTGTTCCGATACATTTTAGATCAATATGTTATCCTTCATTTGAAACCTCTACAACCAAAATCCTTACACCCGTCGATCAGTTATGCTGAAAAATCCGGGTGAAAGTCGGAAATTTTTTAGTTTTAAAGATAAAAGTCCTTTACCGTTACTTGAATTTCTTATCCTTTAAACGGGACCTAACTGGAAGAAAGACATATCATTTGCTAAAAACAGGACTCTTCTATCTATCTCCGTTTAAAGTTATGCGTGAACATACAAAAAAAAAATAGCAAAAAAAAAATATATGCGATGAACTGATAACCTTCTTTCTTTT
This sequence comes from Odontomyia ornata, assembly GCA_963969285.1. Taxonomy (NCBI): domain Eukaryota; kingdom Metazoa; phylum Arthropoda; class Insecta; order Diptera; family Stratiomyidae; genus Odontomyia; species Odontomyia ornata. The sequence goes on along the minus strand of OZ017738.1, from coordinate 264,456,013 downwards.
GGAAGTCGGTTAGAAATACCAATTATTGTGCACGCTTCAAGAACTTGAAAAAGGTACCGAATCCTTTGGTGACGGATGTTAAAAATGTTCTGAATAAACGGCACAATTCAGTCAATCATTTTTAACTGAAAGTAACCAATGAATTGATTCTCCATGCAGCATAAATATAATTGAACATGATTTAGAGCAATTTCATTCGGAAAAATTTCATGATGCTTTTCCCTTCCAAATTCATTCGCCACCTACTGATAAACTTATTGAAAGATCCTTCTTACATCCTTAGGCGCAAACGTTACAGGTTACGAGTTCGTGAAATTCCTCGAAGAAATAATAAGGATTGAGTGATTGCAAATTATAGAGTAAATCGCCACTTCTGAATAGATTTGTTAGTTTTCAGTTAATATTATACATTATCTACCCGAAATTTCTAACTAGTGATTTCTGTACTAAAGACCGACAAAAATTGCGACATAAAGAGACGATATTTTTCCTTCTATAACTAATCATCACTTTAAAGATAAACATGAAAATGCATATTCGAATCTTTATTTAGCTATAGAACATGAAAATGATGGGACATATTTTACCAAAAAGGAAGGCGATGGGAATCAAATGAACGTAAACGAGTGATATGGGTATGAAGGATATTTTTAAGGAAATTTCCTGAGATTGATTGCTTAGTTCACTTTATGTTTATTTATATATCCACATGCATACGCATATAAATATATATATATATATATATATATATATATATATATATATATATATATATATATATATATATATATATATATATATATATATAAAAATATAAATATATATATATATATATATATATATATACATATATATATATATATATATATATATATATATATATATATATATCTAGTGTGCAGTATATATATATATATATATATATATATATAGTGTGCAGTATATATATATATATATATATATATATATATATATATATATATATATATATATATATATATACGTATATATGTACATATATATATATATATATATATATATATATATATATATATATATATATATATATATATATATATATATATATATTGTAGCAACCACGGAAGTCACCGCAGTTGCAGACATTAAATATTGGCAGAGGGGTGTGTAGCCCGGGGTGGCATACTGAGGCCGGCTAGCGCTCAGTCGTGTCGTGGGTCTTCCGGGACACCCTCTGCTCGTGCTGAGCCACCTTACATATAAATACTAGCACATAGGGAAAAGGACGGGAAAGGGGGAGGTCATTTTGAGAAATGAAAATTTTTAAAAAACTTAGTAAAACATGGCCGTTTATTGAATTCAAAAAAAAAAAAAAAGAAATTTACAAGTTCAACAAAAGAAATCTATCAATCAAAACAAAAACAAACAGACCCCTCAATAATTTTTTTTTTTTTTTAAGGCAAAACAAACTATTTAAGATTTTAATCAAAAGAAAAATAGTCAATTTCAATAAGCTGGGAAAAAAAAATGTAATGAATAAAAAGATTTAAAAAAAATAAGAAACAAGGAAAAACAAATATTAACTATTACTTACCCTCTTCTTTTTCCGTGGATCTCCGAGCGCTCGGCGAAGGACGCAAAAATAAAGAGACGTTACTTTCAAAAAATATTAAATGCTGATAAGCGGCCACTTCATCAAAATTTTCAACTCGCTCGTGATTTCCCGTTAATACCGTCTTAATTGATCTTCACTTCATTTAATAATTCGCAGAAGTTAGTTCATATTTCCGTTTGTTGGGAAATTCAACCCCCACAGTAATTCACACTTATTGCATACGTTAACCGTTTTTATTTGTATACAAATTTGTATTGCCCACGAGAAAATTACAGTTCCTAACTTCACTTTAGGATCAGAAGGTGATCAAATATATCACTTATCACCATTCACACTATCTAATTCTCGTTTTTTTTTCTTTGTTGTTTTGAGTTTTATTTCCACTACTTGTATCCACTAATTACTTCTTCATCCGTATCCAACCACCTTAAAATTTCCACTGCACTCCTACGTATTTAATCAATACTTTAAAATTCACCTTGACTTCAACCACTTTTTATTCCTCGAGTTTCCCAAAAAATACAACTTTCTCATGAACTGCCAACGAATTTCACTCCTCCAAAAGCCAAAAACTGACTGCCCAAAGCGTTCAACCTTCCTTTTCCACGTCCAATCCTGACTGCCCCAATCCCAACCACTTTCTTTTCACATTTCACATTTCTCCCATCCGATCCCGCAAATCAAATTCTTTTCCAATTACCGCTGTCGCATCTGGGTAACGTAATCGAAGTTCATTACACTTCGATTCCGCTACCCACACATCTTTTGGTCCATATCGACAATCACAATAGTTTCCATTGACTTGCATATATGGCAATTTACATCCCCAAGAATCGCTTGATTGAATGTAAAGTGTCACACATACGAGTACATTACGAAAACTATTGATTTTGCCGATACCCCAAAAAGAGTGCTTCCGTGCGCCCGGGGGAACTTGAACTCAGGGTTCCAGCAGTCGCACGGTCGAAACTCGCGACGTATCCAATGGAGCTATGCCTTATCGATCTCCCATTCATCAGATAAGCAACTTCAACGATTATCTGGGCATGAGATTGAATTTTGTTAGTCAATTCATTTTTGTTAGTATAAAAATATAAAATTTGTTAGTGGGAATGGAATTAGTTAGTGTTAAGGAAGGAATTAGGTTTTGTTAGGGAAAATGAATAGAATGAAATTTTGTTAGTGGGAATTAATAAATGGAACGTTATTAGTGGGAAAATTGAAATTATTAGTAGGTGTTATTTTTTGTAGTTGTTAATAGGGAAAAAGGGTAGTATTGTGATGATGGGGAAGTAAAAATTAAAGGGAAAATGGAAACATGTAAAAAAAATAAATAAATTTATGGAGGAAAAGGTAGGAATGCCCAAAGGAAAGGGACAATGTTACGGCGGAAATTTGAAGTTGCGAATGGGAGGAAGTTGGTACGCCGGAATTCGCAACAATCGTGGGGACGACCCAGACCCTGAGTGTCTCATTCAGCCGGGCAAAGAAAGAATGTCGGCAGAGGTAACCGGAAAAAAAACAAAAAAAGTAGACATTCACTGGACTTCACACCATGGAAATATTCTGTCTGGTTTCTGTTTAGGTGATTGGCGAGCCCCAGTATCCGTCACTTAACTCGCTCCTCCCGGCAGACAATGCTCCATCCGAATCATTGTGCACCTCATTCAGCAGTACGATTTCACCACTGTAATGAGTATCGACCGTGCAATGAGCAGTACCCGAATAATGACGTTTAGAAATCGGGATGCTTTTGCTCAGCTTCACCTTATCGATGGACGATAGGTGGTGGTCAACAACTTCGGATGGGTCACCGGCCGCAAGAGAAGAACGACTCAAGGGGACTGAAGTAGACATAAAAGATTCTGCAGACAGGGGCAATACAACTGGCGCGATGTTAAAAGCGTCCCAAAAATCAATCCCGAGATAAATAGAATACGTTAATGCCGGAACAATCAAAAACCGAATCAACCGAGTTCGATTATTGAATTGAACCAATGCAGTAACGTATCCCAACACGTCAGCCCTATGACCTGATGCCGTTTTGACATCGGCATGCATCGAATGAAGATACAAACCAAGGTCCCGGACGAGGTCAAGGGCTCCCGCTCCCAGGATGCTAACGCTTGCACCACTGTCTAACAGACCTTTCAATTTGCGTCCCTTAATGCTGATCTCAGCATAAGGCCGCTTGTCTTCGTGCGATGCCACGATTGACTCAATGCACGCTCGCTTGAGAAACCGTCGCGTGACAAAATATTTCCATGATCTGTGGAATCGTGACTTCGATCCTCGCCGCTTGCGGTTAGGCTTGCAGTCAGAATCAAAGTCACAAGCCACGTCCAGGGAATTGCTTTGGTGAAATTGGACCTCAGGCAGCGACGTCTGTGTAGAAACATCTACAGACCTCGGTGACTGAATTCCAATTCCCCGAGAAAATGATTGCAGGGGAATAGTAGGATGCGCTTCAGCAGGGAGGGCACCGGACCGGAGACATGAATCATAACCAGCCGAAAATTCGTCATGCAGTTGCACAGAATTGACTTCACATGTCTGAACTGGATATCGAAGGTTATCCATTTCCAGCCGTTGCCATGTGATTTCAATTCGGCGACACATCCTGACGAGATCTCGGGTGGTTGAGAACTCATGTCCAGCCAGATGCTCCTGCAATCGGAGATTCATGTTCTTAAAGACTAGTTCTCGCAGATCCGTGTCCCTCATCGGAGTCCTGAGTTGGAGAGACATCGCTTCAATGGATTCAAAGAACTCTATGAACGGCTCGTGAGATCTCTGCTTGCGGGCGAACATATTTTCCCAAATATGTGCATCATCAAGCCGAGATCCAAATCGTTCAATGAGTTCACATTTCAGCTGACTCCAACTCAAGTCTCCATACAGTTCACGCATCTGCCAGTACCAGTTTTTGGCAGATCCTTGCAGGAGAATATGTAAGGTCGACACCAATTCACGCTCCGAAATACCGTAGCTTTGAGCCAAGGTGCTAACACGGAACATAAACTGGCGAGCATCCATTCCACCTGAGCCTCCATCAAACTTGAATCCCCATTTATGCATGGGAATAAAAGTTTCATCCGATTCAGATGTCTGGCCATTATCCCGAAACGGATGCTGTAAATGAGATTCTGGCAAATCCTGAGAAGAACGCGGTGAAGGGCAAGCGAAGTACTCATATGGCGTGTGCGGAAACATGATGAAAATTAAAAATGATAAAAAACCACAGATCATCTAAACAATTCAGAAATATAAAAATCTATGAACAGACGGACAACATCGACAATTTGAATAAAATAAATAATTTTATAAATCACAGACGGACAAACAAACGTTTCAATAAATATAAATTAGGAATTGAATACCAGACAGACAAACCGACAAGTAAATAAATATATAAAATTTTAACACCTAACCTAAACTAAAACTGAAATTAATTTGAAAGTCTCAAAATGTACTTTAAGCTAACCCAAACTAAAACCTAACTCACTACCCTAAACTAAACTCAATCTAAAATTACTTACAACCCAAAAACAACTAAACCAAACTCAATCATTAAAATTAAAACTAACTGAAATTATCCTAAACTAACATCCGTAAAACCAATTATCTAAAACATAAACCCTAATTAAACTCAATAATCTATAACTAAACTACCTATATCCAATGACTTTAAAACTAAACAAGCAACCTAACGGTAATTACTACACAATCAATAATGCGATGGCGAAATAAAAGAAAATATATGATTAGAAGTGAAATTAGTGCAGGCGAGTGTAAATGAACTAAATATAACAATTTACTTGCGCTATCATTTCTCAAAATGAATCTCCCCATTGATGGAAAGGGAAAAGAAAAGGTAATTGAACGGGATAGTGATTAAAATTGTACGAGACGCAAAGCAGACAAACTGCAGCATTGCCTGGCATAACGATGGTACTTGAAGGCGGACTCCGCTCAAATTGTCGCCACAAAGGGCCGACTACGAGACCATTATGAAACTCGACGGACTTCATAATGGCTCGGACAAGAGCCGCACAAATCCCAAAGTTACCACCAGATAGATGATAGAAGGGCCGAAAGCGTTGGCTAATTCCAAGAGTTGGATCTAAGTCCAACCATCCTGTGCAGGGAGATATAACCAACGACTTGAAATTCGGTTGATCCCAACCAACATCCACACTGCTAAAGCATGCCTACTATCATAGCCGGTGGAGACTATCAAACACAAAACAGCACGGTAGGCGCCACTGCAACTGCGGCGAACCCCGTGATCAAAATTCTATCATTAACTATCAAAACTTAAAATCAAACTTAAAACCGTCAATAGAATCATTTTAAAAACCATATTCAAAATCATAAAAAATACCTGACAAAACAAAAAAAAAATAATTTCCCTGGAATGCTCAGACCACTATTCAAGTCAGGCACTCCAGGTACTCAAGCCCAACAAACCAAAAATTGTAAAATTTAAACTATAATTAAAACTGATAAAATCAACTAAAACCAATTTGGGCGCCATATGTAGCGACCACGGAAGTCACCGCAGTTGCAGACATTAAATATTGGCAGAGGGGTGTGTAGCCCGGGGTGGCATACTGAGGCCGGCTAGCGCTCAGTCGTGTCGTGGGTCTTCCGGGACACCCTCTGCTCGTGCTGAGCCACCTTACATATAAATACTAGCACATAGGGAAAAGGACGGGAAAGGGGGAGGTCATTTTGAGAAATGAAAATTTTTAAAAAACTTAGTAAAACATGGCCGTTTATTGAATTCAAAAAAAAAAAAAAGAAATTTACAAGTTCAACAAAAGAAATCTATCAATCAAAACAAAAACAAACAGACCCCTCAATAATTTTTTTTTTTTTTTTAAGGCAAAACAAACTATTTAAGATTTTAATCAAAAGAAAAATAGTCAATTTCAATAAGCTGGGGAAAAAAAATGTAATGAATAAAAAGATTTAAAAAAATAAGAAACAAGGAAAAACAAATATTAACTATTACTTACCCTCTTCTTTTTCCGTGGATCTCCGAGCGCTCGGCGAAGGACGCAAAAATAAAGAGGTGGGGTCACTGCAAAATTTAATTGACGTTACTTTCAAAAAATATTAAATGCTGATAAGCGGCCACTTCATCAAAATTTTCAACTCGCTCGTGATTTCCCGTTAATACCGTCTTAATTGATCTTCACTTCATTTAATAATTCGCAGAAGTTAGTTCATATTTCCGTTTGTTGGGAAATTCAACCCCCACAGTAATTCACACTTATTGCATACGTTAACCGTTTTTATTTGTATACAAATTTGTATTGCCCACGAGAAAATTACAGTTCCTAACTTCACTTTAGGATCAGAAGGTGATCAAATATATCACTTATCACCATTCACACTATCTAATTCTCGTTTTTTTTTCTTTGTTGTTTTGAGTTTTATTTCCACTACTTGTATCCACTAATTACTTCTTCATCCGTATCCAACCACCTTAAAATTTCCACTGCACTCCTACGTATTTAATCAATACTTTAAAATTCACCTTGACTTCAACCACTTTTTATTCCTCGAGTTTCCCAAAAAATACAACTTTCTCATGAACTGCCAACGAATTTCACTCCTCCAAAAGCCAAAAACTGACTGCCCAAAGCGTTCAACCTTCCTTTTCCACGTCCAATCCTGACTGCCCCAATCCCAACCACTTTCTTTTCACATTTCACATTTCTCCCATCCGATCCCGCAAATCAAATTCTTTTCCAATTACCGCTGTCGCATCTGGGTAACGTAATCGAAGTTCATTACACTTCGATTCCGCTACCCACACATCTTTTGGTCCGTATCGACAATCACAATAGTTTCCATTGACTTGCATATATGGCAATTTACATCCCCAAGAATCGCTTGATTGAATGTAAAGTGTCACACATACGAGTACATTACGAAAACTATTGATTTTGCCGATACC